>JAJQXH010000028.1:877500-1362500 GCA_022343465.1 Oscheius sp. G VE-2021
TTTGGCGTGTGTCAATTTTAGATTCTCTTTTACATGAAAGAAACAAATCTTACAATACGTCATAAGTTGTTCTAGAAGATAACTAACTTTATCGGTAGAGTAAGGGATTTGGGATTTGGGCTTAACAAAGAGATCGAAAAACCGGATACGGGGCTTAGAACTATCTAACATATGACGATAAACAAATTATACATTGACCTAAGAGTAAGGAATTGACGTAATGGAGATTACGGTAACACGAACAAAAACATGGGAACAAACCAGGGGATGGAAGGAAACGGTCATGGATGCCGAATATCAAATCCGAAAGCGCTTCAAAACTGCACTGTGCAAGGTAGATGGACACCGAACACTTTCAGCTGGTGGTGCAAACTAAAAAAGGTTAGTTAAAAGGACGATAATTGCTTTAAAGTTTAGTTTTATAAAAAAAAATTGACAGTAAGGAGAAACTCACTGTTGTATCTTGGCTCCTGCTTTCCAGTACTCCTTGCGCATATGGGAAAGACTTTCCCAATATTTGCAGATCTCGTTTACTTTCTTTTTGTTTCCGAGAGATGTGTAGAGGTCATTGGTCATTCTTTCCATTTCTACACGCGTATTGTCGATCCAAGTCTGGAGAATCTGAAAAGAAATTGATAAACAATCGGTTTCCATTTTAAGTATCTTTATGTACGGTGTTTACGTGCCCGTTCAATCCATCGTTATATCGACTTTTGCGTGGTCAATTTCAAATTTTCAATGTTCTTGCCAGAAAAGACGCAGAAAAATCTGGTTGGTTGACATGGTAGCGCGAGAGTTTCACACCCGTACGAAATCGGCCGGCGCGGGAACGGTAGTTCCGCCGCATTCAGTAATTAGGACCATATGCAAATACAAATTGAAAAGAGGTCCCTTACGCCAAAAAACCATATAAATTTATAGTTATGAACTATTCACGGTTTTAAAAATACCCACATCTTCTCCTTCCAGAACCTTGAGCAAGGATTTATGCCCCGTCACCTTAATGTCGTTATTCAAATCATCCTGCAAAATGGGTATGCAATCGATGTAACAAAATAGTACCATAAAGTCTGAATCGAGACATTCGTAGAACGTCAATGCCCAATTTTCTCCTTCAGTGACATCAATGATTGACTTATTATCGTAATAAGCGTTGAAAAGAATGTCAGTGGTTGACACAAGAACCTAAAAAAGTAAATGAGTTTTCTATGACCACTTTTCATACCTCATTGATCTGTAAACAAATTCTGGCCATGGTCAAAACTATTTTTCTTTCTGTGGGGTCGGTATCGTACTTCAACTGAAAAATAAAAATAAGAGTGGAAAACTGGAAAACAAACAGGTACGAAGGGAATTTCGACAAACTGAATGATTTTCTCCATTGTTTCGATCATGATTCCCATAGCCCCAAAGATTCTAGGGTGGGTAGTGTGGTCGTTTTTGTTCGAAAGGGTCTGAAGTTCACTCTGTAGGATGGCTAGCTGAGTTCTGGCCGCTTCTAGGACTTTCTCTCGGGCCTGAAACAGTTTTATCCGTTTCTATCTTTATCTCCGCCTCTCTTTCTCTTTCTCTCTCTCACATTTTCTCTCTCATTTTCTTTCTCTCACTTTCTCTCTCTCTCACTTTCTCTCTCTCACTCTCTCTCTCTCATATTCTCTCTCTCACTTTCTCTCTCACTCTCTTTCTCTCTCTCTCTCTCTCTCTCTTTCTCTCTCTTTCTCTCTCATTTTATCTCTCATTTTATCTCTCTCTCTCTCTCTCTCTCTCTCTCTCTCATATTCTCTCTCATTTTCTTTCTGTCTCTCATTTTCTCTCTCTCACTTTTTCTCTCTCTCTCTCATATTCTCTCTCATTGTCTCTCTCTCTCTCACTTTCTCTCTCTCACTCTCTCTCTCTCATATTCTCTCTCTCACTTTCTCTCTCACTCTCTTTCTCTCTCTCTCTCTCTCTCTCTCTCTCTCTTTCTCTCTCTTTCTCTCTCATTTTATCTCTCATTTTATCTCTCTCTCTCTCTCTCTCTCTCTCTCTCTCTCTCTCATATTCTCTCTCATTTTCTTTCTGTCTCTCATTTTCTCTCTCTCACTTTTTCTCTCTCTCTCTCATATTCTCTCTCATTGTCTCTCTCTCTCTCACTTTCTCTCTCTCACTCTCTCTCTCTCATATTCTCTCTCACTTTCTCTCTCTCACTCTCTCTCTCTCTCTCTCTCTCTCTCTCTCTTTCTCTCTCATATTCTCTCTCATTTTCTTTCTCTCTCTCATTTTCTCTCTCTCACTTTTTCTCTCTCTCATTGTCTCTCTCTCACTTTCTCTCTCTCACTCTCTCTCTCTCTCATATTCTCTCTCACTTTTTCTCTCTCACTCTCTCACTCTCTCTCTCTTTCTCTCTCATATTCTCTCTCATTTTCTTTCTCTCTCTCATATTCTCTCTCATTTTCGCTCTCTCTCATATTCTCTCTCACTTTCTCTCACTCTCTCTCACTCTCTCTCCCTCTCTCTTTCTATCTCTCTTTCTCTCATCTTCTCTCTCATTTTCTCTCTCTTTTTCTCATATTCTCTCTCACTATCTTTCTCTCTCTTCCCCTCTCTCTCTATCTCTCTCACTCTCTCTCTCTCACTCTCTCACACCGTAGTCATAATTTCCATCATCATGCCTGTGAAAATGCGGATCTTTCGAACGTTCACTTCCGCGATAGGGGAAGCCTAAACTTCCGCTTTACTTAAAACTTAAAACAATTTACCCTGTATACATCCCACCAGTTAATATATGCGAATCTCCACTTTGTGATGTCTGTCAGATTCACGGGGTAGTTCCTCAGCACAATTCTGGAGTCGTTGACCGGCTTGCGACCCATTAATTCATTGATGTTTTCGAAGATCTATAAGAAAAATGTGAAGTTGATGGTGATTGCGCTGTTTGTGTTTTCCCAAAACTTACTCCGTGTAGTTTGATGTAGTCCAGACTGAGCTGTTCATCCTCAACAGAAAAAGCAGGCATTGTCCCTGAATACTTAGCTATTGGCTTAGTGATAGGAAGAAAGAGAAACATAGAGACAAGGAGGTAAGATAGGGAAAGGAGGGAGCGCGAGAGAGTGGACCGCAACTCGACCGAACGCGCGGCAGAATGAGCAGGCGGTCCACCAGACGTACTTTCCTTAAAAGGCGCCGCTCTATGCTAATGAGGGAGGTCAGGACACCAAGGAGTGAATGCCGCCATTACACGCTTGCTAGCCAAATAGTTAACAAAAATTGAATAACGATGGGTGGCGCTAGTCAAATGCCACAGGTGGACAGTCACGGGTTTTGGACGTGCCAGCATGTAATCAAAATCAGACTAATAACTGTTTTGCGCTTTTTGCCTTTGATTATTGGTACGATGGCGGAGTGAAGTCACACAATATAAAGCAACACAAGTTCTTGTAAAGACCACAGGGGTAAAAAAGTTGGCAAAGAAAGCTCAGCGGAACGTTTACAAAATAGGCAAGGGGTATGGTCAACAGGCGTCCTTTGGGCCAAAGAAGGCGATGGTAGCGAATGAAAGGGATCAAAGTAAAGACCACCACATTTGGTCAATGCAAAGACATTCACTGTCCCAAAAAAAGAAGCCAAAGCGAAAAGCACGACTTGGATTACGGTAGCTCGCTTTTACCTGAAGTGATCGATAACATGTGGTGTTAACACAAAGGCGATTGCTATTGATGTGTTCTAAAAGCCTTTAAAAAGCGTGAGCAACGGAGTGCATTTGAATATTTTAGCTTTTCTCAAAACGCGTGATCGCTTTTCCCCCTTGCGTAATCACAAGTCGGGTAAAAACTGTTGCAATCGAGATGTGTGAAGTTATAATTGTAGGAAAGTAATGACACTGAGTAAGGCCTTTTTTGGAATCCCATTTCTTCTGTCACGACCACGCAAAGGGCAACAGTAAAGGGAAGATTTCCCAACTATAGTGGTTTTTAGTCACGGAATGACACATAATTTCACGTGTTTCTTTAGAATTCTAGTTATTTGCATCGTGAAAAAAAACGAGAGAGAGAGAATGGGTGAGATATAGAAAGGAGGGAGCGCGAGAGAGTGGACCGCAACTCGACCGAACGCGCGGCAGAATGACTGCGGCAAAACAGGCGGTCCTTGGGCGGTCCACCAGACGTACTTTCCTTAAAAGGCGCCGCTCTATGCTAATGAGAGAGAAGTCAAGACACCAAGGAGTGAATGCCGCCATTATTTTAAACACTTGCTAGCCAAATAGGTAACTGAGACTGAATAACGTTGGCTGTGGCGCTTTTCAAATGTCACATGGGCAGTCACGGGATTTCGGGGTGTCACTATGTAATCAAAATCAGACTAATTACTGTTTTGCGCTTTTCTCCTTTGATTTTTGGTACGATGGCGGGGTGAAGTCACACAATAGAATACAACACAAGTTCATGTAAAGACCACAAGGGTAAAAAAATTGGCAAAGAAGGCTCAAAAAATTAAAACAAGCTGATAATACAGTGGATGTCTTTGCATTGACCACCACATTTGGTCAATGAAAATACATCCACTGTCCCAAAAAAAGAATAAGTCAACAGGCAAGCGGAACGTTTGCAAAATAGGCAAGGGGTATGGTAAACAGGCGTCCTTTGAACAAAGGCGATCGTAGCGAACAAAAGGGATCAAAGTAAAGACCACCACATTTGGTCAATGCAAAGACATCCACTGTCCCAAAAAAAAGAAGCCAAAGCGAAAAGCACACTTGTATTACGGTAGGTCGCTTTTACCTGAAGTGATGGATATCCTGTGGTGTTAACACAAAGGCGAATGATATTGATTTGCTCTGAAGGCCTGTAAAAAGCGTGAGCAACGGAGTGCATTTGAATATTTTAGCTTTTCTCGAAAAACGTGATCGCTTTTCCTCCGTGCGTAATCACAAGTCGGGTAAAAACTGTTGCAATCGAGATGTGTGAAGTTATAAGTGTAGGAAAGTAATGACACTGAGTAAGGCCTTTTTTCGAATCCCATTTCTTCTGTCACGACCACGCAAAGGGCAACAGTAAAGGGAAGATTTCCCAACTATAGTGGTTTTTAGTCACGGAATGACACATAATTTCACGTGTTTCTTTAAAATACTAGTTATCGCTTTTCCTCCGTGCGTAGTTACAAGTCGGGTAAAAACTGTTTCCGCTTCCGCTCAGTCAATGCAATCGAGATGTGTGAAGTTATAAGGGAACAAAAGTAATGGCGCTCAGTAAGGCCTTTTTGGGAATGCCACCTCTTCTGTCACGACTAGGAAAAGTACAACGGGAAAGGGAAGATTTCCCAACTATAGTGGTTTTTAGTCACGGAATGACACATAATTCCACGTGGTTCTTTCGAGGTGACCGCCCCAGTATTCAAATGATGAAGGAGGCGTTCAAGAGAGTTCATAAACAATGAGAAACATGTGTGTGCGTGTGTGTATGTGTATGAGAGAAAGTGAAAAGCCACCGTAGCTACTGGCGGTTGCTGGGTAATCTGGGCGTTTCTCATATCGCGTGCTGGCTTTTCATCACTAGGTAATAAAAACAAGCCAAAAAAGAGGTTCCGTTTCCGCCCGGTCAATGCAGAGCAATCGAAATCTGGGAAGCCAGAACGAACAGGGAAGGCAGGACACATTTAGGCATAGTAGGCCGAGACATGACTAATTCTGTGTTTTTAAAAGAAACCAGGTGAAAGTTAAAACCACACACACGAGTCGGACCGTTAAGCTGATACTCGCGGGTTCGACCCTCAACCATTTTTTTTCTTGGCTCTAGTACTAATTTTATCTTAATTGGTCTTATTTATAAAAAAATTGTGTTTTCAGTTCATAGTCAACAAATCTTTTCGGGTAAAATTTCAAATTTAGCGCCATTTGGTCTTTGAACTCTAGTACCACCTTTCTTAGCGCCGCTTTGTAAATGCTCTTACTTGAGTGTTCAAATGCAACAATTCCTTCTCTATTAAAGACCTATCAGCTTTATCACGAGACAAAGCTCTACAGTAATCGACTTGCGCGCGATGGTACTTCGGGGGTGACCCACGGTTCGGATTTCGCGAGATACGGGAGCAGCTGCTCCCCTATTGCGTAAATAGTCAAAAACAACTTGGCGCGTTGTAACAACAGACGGCCCTTAAGGGGTCACAGATCGTAACCACCATCCCCCATTTGCGAAAGGGGGAAGGTGGGGGAGTAGCTCAAGCTCACACACACACGCACACGCCAATTCTATTAGACTGGGAAACAGTTACTTTCGTTGAATAAGTTTGGTGTGTTATGGTTTCTTTTTCATAGAAAAGTATACGAGACCAATGGGTCCATTGGAACGTGCAGAAACCTGCCGATTTGTGCTGGAGATTTGCATACTCCTGGGAACCCATATTTGCACAGGCCGTCTTCTTATCACGATAGATATGTATTAGTGCTACACAGTTTTCAATAAGACGGGAAAGCAAATGATCTGACAAGTTGTCATAGCTTAGGATTGTGTAAATTCTGATTTACACACAGTTAATCAGTCTATAACTTTGAGTAAACGTATGTTTAGCGTTCGAAATGGCCAGTAGAGCTGTTTGGGTCACCAGGTACAGCATCGCAATTGCTTTATTGTTGTTATTTATCCACAACTATTGATTGTCGATGTCTGATATAAGCAAACGCGGTTAATTAGTGTAGCCTATATGTGACAAATCGATTTGAGGGGCAAATCGTCAGTTAACTGGTAATGACAGCAAAACAACGGCGCTTGGTGACAAAATAAGACTTTGAAGGCGGCAGGCAGAGAGAGAGAGAGAGAGAGAGAGAGAGAGAGAGAGAGAGAGAGAGAGAGAGAGAAAGAGAAAGAGAAAGAGAAAGAAAAAGAGAAAGAGAAAGAGAAAGAGAAAGAGAAAGAGAGATAGAGAGGCAGAGCGAGATGCAGAGAGAGGCAGAGAGAGAGAGAGAGTGAGAGTGAGAAAGAGAGAGGGCAGAGAGCCAGAGATGCATAGTGACATAGCGGGAGAGAGAGAGTGAGAGAGAGAGAAAAAGAGAAAGAGAGAGGGCAGAGAGACAGAGCGGGAGAGAGAGAGCAGAGATACAGAGAGGCAGAGTAGCAGAGCAAGAGAAAGAAAAAGCAAGAGAGAGAGAGAGAGAGAGAGAAACAGAGACAGAGAACATGAAAGAAAGCGAGAAAGAGAGGCCGAAAAGCCGCAGGCAAGTGGTTGAAAGAAATGGAAGTAGAAACCATGTGCACTTTCGGTGCGCAGGACAGCCAGGTGGACGTCGCGAAGAGGACTGACAGCCGGCGCCATCGACCACATGACTCACCTATCGGCTAAAAAAGTTGGAAAAGAAAATAATTCTCAGCGGTTCCCCTTTCCTCCTATGTGAACGTATAGGGCAAATGTGTACTCATCCTGGAAGATGCGTCTGGCGCGGTCGGGCCGATTCCGGGGGTTGCTAGGGGCAGAATGCGTCGCTGGGGTAACAATTCCTGCCCAGTTAATCATAGGGGTGTGCTCCGGGGGAGGAGGGGGAATGGTGGGAATTACGATTATATACACGCACACGCCTAAACAGGCACGCAGACGGCCTGAATACTACACATGGAATGAAAGGAAGGAAAGGAAACCATGAATATGTGAAAGCCAAAAGACGTTTTTTATGGTGCATTCACAACGGCGATCGTCATTTGAAGACGCCCACGGTGGGGATTTCACCACTAAAGATTTGTCGAAGGCCTTCCCACGTGTTACAGCTGGCGTTTTGGACGCTACTGGGCGTAACTGTACAGATATATCGGCCCTGTTCACCTTCTGGAAAGCGTCGGAATAGAACTTTGGTTGTGGAGAAGTCAGTTATGTACCAAATCGGATGTGCTGGCCGTAAGTAATACGGGCCAACACTTTCAAGTCCGCCTGGACCATGATAACCCCTGCCTCTGAGTTTATACAGATCAATTTTCATTGCGTATAGGCTCTGGTTTCACCACTGCCCGTCAATAGTAAATCTCATCAAGAATACAGTTCATATTTCACTCGTAAACGATAAAAGATGAACATGACAGAGGGACAGATAGATAGATAGAGAGAGAGAGACAGACAGACAGAGAGAGAGAGAGAGAGAGAGCGAGAGGGAGAGGGAGAGAGAGATAGAGACTCCACGTCTAGGCGCGTGGACGCCAGCCAACAGAATCGACTCAGATCTTCACAATTGTTGGGAAACACTCTAATTTCACGTATTCCATGCGTTTCCCCACTGATTTTTCACCTATTTCACATCCTCTCGCACTCAAATGCGCCTTTCGAATGTCATTGCGCAGTGTCCCAATAGCACCGCTTACGACCATACCACGTTGAAACTACGCCATCCCATCCGATCTGGCAAGTCAAGCAACGTTGGGCCCAGTTAGTACTTGGATCGGAGACGGCTTGGGAATCCTGAGTGCCGTAAGCTTTTTGAATTTTTGATGGTTATTGTTGTTTTGGGTGTATTTTAGTGAGTGTTGAAGAACATGAAAATTGGCCAAATTTCCCAAAATTTGGTTAAAAAACATATTACCAGTTTGTTCTCGTATGTTCATGGCTTGTTTTAACTTTGCCTTGTTTAACTTGGTAAACACTACCTAGAAGTCATTTTTTCTTCGTAGATAACATCTACATGAAGGCCAAAAGCCACATTTCAGAAGGAAAGGGTGTAAATATGGCTAATATAGCAACATGTTTTTATTAGTGAACAAATACTTCAACAAAATTAGCGTATCGTTAATGTGAAAATCAACGAAAACTGTCAATCAACATGAGAACATACACGAATGAGAACGTCAGAAGGCCTAGAATTGAGCGAAGGGGAATTTGAGATTCACAGCACCCAATGGTCAAGTGAGAAGATGAGAAGCAAAAGTGAGATCCAGTTGAGATCCACAACAAAACTTATGGGAAGGAAAACCGAAATATTGATTATGACACCATGAGCTTATAGGATATAGATATGAACACAGATACAGATTCTGGGGAAACATTAACGAAGGTCTACATGAGGAACGGAAGAACGACGCCACGGGAGCGGAAGTCGTCATAAAGTCTTAAAGTTAAGGGTTATTTAAGAAGCTTGATGGAACACTTACGCCTTCAAGGTAGCAACATTTTTGGAACAATGGTTCTTTAGCTTGAGAAGGACATCGAGGTACTTCACAGCATCTTCGAGCGGAGCCTTTGTCCTGGGTTTGTTCTCCAACGCCTTCAGCAACTCAGGAATCATCCTTGCGAGTTCTTGATCCACTTCAGCCACGTGG
Source organism: Oscheius sp. G VE-2021 (assembly GCA_022343465.1). Taxonomy (NCBI): domain Eukaryota; kingdom Metazoa; phylum Nematoda; class Chromadorea; order Rhabditida; family Rhabditidae; genus Oscheius; species Oscheius sp. G VE-2021. Next base: position 886,767 of record JAJQXH010000028.1, read on the forward strand.
ACTTTCAGAGCCTAGATTGAGAAAAGATATTGATAACTACAGAAACTGCAAACGCATTGAATCACTGACTCACTGATTCACTCACTCACTCACTCACTAACTCACTCACTCACTCACTCACTCACTCACTCACTCACTCACTCACTCACTCACTCACTCACTCACTCACTCACTCACTCACTCACTCACTCACTCACTCACTCACTCACTCACTCACTCACTCACTCACTCACTCACTCACTCCTCATGCGTGTTCTCACCTGTTCTTCTCGCAGAACTTCTTCCTCTATCGCCACTGTCCATTCGTGGATTCTTTCGAAATCCAAGTTGTAAATAATTGCAATGGTTATCTTACATCTTCTACCGGCTCCTTGAGTAGTCCCTCAATGTTATCGACAACACTCCGGAGATGGTTCAGCGAAAACCACGCGTCCGGGGTCTTCTGTGGCAAGGAGAGCTCCTGCCTTAGAGCATTTCCCTGGTTGCGGCAAATGGATCGGATTTCGTCATTGGCCTAAAAATAGGCAAGTTATTCATTATTCTACGATTAAATCTATTCAATATTGTTTGTTCCTTACCTGAGACATGAGGTAGAGGATGACTCCCGTGTAGACCCGAAGGAGTTCCGGATCAACTTCCACCTTTGCCGATTCCTAAACATCAATAGAAATTGTAAACGATAGTGAATTTACCTCCAGGACGTCGTACCAGTTGATGTTCTTGAACTTCTCCGTTATTGCCACGATGTTCTTAAAAGAGTCCAGGTGGCCGCTTTTTTCGCACAGGGCGCGGATGTCGGTGAGCCTCTGAAAATAAATCTGTCTCTGTATCTGTTTCAATCGATTTGGATCGATTCGGATTCGCCACTTCTCTGTTTTTGCTTTTCTCTGGCTCTGTCACTCTCTTTCTCTCTTTTTCTCTCCCTCTCCCTCTCTCTCTCTCTCTCTCTCTCTCTCTCTCTCTCTCTCTCTCTCTCGCTCCCTTCCTCTCTCTCTTGCTCCCTTCCTCTCTTTCTCTCGCTCCCTTCCTCTCTCTCTCTCGCTCCCTTCCTCTCTCTCTCTCTCTCTCTCTCTCTCTCTCTCTCTCTCTCTTTCTCTTTCTCTCTCTTTCTCTCTTTCTCTCTCTCTCTCTCCCTTCCTCTCTCTCTCTCTCTCTCTCCCTTCCTCTCTCTCTCTCTCTCTCTCTCTCTCTCTCTCTCTCACTTCCTCTCTCTCTCTCTCTCTCTCTCTCCCTTCCTCTCTCTCTCTCTCTCTCTCTCTCTCTCTCTCTCTCTCTCTCCCTTCCTCTCTCTCTCTCTCTCCCTTCCTCTCTCTCTTTCTCTCTCTCTCTCTCTCTCTCTCTCTCTCTCTTTCTCTCTCTCTCTCCCTTCCCCTCTCTCTCTCTCTCTCTCTCTCTCTCTCTCTCTCTCTCTCTCTTTCTCTCTCTCTCTCTCTCGCTCCCTTCCTCTCTCTCTCTCTCTCTCTCTCTCTCTCTCTCTCTCTCTCTCTCTCTCTCTCTGCCGCCTTCGAAGTCCTATTTTGTCAACAAAAGCCGTTGTTTTGCTGTTATTACTAGGTATGCATGTCACTAATTCTTTATATCTATCTTTATCTTTGTCGCTCTTTTTGGTCCCCTTCTCTCTCTCACTCCCTTCCTCTCTCTCTCTCTCTCTCTCTCTCTCTCTCTCTCCGTACCTTCTGCGATTTGTCGTATTCCTCACGAATTGCTTGGTCTTCTGGAGAAAGTTTCGGCATATTTGTATCTGAAGTTTCATTAAATTTACTTAAAAGACATTTTGAATAATGTAGATTGATTTAACAGAAGGAGGAATAGCCGCAGACAAATATGCGGCTCGCAGATGTAATAGCGGCGTATCGAGACAAATCGATCAATGCGAATGAGGTGCGAGTGTCTGGCGATTGAGACGGTCATTGTGTCAACTGGTATGAACTTCAGGGCTATTAGCGCAAAAACGGGGCATGAAGACACGAAAAGGGAGCAATTCAGAAAAAGAGATAAAGGTAGACAGAGAGAGTGACAGAAAGAGAGAGAGAGAAAGAGAGAGAGAGAAAGAGAGAGAGAGAGAGAGAGAGAGAGAGAGAGAGAGAGAGAGAGAAACGATCTCACGCTGAACGCAAAATGTAAACCGGGACGGCTATGTGAGACATTTTAAACAAAGGACGCTACAGAATAAACTAAAAGCTGCACATCAAAAATGAAACAAAAAATCAGAAACAATTCAAAAAAGCATTTCCTGAATTGAGCGCATACTATGCGCGCACATCTTGTCTTTCGAAGTTTCTATGAGTACATGTTTGAGCGAGTTTGAGGGTCAAGGGGGGAAAGCAGGGCTGGAGGTCCAAAAAACGTCACAATGCACAGCCATCGCAAGAGCAGAATGGATGACCAAAGAGGGACGGGGGTACTTGGGTCAGAAGGCGCACGCCGGTCTCAAAGACACCGCCTGCAGTTAATGATACAGGTCAAATTAAGAGGTCAAGAGAGAGAGATAGAGAGAGAGAGAGAGAGAGAGAGAGAGAGAGAGAAAGAGTGAAAGAGAGTGAGAGAGAGTGAGAATAAGAGAGTGACAGAAAGAGAAAGGGAGAGAGAGTGAGTGAGAGAGATAGAGAGATAAAGATACAGAAATAACGAGACAGAACAGTAGCTTGCGTTAGAACCACTATAATGGAAAGGAAAGGACCATTTGATGTCTAAAACTGAAGTCACATCTCTTACAGGAAATATAATACTAAAATGGATAAATTTCCAATTTCATAGTCAAATGTATAGATAACGCGGTGTCCGAAAACTTACATGCGTGATTTGATGGCTGTCATTTGTCTCTCCCGTGCCAAAACACAACTGGCGCAATATAGCCATGTCTTTAAAAAAGTGTGAGCGGCAGCAATTATACCTCTTTGATTTTCCTAGAATCTGTTTCAAACAATCGTGGTCGTGAATAAAACATGAAACGGTTTAATAGAATTGCTAGATACAGTGATCATAACCTGTGTTTGAAAGCGAAGTCAGTGACGGCTCAGCGGGAGGTAAGTGTAATGGCTTGACGGAAGAAGACATACGAAATGAGAGAAAAGAATGTTAACACAATAACTTCAATGTGTTTGAAGGGTTATGTTTTGAAAAAGCAACCGTGAAAATAATGTTACAATTAAGTGAAAATTGTTTGGGAATGAAAAGAGAGGTTTTAAGGTTTTCATCAAAGACAATTTCAGAGAATAGCTCAATTTCCAAAAGAAATCTGAATGAATCAACCAATATAGGCAAAAATGATGACAAGCTTCGTTTGAAATTGACCATTGATTTGGTATGACGGGGCAAAATGTACGCAGGTCCAAGTACAAGGAAGGCGATGCGCCACGCATTGTACTAACACAGAAGAAGGGAAACCTGTGATTCAGAAGGTGACGGAGTAAGGAATTCTGTGAATCAGAGGGTGACAGAGAAAGGAAGGATATGCAAGAGAGAGAAAACAAACTGAAGGGGGGAGATCGGATATACTTTCAAGCAGCGACACAAGTGTTAATGTATTTAAAGGTTACCGTTACTAGCTACGAGATCTGGGGCCCACTAATGAAAGAGACATCCACAACTCTTGGACACATTTATGAAACATAATAGCAACCTTGCAATGCACCTACACATAATCTCTCATAGTGTACTTTATGAGGTTGACACACTGTTATTTTGGGTTTTCAGAATCTGCTAAGTGTGCGAAAAGCAAAAAATACGAAAAGCGGAAAATGCGGAAAGCGGAAAATGCGAAATGCGGCGCAAAAGCACGCAACCGTTCTTTTTCGCGCGTCTTTTTGAACGCATTCAGTTTAAACCGGTGTCAGCAGCCAGAATTACGTACCCCGTGCCATATTCGGTTGTTTTCAAGCTGAAGCATTGAGAAATAAGACCCAGTTGATTTGAGAAGGAGATCACCATAGGAAGAACCGTCTTTCAAGGGTGTCACTGACTCTTATCTTCTTTTATAGGGAAGATCCCATCATCTTCTGAATCCTAGATACGCTATTAGTCTGTTTTAAGGTCTGCCCTTGTCAGAACCACACGTTAATCTTTATCTTTATCAAGCCAGGCCTCGTAGAACGCCGCTAATCGACCGCTCTTAGTTCTGGAATCGGTTATAAATAAGATACTCAGCCCGCTTTCCAGTAGCCGAGATTTTCGTGTGTTGATGAGCTCTATGCATGCGTGTACGCGTGTATGCACCTGCTTGAGTCTATGTGAATGTGTGCGCGTGTGTGTGTTTATGTGAGTCGCATATTCTCCTTTTGGTCACGTAAAATTGATTGACGCTCTATCAAACGCTTCAATATATTAATTTCCGAAACAAGCAGCCGGGACTCTCTTCCGCCACAAAAGAAGTCAGGAAGGAAAAACATTAAAAAACTTGTCATATAAACTTCAACCCAATATACATTTCACATTTACAGAAATTCCATTTCTAATGGAGTTAGCATCTAGACACATTTCTCAATGGTCTCACGAAATTGAGACCTAAATAAGATTCTCCTGTTTTCTTTAGAAACTCAGCCACTGAAGAAGAACAGTTTACTTTTCACCGCCTAACCAATCCACAAAACTAACACGCTTATTTTAGAACTTAGGCAAACCAAAAGATAACTTTATTCTAACACCCACAAATCATTTCAATTTAATGTCGATTCACTCAAAGTGGATACTCCTGACATTCGGAATTCAGGCACCACTCAAGATCGATGGCAGTTTGATCAGTACATTCCTTAGCCGTCCTGAAATTCATCTTTTAAGGCCTTTTCATTCACCAAACGCTTTGAATTGTTCCCTACAGTATTTGTTGCACTCCATAGGGTTCTTGTTGATTTTCAGTGGTTTTCGGTACTCAATTTCGTACAGATTGAACTTCCACATAATTTCCTCGCAGGTGTTAATCTAAAGACAATTATTTCAATAGCAAAAAAAGTTACCGTTTTGTCAACATAGGTGTTCTGATTTTCAGCAAGGAGGGCGTCAATGTTGTGGCATTGTTTCAACATGCACCAGCGGAGGTTACGAGCCGTTTGTGCGTCATATTTTTCGGTCATGCTAAGATTCTGATTATTTCAAGTAAGGCTACTTTACTCTCTCGCTCTCGCTCTCTCTATCTGTATCTCTCTCTCTCTCTCTATCTCTCTCTCTCTCTCCGTCTCTCTTTATTTCTGTCTCTCTATCATACCTCTCCATAAAACCCTTGCATCGCCTTGTTGAGCAGAGACTCTCAAACTCTCGGTTATGTTTGTTATAAGTGTCCGCGTAATCTCTGCAGTTTTTGACCTTAAATTGAATTTTCACAAATGTTTTGCAAATGACACATGGTTTCATTTAGTTTAAATTTCTTAAAATTGAATTAAAGTTTCGATTTATGGAATGAAACTAAACGTTACTCCTTAAAGACGTAGCTGCCACACCTAAGAAATGCGGTTAAAGTAAACATTACCGCTAAATCGACCTCGGCAGAACGCCCGGCTGCGACACTGCCGACGAAGCAAGCAAAGAAGATGACGATGTACATAGCCACTGAAGGCGCATACGTTTACACAGGGCTTATATAGTGATCAAAATCAATATCACATCACGTTTATTGATTCTAATAGGGTAATCATATTATGCCCTATCAAGTTGGGTTTCATTCTAATCGTCTTGATTTTTTCAGGTGATCTATTTGCGCTGTGCTTCATGAAATTTAAGATTTAAGGCGTCATGACGTTCGAAAGTTCCTTAATGTATCATTGAAATTCGACGGTGTCAACAAAGAAGATCTGCCACGTGGAGCAGGCGGCAAGATTGTCAGTCGATACGTCCCCATCGTCTTTAGTTTTCAACAGAGAAGGAAAGGTGATAAAGATATGGATCGATTTATTTTTAAAGTGAAGCAAAGGTAACCAATCTGAATTGATTGAAAAGAAAGCAGTGGATCTAGCCTTTTCTAAGTTTATTCTATTTTTTTCAATGTCTTCACTGTTCAACCAACTGCATGTGACCTTACTGATTTCCAACAATACCTCACAATTTCATCTCAACTGGGAAGCTATTGCTGGTAATACGCCCGTGGTCTACTGGCTAGCGCGGTTGGCTCATATTGACAAGCTCGCGGGTTCGAATCCCCGTTATTTATTCAGTAACAGCCAGTCGTTGTCTTTTGTAAACTGAACTCTTTATTGGAAATAGACTAGTGTTGCCTAATTTGTCCACACTTGAATTTCAGTAGACCAAATTTGGTTTTCCGGCTACTTTTTCTAACTAGCACTATGGCACTCAAGAATTTTACTCAAGAAAAAGAGCCAGCTCTCTCTCGCTTTCTCGCTCTCTTTCTCTTTCTCTCTCTCTCTCTCTCTCTCTCTCTCTCTCTCTCCCTATTTCCCTTTCTCCCTCCCCCTGTATCTCACTCTCTCGATCTCTCTCTCTCTCTCCCCTTTCTCCCCCTTTCTCTCTTTTTCTCTCTCCCCCTCTCTCTCTCTCTCTCTTTCTCTCTCTCTCCCTATCTCTCTCTCTCTCTCTCTCTCTTACTCTTTCTCTATCCCTATCTCCCTATCTCCCTCCCCCTGTATCTCACTTTCTCTCGATGTCTCTCCCCCTCTCCCCTTTTCTCTCTCTCTCTTTCTTTCTTTCTTTTTTTTCTCTGTTTCTGGCTTCTACTTTTTTTCTAAATCGGGTTCGCTAACTAGAGCGCAATTATGTATCTGAATTGTGAAACCTTTCAATTTTTGGCTTTGCATGTCCTTTAGTGCATAGGATCATTTACGTAAAACTGATTCGTTTCATTTTTGCAAACAATTAAAACTCACCAGTGGATCGAAATCAATCGGCCGGTTGTCGAAGAAATCGTACCCAGTCTGAATAAGGATCATTTAACATCTCAAGGGTTATCTCACCTGGACTTCGGAGAAGTATTTCCTCAATTTTTCAAGGTTCATGTCGCACAAGGAGACATACTCAGCCTTCTGCTGTTGCTGGTTCTGCGGCGGGAGCCCAGCCTTGTCCTTCTTCATCATCTCGTACAACGCTACAAGTTGCTGAAAAATATTAATAAGTATGTTGAAACACGGCAACTTGCCACATGCAGGCGTCGATGTGCTTGATGAAGGGCAGAGAATGCCTTTTTGTCTCCTTTGACTTGCTGATAAACATGTGTATATGTTTACAGTATTTGATTGTTACCTTGATGTTTTCAAAGGTCTCAATTGGGTCCACAGGCTTGATCATGGTGGAGAGGGCGGCGATGGGGAAATCAAGTCCCATCCACCGCGCGATGTTCTTCTTCGCCTCTTCACAAAGGAGTCTCCTCAGCTAAAACGAGCACGTGTTTTCAAAGATGTATTTTTCTGGCAAGGCCGAACAAGTTTTTTTTGTGATGTTTAAAACTTCCCAAGGTACCGAATAATAGTAATTTTAAGATTTTAAAAAATTGTATGTTTTAGGATGTTCTTCAAAATGTACAGCTCTCCCTAATTGCATGAAAATCACTCGAACATCAAATTCATTGCTTATTTAAGAGATGTTTTCTGGGTCTAAAGATCTTAAGAAACGCTGAAACTTTAGGGAAAAATGGTGTACTTAGTAAAATAGTGTAAAAAAATAGTGTACGTGGACTTCAAATTTAGTTTGATTTAAAAATTTCATAGTTTGATATGTAAACTATGATCAATCCTGAAAAACTCAGCAAAAATCTTTTTTGCTCACACTGTTTTCTGTTTTTCGTTCTTTTATCTGCTTCCAAACGTAGAAAGAATATTATTATCTTAGAGAAACTTTTTTCAAATGAAATTTGTCACTGTTGTTAGACCTAAAATTATAAATAGAATACTTAATCTTAGCAACAACAAAAATATAATTTTTTGGGTATTGGTTTTAATGAAAATTACGACGAGAAGAAAAAAACATTCCAAAATTACGGTGTCGTAACGAAAGTTAGGATAAAAAAATAATTTTTTAAAATCTAGTTTATGTTTGTATAAAAATATAACCACTGTTTGGGATAACGACAAATGAAACACACACAATTCATTTTCTTTTTTACTGTGTTTTGTTTGTTTTTAAGTTTTCAGTAATTTTACTACGATTTTTTTTAAATTTATGAAATAAGTTATTAGGCTAGCCTTTAAACTTAGAAAACAGGCGAGATAAAAGTTACTGCTGTTTTTTTTGTTTTTGAAAAAAATGAAGGTATTGTCATAATTTTCGTTTGAAACTATAAAAAGCAATTTGTCAGTACATTATTTGAATACGTGTGCGGCTTCAAGATAGTCAGTAGCTTCTCGTGGAGCGGAGATAGCTATTTACTGAACCTGCTATTTAAATGTTTTAGTAATAACATTTGAAGAAAACTTTGAACAATCAACTTTTTCTTTTCACGGGGTCCTTGGCTTTATGAAAAACCTGGATTGAATAAATATGACTAACATTGTGGGCTTCACGGTAGTGTTCTTCCACTTTTTTCCACAAATCGTCCAGGATCTCCCCTCTTCCGGCATAAAGCCAGAAATAGTCGTAGAGGTCCTCGACGGACTCTCTTGAAAGGTCTCTGTAATAATCAGGGCTTCTTAAAAGACACTATCAGCAATCAAACCTGTGGACCAGCTTCATCAGCTCCTCCTTGCGAAGCGACAGGTTTTTCGCGTGGAAGAATTTCTAAAACAAAATGTAAAACATCTGTAGGGTCTTTGGAAATACCTATCCCGCCTCACTACCATCGGTACATCATTTTTGTTGTTATAGTTATCGCAAAAAATGGAGATCATATTCTTTATGAAATAACTCTGTGGAATCAAGGAATGATTTCTTTGGTGTTGAATTTTTGATGAAAAGAAGCTTTTTTATGGGGCCTATTCTTTGCCTAAGGTTTCCATCTAAAAATGATTCCAGTAAAGCTGCTCCAAGTTTCAAAATTGTTGAGGTTTTCAATGTAGATTAGCCAAAATATGGTTATTTACCTTGTTGAAAAGGATTTCTCCCTCCAACTGCCGAACTCGGGATTCAGCTATTTCCCTGTAAATGTTTTTTAGCTGTCGTTGTCCAAAAGACAAACTTCTCGTCGACAACTGCGTTGTAATTCTGTCCCTGGTTATTGTAGCTCACGCGGAGATCGTAGATGTATTGCGCTTGTAGAGCAGATTGCTTATTCTGAAAGAAACCGTATGTAGAATAGATCTGACTTTAAAATGAACGTTACAAACCGTTCGCGTATCAGATACTGTTTTAAAATAAAGTTTTTTTGTTGTTGCAAAAACAGAAAATGGCGTCGATACGTTCTGACGCTGCAAAAGTAGACTACTTCTTGTTTGCGCAACGAACCCCATTGTTTTGTGTTGTGTAACTGCAATTCCCTATGTTCTACGGGGAGTTTTCCCCGACTGCATCCCTGGCCCCAGGATTACGGTAGGGCCGAAAATTCTTTTGCCCGTGCAGGCCCAAAGGAAGTGGGTGCAATAACCTCCGGCTCGTGATCTAGGCTTTCTAGGCTTCCTAGGCTGATCTAGGCTAGGTGATCGAGATGGTTTTGATCGCGCCCATCTAACAAGCGGGGGTTTGGCTTCAGGTTTAACTTTGGATTTTGGTTTAGTGCGGTCGTCCTCTTGTTCCCTCGCCCTCACATTGTCGCCTTTTTGTTTTCTTTTGTAAGGCACAAGAGCCTTACCGGTTAAAGGAGAAGGACCGGGTAAAATTGATTTTTCAAAATCTCTATACAATTGTTTCAGTGAATAGATGTCGTTTCCACGATTCTGAAACATACCCCTTTTTTATGATTTTGACTGCAAAAGGGGCGCAATTACACAGCCATTTTACGCATTAGCCGCACGTCAACACGGCCAGAGTGGGCGAGAGAGTGGGGGAAATAGGGAGACGCAGAGTTGGCGGCAATTCAAATGACAATTTCCCAAAAATTTCAAGCGCTCCTAAATCGGTTCATTTTTATCCAAAATAGGTAATAGAGATATTTTTCGGATTCCTGGGAATGAGATCTAGGCTTTTATCACAAAAACAGAGAAATTATTTTTACGCGGTCCTTCCCCTTTAAGCAAAGTACCTAGGAACCCATTGCACAAAACTCGTCGCATTTGTACGCCTACGTCATTTGATTAGGGCTAGTTGGCTTACGGCAATTCGGACAATCAAGCTTCTGACGGTCTAACCTCAGAAAGAACTTGGATTAAACGATTTTTTCTTTCTTTATCAATCCAGATATGCGAGGTTATGCGGAGTCTAAAATATCACGTGATCGGCAGCCGGATTTTGGCTTAAATAGTGGGTCAGTAGATCAGAACGACGTTTCAGCTCAACGCTTAAAACCGAAGCTCCTCCCCATTTTCTTTTGCCAACTGCATCGACAGACCTGTTTTTTCTGGTGATCGGACTTATGACAACATCAACGAATGAATTTTCCCTGTTGTTTGTGTCAAATGTTGGCCCACGTCCGCATTTTACGCTAAAGGGGGTCCTCCCCACAAACTATTTTTATTTGTCGCACATCACTTCCCTATGGATTCAAAAAACTGAAAACTTACTACATCTTCCAGAAGACGCTCTGAGTTGCCTTTGTCGACGGTGAGGACGGAGATCTGGGTTTCGAGAAGATTCTCCATGACCTCCATGACATTTATCGTTTCCTTGGCCTAAATTAAAGTTTTTTGATTTCCAAGAGACAAGGTGTTCACCGTTTTCAAATTTTCCTCCAACTCCGCATTGTCCCCCTGGAGCGCCTCCTGCTTCTTTTGGAGCTCCTCAGCCTTAAACGTTTGGATTATTTAGAATCCAGGGTATGCGTACCTGTTGCTTGCTGACTGTGAACTTGGAGGTCATGTCTTCCAGCTTGGCTGCCATCACATTCATGGCGTTGTCATTGTGAGCGAACTGAGCGCGCAGGCGATTTGCATCCTCACCATTTTGTCTGGCGACCTCTTCCCTGTAATTCTATTAGTAAAATACTTTGATATGTGCTTACTATTCTTTGCCGATGTGTTCAATGACAATGCCTAGTTTCCTTAGTTCGTCCACCGCTTCCTGGAGGTTGTGGCACATCTTGTTGAGGTTCTCACTGTAATATTTGGATTAAACTTATTAATAGCGCCCTACTTCCTCTCAGACTGCAAAAGGAGCTCCTTTTCAAGATCGCTGCTACCGTCCTCTTCCCATATGTCGTCTTCGTCCTCCAACCTTCCCTCTTCCCTTTCCTCATTCAATAACTGATTTTCGTTCCTCAACTGGTCATCAACGTCTTCCAAGTGATGCATGCTCTCCTGCAGCTTGATGTCCTTCTATAAGAAACCATTCACTGTCGTTTACCCAAGGTTTCCCAAATTCTATTATCTTGAAAAAACTTCTGAGGCATGGTTTTTGTTGGAAAAAGTGTGATTAATCCAATGATGAAATTCGATTAGCTTACTAATCCATTTGTCGATACGAAAACCTCATTGAAACGTTGAAATATTTTGATATCTTTGTTCTCGTTCGTTGTTTAGTAGTTGGAAGCATTTTGTTCGTTATTGTATTGGAAAAATGGTTGTTTGGACTCTGCATATGTTTTTTTGTAAAAACCAACAACATTCCGGCCTTTTACTGACTCTACCTATCAAATTACTTAACGATTTTTGAATTGTGGATGAAATTTTTGGTTAGTGTCGATCAATTTTAAGGTTTTAGACACGAATTCGGTAGCAACAACTGTGACAAATGCAATGAATTACGTTAGAAGTCTTACTAATTCTTTAATAACGAAAACCTCAAAAAACCTTCAAAAATCTCAAAATTGAGTATTTATTGACTCTTAACTTTTTCGAAGTAACAAATTTTGGGTTAGTATAACAAGCAAAGTTTCTTAGAATGTTGTGAGAATCCGAAAAATGACCCTATTTTCTGATTTGGACAATTTTGGACAATGTTACAGTGTCCTGGGGTGATCTACCGTAACCCGAGTCCAAAAATCGATATTGACCCAAACATCTAGAATTATGTTTTTAGGCCAAATAAATGTTTTTGACCAAGTTTGGGCAAAATCGGCGACATTCGACATTTCCTATGTCGCAGGACTGCACCACTGTTAGAGAAATTCAGTTTTAACGCTGAAAAATTGTTTTATGCATCTTAGTACTGTGAAAGGCGGTGCTATGCGTCCTGAGACCGTATAAAAGCGGCTATCTATGGGCTGTTATAAGCTTTATTATGAGACCTAAGGCTGTAAAACGGTCTTCCATTGGGGTTTTTGCCTGATGTTGGCAAAAGCGGCCTTATTATTATTTAGTGACAGACCTGCTAAGCGCATTTCAAAAATCTGTTTTTGGTTATTTCTAAGATGTAATGATCGGCCGCAATCCAATCACGCTTCTTGAAATTCTCGTTAGATTGAGACTTTTCCAATAGTCACTGTGTTTTACCACCGCTAAACTGTGCCTGGGGTGTGGGGGGGGCAACTGTTTTTCCCGCCTCAGGTAGAACCCCACAGAAACATATAACACGAACCTTGCCAATGGAGTCCTTCAAGTTGATGATGTCCTGGTTCTTCTCGGAAATGTCGCACGGGAGACGTTGAATATCATTGCCAGACCTTCCCGATTGCTCCTCCCTATTTGACACAAAATAATTAGTTTCTGAATTCCCGCACTTATCTCTTTGAAATGATTCCGTGATCTCCTCAATCTTTGCGGTGAACTGTCCCCTGTCCTCGTTGGCCTCCTGCTGGACACTCTCCAATGACAGCTGGGGCTGACTGTTGATCTGTGCGGCCTTCTCGAGATTCCCTTGCTTGAGCTGTGACTCTTGTCTCACCTGAAAAAAGAGACAATTGGAAAGCCACAAAAGAAAGATACCTTGTCCATCTCAGACTGGAGCACCTTCATTTCCTTCTGCGTTTCGGTCACCTCTTCTGTCTTGTTCTCCAAGGCTTTTCGATGCTCATCCTTCATCTGAAAGAAGGTTTGCTACATCAAACATTCAACCATTTCACCTTCTGGATCTCCTTCTCCAGATCCTGTGCGCGGTCCTCCAACTGTTTTTCCTTTTTGGCGCTCTCATCAATCAGACGAGCCATCTCCTCTTTCTTAGACTCCAGTTCGGCCCTGTATTCAAAAGGGTAAATAAAATTTTGGAATTCTTACTTGTCCTGTTCCAGTCGCTCGATTATGGACAGTTGAACGTTTATCTGGAGGCGCAGTTGTACTGCCTCGTTCTTAGCCTTTTTAGTGGCTGCTTCTGCTTCGGCCACTTTCTTTTTCTGCTCCTCCACTTCCTTTTGAAGCTTGTCGGTTGAGAGAGAAGAACGAGTCCTCAGAGCAATCAGAAAATCCAGTAATTTGTTTTCTCCAGCCCAATAAAGTTTGAACCAAAACCTTCAATTTCAAAAGTCTTTTCAATTAAAAAGTTGTCTTTGAACTCACTGGGTCTGTTCCAGGGTCATTTGTTTCCGACTCCTTTGATCTTCGAGCCTTCTTTGGAGGAGGGGACTGGGCGGCTTCTGAAACTTTTCGTAACTTTCGGGTTTAAAAATTAATGTGAAGAAATATTTATGCTTACTAGTTCTCGGCCTGTTGCGAAGAACCCGATCGCTCCCGGATGGATCGGATGAGGTGGATGGCTTCATGGTGACTTAAGTCTTCTTTGCCGAAAAGCTCTGGGACGTGTTCTGGAAAGCTCTGGGACGTGTTCTACGTTATTGCAAAATTTACAAAGGCGTATACATAAGTAAGAGAAAAAATTATAGATAAGTTTTTACGTCTGACTTTTTTAAACCGGGACGGTTATGTGAGACATTTTAAACAAAGGACGCTACAGAATAAACTAAAAGCTGCACATCAAAAATGAAACCAAAAATCAGAAACAATTTAAAAAAGTATGTCCTGAATTGAGCGCATACTATGCGCGCACATCTTGTCTTTCGTAGTTTCTATGAGTACGTGTTTGAGCGAGTTTGAGGGTCAAGGGGGGAAAGTAGGGCTGGAGGTCCAAAAAACGTCACAATGCACAGCCATCGCAGGAGCAGAATGGATGACCAAAGAGGGACGGGGGTACTTGGGTCAGAAGGCGCACGCCGGTCTCAAAGACACCGCCTGCAGTTAATGATACAGGTCAAAGTAAGAGGCCACCCAAAGCTACATCATCTACATTAGCACTTGGATACCAGACACGTTATAAATGATGAGCGCCTGATGATCTTAAAATTTCCTCATTTTTTTAGAATCTGAGGCAGCAACAAAAGAGAGAGAGTGAGAGAGAGAGAGAGAGAGAAGAGAGAGAGAGAGAGAGAGAGAGAGAGAGAGAGAGAGGAGGGAAAGAACGAGAAAGGGAAAGAGGATGAGGGAGGGAGATAATAAACGAGAGAGAAAGAGTGGAATAGAGAGAGAGTGGGCGAAAGAGCAAAAGTGAAGAAGAGAGAGGCGAATGAATGTGAGAGAAGGTGAGGAAGAGGGAAAGAGAAAGCGAGAGGGAGGAAGTAAGAGAGACACAAAGAGCGAGCGAGAGAAAACGAGAGATAGAGATAGAGAGAGAGAGAGAGAGAATGAGTCTTCCAAGGTCAGTTGAAGTCTAGGAGAAACCTGTTTCCGGTAACCGCGGAGAGACTACGGTAGCGACAACAGCGCTCAGTGGTAGATCAAACCCCGTCTACGATTGACGCGCTAATCAGGGAACATAAACCGTGGAAAAGTTCAATAAGAAGTGTTTTCGACAGTAAAATTTAAGTTAGCTTAAAAGGAACTAGATGAATGTAACCACCCTGTTCCTGTGCTGTATTGGTATTGGGACCACAGACGCTTTTGGCGCCCAGAAAATAACAAAAGGTATACCCATTGAAATACACACTTAGAGATACAGAATTGTTTGGTGCAATAAGGGTGCATACTTTTTGAATTAAGCCAGAAGTTTGTAAGAATATCCGCAGTTTAGAAGATCTGGATTCAAGTGAATTGGCCCTGGCGCGCAATGACGGGAAAAAACAACAGGTGTTCCTTTTTTGAATGGCGAGACCTGTAAAAAATTGTCCAGCTGCGACCGAAGAAACAGAGATGGCACGTGCAAGCGGGCAAAGTCCAAAACAGCCAGTTTACCATGCCAAAGTGGAAACTGAGAGGCAGGGGAAGGAAACACTGTTCCCAGATGTTAGCCACCTGTCCGTAAATGGCAGTTGCCGTCGTAATGAAATGTTGTCACGCCAAAGAAATTCTCTTTTGGAGATTTCGCACCACTCAAAATGGGGTTTTTGAAAGCATTGGTCCATGTCCAAACAATTGGGGTTCTAGTCGGTGTCCAAATATAATCGCTGGCTCTGCCGGTAAAAGGATATTGGGTACATGGTCCCACACAGAAAGGCGGTAGATCAACTGAGGCCTCAATCTTTTTGCGTAAAAGCGAATAAATGACGTAGGCCAATGATACAATGAAAACATTCAAAGGGAAATACAGAAATAGTGCGGAAGCGCAAAACAGACAGAGAGAGAGAGAGAGAGAGAGAGAGAGAGAGAGAGAGAGAGAGGGAGGGAGAGGGATAGAAAAGGAGAGAAAGATAGAAATGGGATGGAGAGAGAGCGAGAGAGGGAGAAAAATTGGGATTGAGAGAGAGGCGGATGTTATTGCTATTTAGAAGTAACTGTAATTTCAAATATCACCATTTTGTCATAGACATTTTGCCCCAATTGTGTGTATAATGAGTGATATTTTGTTCTCGACCGCGCGCTGAAAGTTATAAGCATTTGAAATGGGAATACAACGGACCAGAGGAGATATACGCGGCTCACAATTTCCCTCGCAGCTGGCTTACCCACAAAAGGCGCGGCGCTGACACAGTGGGAAAAAACTACGCCGTCACCGAGTCGACAAAGTAAAGAAGCCAAATTGAACAATCTGATAGAGAGAAAATAAGAGAGAGAGAGAGAGAGAGAGAGAGAGAGAGAGAGATCGGATTAAAGAAGCCGCGCGCACCAAAATACTGTTTATATATGTGTGAAAAGACTAACGTAAAAAAAGAGATTTGTCGAATGTAGAAAAGTATTTCAATGAAAAAAATGCTATTTCCAAACAAGAAGTAAGTAGCCGCATGATTTTTTAAAATCTAAATATCTTACAATTTTCCTGTTTCAAATGTGAAAGTGAAACAATGTTTATCATTTCATGTTTGCGGCGATTCGTTTTCAAGGATTTCGAATCAAGCGGTTTTTTCGTATTTGGAAATAGTATTTTTTTATTGAAATGCTTTTCTACTTTTAGACAAATCTCTTTCTTTTATACGTTAGTATTTTCATACATATTGTACACACTTTCTATCTTTTAATTAAAAGGCAATTATTTTATCTTCTAATCTTGGAGTTAGACAAATTCTCGTGTTTTAACAAAAAAGCAAAAATATAGCGCTGCAGAGGATTCCAACCAAAGACAACTCAGGCGCCGGGCTATCGTCTACACCACCACACCAGGAATGCGTGGTGAACGCGGCGGCGCAGGTCCTTAAATATATATATAGCGTGCCACTCTCCCCTTGCAGGACTTGTATTTTTGATGGGCGCGCGTAACAAGGGGAGGGTTCAAAACTTCCGAATTCATATTGAATCGTTTCTAATAGATGGTGGAAGGCATGTTGAAGAAGAATATGACCTTGGGTTATGATTTTTCATCTCCATTACAGACTGCGGCCTCAAAATTGTTGATCGATTGCTGTTTGGAGCATTTGGCATTTGAAAGTATCGAATATTAGTGCATTTCCGGAATCTACGTCAAAATTTAAGTAACGGGCGACGTTTTTACAGCGAAAAATGCGTTTTGTGGGGGTAAAAAATCGTTCCCGAAAAATTGTTTACGCCAACGGCGGCTGCGGACGGCGCCAACGGCGGCCATTTTTTGAAAGTGCGCTAGAACGCGGTGAGGGTTCAAAGTGTCCAAATTAACTTTTGAAAAAGGCATTCGACGCGTCTTGAAGCGCTGAGCAAGAATAAAACTGAATATGAAAATTCTGCGCTGGAAAAACCTTGGAAACGAATTTGCAAACGGCCGATTTGAAAACAAATCTACCGCTCCGCGCTAGGTACAATGAGAAGGCCTCGCGGATTTTCACAGAAAGGTTGCGCAAGAAAGGGAAACAAGAAAAAGAGAACGTTAGTGAATGGTTAGAGCTTGTGGACTGTTTAGTCGAGGATCGTGGGAGCTTGTTCAGCTACCAAAAGAAAGTCTTTTCACACATATATAAACATTATTTCGGTGCGCGCTTGGGTGCAGAGAGCGAGAGAAAGAGCGAGAGAGAGAAATAAACACGCGGCTGGGGTTGCCTCAGCCGGCGCGCTAACGCAACAGGGGTAAAACTGAAAAAGAATTTTCACAGGTAAGAAACTCCCGCAAGAGGACAAATCAGGAGGAAGAGAAAATCTGTAACAGCGATTTGTGGGAGCTTGTTCAGCTGTTAATTTAAAAGAACACCCACTGTTCCGTGAAGAGATAGAGAAAGAGAGAGCGAGAGAGAGAGAGAGAGAGCGAGAGCGAGAGCGAGAGATGGAGAAAGACGCAGAGAAAAAAAAGGGCAGAAATGTAAACTAAGGATCGAAATCGAATTGCAGATACATTGAATTGAGGAAGAAACGCAGATTATGGGGAAAACAGGGCACCGCACAAGTGACGATTTCAATTCCGGTAGACAGCGAGGTCCGGATCGATCGAAGGCGCGATGGGATGATTTCATTCAGCGCACTTTCTTTGGGCCATGCACGCATCTAGTGTCAAACCGAAACTGTGCAAGGTACGAAATGGACTAAAGAACCTATAGTCTAAGAAATGGCAATGAATGATCGATAGTCATTGCGGGCGGAGGACTACAGGGCGATGTGTTTATTCTACAGAGATACGCATCTCTTTGCGGCAATGTGCTTATTTCTTACCGTCGGAGGGGATACCGCCCCAAGTCTCTCACCAAACCTTCTACGTAGTTTTTTCTGTCTGTCTGTTTCTCTCTCTCTCTCTCTGTGTCTTTCTCCCCCTGTCTCTCTGTTTCTGACTCTATCGGTGTTGCTTTTTTCAATATATTTGGTACAAAATTTTACAATCACTTGAGTTTATTGCATAGAAGAAAGAAACCGATCTAATTGACAAACTAAACTCAGCGAAGGTAACACGAAGAACAATCAACCAGGAAACCTCTTCGGAAAAACAATCAAAATTATATTTCGGGTTTCCCGAGAAAGTAAGTGGAGAAACTGTTGATTATCCATAACGGTGGAAGAAGAATGCGGGTTACAGAAGAACGGCCCAACTGAAAAGAAACGCTGATTTCAAGATTAACAAATTCCCCATAATGTTTTTATTAGTGGAAATGTTAGCTGAAGCTAGTCTAGGTTTGTATTTTTGCGTGTTATTGTGCGCGAAATTGTGGAAAACAAGGCAAAAAACTGATTGACTCTAACATGGGACATACTTCGGTTTTTATTAAATAACTTACATTTTGCATCAAAAGCTTCATTATCTAAGAAGCTTATTCGTGCGTTATTAAAAAGCGTAGAAAAATTACTTGGGGCGGATTTGAAACCTTGATGTTGATTTGGTAAAGCCTGTTGTGAGCGGGCCAGACCGGCTTGTGGTTTGGATTAGGTACATTCCTCTAATTGTTGCAAGCAATGTTTTTTCTCAATGAATAAATGGAAAGTACACTCACCCATTTCCTAGAAGTGGCGGAACAATGGGTTCTTCTCGGCCAACCAGCGCCTCATGAGAGGGAGGAGGGTAGTCGCAGGACGGTCTCCATTGGCCTCCTCTTGAAGTTGGTTCATATCCAGTCTAAATTAGACGATTTTGGCGTACACATTGTTTGGAATTCAAAAAAGGTTTCCCCCCAATTTCTTTGAAAGGGAAAGTTCTCCTAAAATTGAAGTCTCTTTACAATTGTTACATTGAATAGATGTAGTTTTCAAGATTCAAGGGGCGCGTTTACACGGCCGTTTTACGCGTTCGCCACACGTCAACACTACTAGAGTGGGCGAGAGAGTGTGGGAAAAGGGGAGACGCAGAGTTGGCGGCAAATCAAAAGACAATTTCCCAAAAATTGCAAGCGCTCCTAAATCAATTCATTTTTATCCAAAATGGGTAATATAGGTATTTTTTGGACTCGTGGGAATGAGATCTAGGCTTTTATCACAAAATCAGGAAAATTATTTTTACGCGGTCATCTTTAATGTGAGATAGAGTAAAAAGTTGAACTTCAAGTTGAAAATGAACTGACACTGGCATCGGAGGCAAAGGCTGCTGCTGTCCGTTCTTTAGTTGCTCAATCTGCCTCTTGGCTGAAAAGACAGTGAGCGACGAGAGTGAACGATTTGTATACCTTGGCTGAGTTCTTCTTTAAGATCATTGTTCTCGTCTTCGAGGGTGAGGATTGTGATGTCCTTGTCAACGCTCTCCATTCTTTCCTCCTCCAGCTGAGCCAGAAGCTAAAAAAATCGATAAATAAACAATTTTTCTGAAACAAACACACCATTCGCTGTTTTTTCCTGTATTCTCCACAGTTTACCCGGAGACCAAAAACCGTCTTTCGCAGTTTACCCATGGGAGAGTCATCGTAGAAGTCGGAGTTCATGATTAATCCCCTTGAAGGTCGGTCACTGAAGCTCAACAGTAAGTAACAGCTGAAAATGCTTACTCGGGCTCTTCCACAATTTCCTGCTTAACCACAGCCGCGGGAGCACCAACAGCGGCCAATGGAGCGGCCTCATCCGGACGCTCCTGGTTTACGAGGGGCATCTCGGGTTCCTAAAGACAATTTCTCATTTAAATCCAAAAGTGAGAAGTTCTCCCAAAAACGCTCTCTTACAATCTGACCTCAATGTGGGGGCGCTTTCGGCCGGAGGAAGGCTGTATGTTGTCTGACATTTTGAAGGTAGACCAAGTTGGAGGATAATCTAAACTTATGACAAGGATATGAAATTAAAACGTGAAATCTCTGAATCTAGTTATACCTGAATCTATGTATAAAGAGACGAAAGACGAAGGAAAGAAGAAGAAGAAGAGAGAGAGAAAGAGAGAGAGAGAGAGAGAGAGAGAGAGAGAATGAGTCTTCTTCCAACGTCAGTTGATATCTAGAAGAAACCCGTTTTTGGTCACCACGGAGGGATTACGGTAGCGACCACAGCGCTCAGTGGTAGATCAAACTTCGCCTACGATTGACGCGCTAATCAGACAACATAAGCCGTGGGTAAGTTCAATAAAAGGTGTTTTCGACGGTATAATTAAAGTTAGTGTGTAACTACCCTGTTTCCGTGCCGTATGGGTATTTTGGACTACAGACGCTTTTAGCGCCCAGACAATATGTGAGAGTAAAACATGGAATCTCTTAATTGAGTTGTCTAAGAGAGACAAAAGAAAAAGAGGTAAGAAGAAGAAGAAGAAGAGCGAGAGAGAGAGGGGGGATATGGAAAGAGAGAGAGAGAGAGAGAGAGAGAGAGAGAGAGAGAGAGAGAGAGAGAGGGAGAGAGAGGGGATATGGAAAGAGAGAGAGAGAAAGAGAGAGAGAGAGAGAGAGAGAGAGAGAGAGAGAGAGAGAGGAGATATGGAAAGAGAGAGAGAGAGAGAGAGAGTGAGAGAGAGAATGAGTCTTACTTACACGGGCAGTTGATGTCCAGGAGAAACCTGTTTGCGGAGGGATTACGGTAGCGACCACATCGCCGTGGTAGATCAAACCCCGCCTACGATTAAAGCGCTGGTGAGACAACATAAACCGTGGAAAAGTTCAATAAGAGGTGTTTCAAAATGGGTTTTTTGAAAGCAAGCAATAGGGGTTCTAGTCGGTCCAAATGTATCGCTGTCGCTGTCGGTAAAAGAATAGTGGATACATGGTTCCACACAGAAAGGCGGTAGATCAACTGATATCTCAATCTTTTAGCGTAAAAGTGGATAAATGACCAAAAACGGAGTATCAATCTAAAGGGTCATTTGTTTATTGGACATAGATTTCATTGTTCCAACGTTTACAGACCATAAAATGTTCATTTTATAAATATTCGTTAATTAAATTGAGATAGTGAGATGCAAATGGAGGAAATGCGAATGGCTGGATTTCAGTGCGCGTCGTACAGAAGACAAAAGGAAGCTCTCGAGTTTCGGCCGCTGGCAGCCGGCCAAGGCGAGTGCAATGCATTTGAATGGTAAAGCCCGCTCTTTTTCAAATGGTTGGGGTCAGGTTTGTCTATGACTTGAAAACAGACAAAAGGAAATAAATAAAGAAAGAGAGCGTATCGCAAAAGACAAAAAAAAAGAGAGAGAGAAAGAGAGAGAAAGAAAGAAAAAGAGAGAGTTTCAGAATTAAAGAGTGAAAGAGAGATAGAGAGAGATGATATTGTATGTGTGTATGTGTGTGAGAGAGAGGGAGAGAGAAAAAGAAAGTTTGAGAGTTTGTGTGTGTTGTGTATGTGATAGAAGGAGAGAAAGATACAGAAAAAGAAAAAGAGAGCACCAAATCTCAACCATACGTGGGTTAGGAAGGATGCTGTACTGTCATAGTGCAGACGGTAGTAAGATCTGCATATGGACTGAATCAAAAACAAGGTGATACGCATTTCCCTTTGCTTTTCCAGAAGCAACAAGTGTCAGAAAAGTGTGATCAGCAAAAAAACGGGCCGATACGCTTCCATTACCCATGTCCCAAAAACACAAATACCTCTGAATTTTATCCACAAAATGAACCAATGACATCAACACGACAAAATCACCTCATTACTTTTAGAGGTACATGTCAAAAGACATTGCACAATCATGAAAGACTCGAGAGAACCAAGGTAGCGAGCAATTGGAGTAAAACGTCGAGAGAACCAAGGGAGCGAGCAATTGGAGTAACACACCGTCCATGGAATCATCACGGAGGACTGAAATAGCAGAAATTATGAAACACTAGAGAAAATAGCTTACTTCTTCGTTTTCTTGGAGGAATTGTTCGCCTGCGGGTGAGCAAGACGTTTCACTGTTCTCTGCATGGAGTAATCGCCACTTTCAGGATTCAACTAAAATGAACCCTATTAGTAAAACTACAACTGGAAATCCAACCTGTTTCGCCTGACGGAGGGCGTACGTAACACAACGGGGCCTCGTCATAGAAGAACTCTGCAACAATTCACTAATTCAAATGGGAACTCTGTAAAAACTGACCGAGCTTGTAGTCGGAGTAACCACTTTGACGGCGGTGGTGCCACTGTTCTGCGGAGGCAGATCAGTTTTGAAGGTAGAAGCGGGGACCATCGTACAATTGCCAGGCGGACAGACGATCTTCTCGCGCGAGTTACTCGATCCATCCGGAATCTCCTCACTTCCGGACATCTCCACATCCTGAGGCTCCTCAGGAATACCGGTCGTGGAGGACTGAAACAAAACGTCTTGGCTAGAACTCAATAAACCAAAGTACCTGAACAACACCAGGGTTGATGGCCATATTCAGAGGAGCCGTAGCCTGGACCGGAACAGTCTCATCCACCCTAGAAATCAATAAAATGTACAGCTTATAGGAAAATACCTGTCATCCGAACCATCACTGTCGTTATCAGAAGCATTGTGAGGCACGCTTGGTGGAAGAGTTGAAATACACATATCAAATCAAGTTTGAAAAAAACCAAAAAAACCACAACAGCCTCATTCGTACAGTATAATAGAAGAAATAGAGGCAATCACGAAAGAGGGGTAAACCCGAGGTAGAAGATGATTATCCAGATCATCAAATTGCTTCAGAAGAAGAGTAAACAAAGTTGGCATAGTTAAACTAACACTTTTGCCTTTTAAAGTAGTATTCACTGTAGCGTGCTGCTTCTTTGGTGGAAAAATGGATCGTTGTGGCTTACTCGCTGCCTCAGATGACCCCCGTATAAACACAGGTCACCCGTGCAACTGATCAAAAAGATGGCCGATATCGGTGGAATAAACAAGCAACATCCCGCGTCTCTCTAACCATTTGCAATTTTCACTTGATGTTCCTTATCGATCTTCTAACTAGTTCCAATATGTTCAGTAAAAATGGGGAACGAAAAGCATTTTGCAAATACCACCTCAAACGCAATTGTGGTTTTAATGAACAAGCTGAAGGCTATGGAGCAGCAGCTGCTGTTGTGCGTCATTTGTCCCTCAAAATCTATTGGGCCCAGCTCTTGGGTTAAGAGAGAGTAACAGAGAGAGAGAGAGAGTAACAGAGAGAGAGAGAGAGAGAGAGAGAAAGAGAGAGTAACAAAGAGAGAGAGAGAGAGCAGTGAACAAAAGGTGCAGGGGAGGGGGCGCTCAGGGCTCATCACCAGCCGGCTTAGTTTCTGATAGTCGACCGCCCAGTCGGGATTAATTAGCATGCGCCTATATAACCCCATCCCGCGTGCTGCCGATTTGTTACGGGTGCGGGCGACTGGGTGGCCAATAGCGGCTGGCTGCGGGGCTGAAAATGGAGGTGTAGAAAGTGAATCTCATTTGAGGAGTTCTCTAATTTAGAAATTGTGAGATTTTCCCCACAAGATCACATAAGCAACATAGTCGAAGACTTGAGACCCAGATTGGCGCATGCGGAAATCAACTGCGGCAAAGTTGAGATGCTATAACGGATATACGAACTTTCATTCGTTTGCGGTATGCTTTCAACATATGGACAATTTAATGTTAAGCGTAAAGGTGTCCAAATAGGTCATCTCATTCAAGAAGTAACCCAAAAACGAAACAGTTTCAAACTGCTCTATACAGGATTTTTGAAGAAAACTAATGCCTTTTATCTAAGTATCTGATGGCAACAAAAGTGCAAATAGACAAAAAATTAGAAATTCTATTTTATTAATACAGATTATTGTAGTACAGTACATACTGTCGAAAAACGACCTACATTAATACAACATCAATGAGTATCCTGTGATTACGTGAGGATCGTTTAAGAGGGTTTCAAATAAACCTTGGTAATCAATTACATCAAAAGTCTACGTACATGACAACAAGTGCTACAGGACAAAGTCTGATTCTCACAAAAAGTAACCATCTTCAACGGTTAAGTCTTTTTTGAAGTCGTGGGCTTCATGTTGTTCAGAAGTGCTCTTGCGACTTGGCAGTTGACTTCTGATGGCCTGGGAAGATAGGTCGGCTGGACCACACGCGCTCCCAACTGGGCACCGGAGAGAGCTGGGGCAATGGGCAGATGAGACCTGAAATTATATATTACCTTTTTTCATAGAAAATGAAGCTAAACACATGCGTTTTCAGTTAATTCGACCTCTATTTCGCACTCTTTACGCATTTGACACGCCTCCTTTTAGGCCAATTCCTTTTTGTACAAAAATGTTACATGGACACATAAACCGCAAGCGTATGTGCCGAGACCAATGCATGTACTACTTGTCCAAGCTTTTAATGTCAATCTAACTGAAATGACGTGATTGCGTCCTCATCGCCTGACATTTTCGGCGCGACGCGCTATTTGAAATATATAACTTTGAAATCGTCTTCCCGGTGTTTATTTAATGATATGTTGGTGGTTCTTGTTTCAAAACAGTCAAAATAAGAAAACGTTAACGTTATCTATGGTTAACACGTTTCTAAGCATTTAATAGGAAGTATTTAAGTTTCAAAGTTTAAGACTTGAATGAAAATATAGATTTGAACGCCTGAACGCCTAACTTTAAATGTTTTAAGATCAAATACCAGACTTGAATGAAAAGATAGATTTGAGCGCATTGACGCTTAACCTTAAATTTAAGCACACCAAAAACAACAACATAACTAATAAAAGCTCGTATTTCCGATTTAGCATCTCAACTTACAAGGGAAAACTCGCTACCTGTCAATGGGGTTTTCATGCGTGATATACCGCGTTCGGTAGCTTATATGTAGGCAATTGAGGAAGTTGTCCTCAAATCTACTAAACTACCTCTTCCTCCGAGTGAAGCGCGCTAAAATATTGGGACCACCAACGGCTGGCGGCTGGTCGCGGTACTTCAATGCGACGAACGCTTTATGCCACTGTGACCAAGTGGCCGACTAGCAAGGTGCCTGTAAGCAGAAGGTTCCGGGCTCGACACCCCGCTGTGGAAATTCCAATCATCATAAATTTTCCACAAATAGAAGCCAACTTTTCTTTTGAATTTTTTTTGAAAATTAACAGGTATTACGCTGGTAAGGGATAGCAAAATCTTCAAAAATTTCAGTTCGGGTGCTATGTGAGTAATCGGCAAATTTTCTGTAACCCTATTTTTTAATAAAATAATCAAATAGGTTTTAATTTGAAAATCACTTAAAAATTAATGTTAAAATATTATGAAAATTATTTTATGAAATCGATTCACTTTTTTAAGGTTAAAACCATTTACTGTTTCAAATGAAAATAGCACCTCATCTCTAAATTGTAGAGCTCTTCAAAAAGAGGTCTTTAATGTAAAATTTGTGCAAATATCACGTCCCACGGTGTTTTCGAAGCTTTTTAGGTCCAAACGTTGACGCTAGGATTTCAAGACAAAGTAACGAGGCAAAAACTCACAAAGGCCTAAGGCTCCTTGCAGTCGGAGGCGGCACAACTGACGCCGCCTTGTGCTCCTTCAGCTGCTGCTCCAGAGCCTCCACTTTTTCTTTCAATTCTTTATTTTGTCTCCTAACTAAAAATATCGTTACACAATGAATGTAAAAATCCTGCACCTCCAATTTCCGTGTTCTCCATCCGAGTGAGTTTCAGGTTTCTCTCCTCCTCCTTTGCCTCGAACTGTGCGACCCGCCTCTGCAGCTAAAAAAAAGGTTTAAATTTAAAAGACACGGAAAATACTTGGAGGATCTGCAGCTCCAGAGCTTCCTGAGAGCGTGTGTCGGCGTCTTTCTTGGCGTCCTTTTCGGAAGACTTGCTTTTCGCCACTGAAAACAATTGTAAAGATGAATTTAATAACGAAATGGCTTACTTTTCTGGAAAAGTGAAGCAGTCGCGGCCTTTTTCTTCTCCATTTTGTCCTTCAGCTCCGCTATCTCCCTCTCTTTCTCTTCTATCTTCGCAGCCGACTTGTGAAGTTCCATTGAGAGAACGTCGTTGTCTGGATGTTCCTTCGCTATAAGATAAAAATGTATAAAATGATGCCTAATGATTTACCTTCTTTCAGCAAATTCTTCAGGAGCGCAATCTTTTTTTCCTGTTTTGCCGTTGTTTCTAACAACTTGAGAATATCGGCGTCCTTCTTCTCCTTCCAGGCAAAAAGCTCCTTGTGGCCCTGCTCTAGCACACGGCAATAGTCCGGCTCACTGAAACACTAAAAAGTATTGATTAGTAGGAATATTGTTTATCATACAAACCTTGGTCGCTTTCAGTGCCGCAAACCACATGTTCAGATCGAGCAACTCCTCCTTCTGAGTGTTCACTTCTTCTTGGAGCTCAGCGATCTTCCTCTCGAGGGCAGCCGTGTTGCCCTGCTCCTGGGCCTTCTGCCAATGAATCCTGGGGGTCCTCTCCTCCTCCTCATCATCGGCCTTGGCGGTCGGTACTTCCTCATCTTCGACTTCGATTTTGATTTTCTTGGCAGCCTGAAAATGAAATTTCAGCAAATTTCAGCAATAGAAAATTGAATATGTGGTTTTCAGAATTCTCTAAATATTGAGCGGAATCGCCTCTATCGCGACAAAGGAAAAAGTTTTGGTCTTCGATTTTGATTAACTTAGTAGTAAATTGGCCCAAAAACTTGAGAATTTTGCGTCATTATTGATTTTTTGACATGGGCACTGTAACTGGACCCCGGCGTACTGCATTTCGTCATACTGTATAGAAAATACAATTACTCAATGTGAAAACGTGCCAAAATTACGCTGTCGTAACTAATTTTGATAAAAAGGATATCTGCTGCTAACGTTGGTGTTTTAGGTCTAAAACAACTGTTTGGGAGCCAAATAGTTGATAATAGTTTTTTTTTCATTTTTGCGATTTTTCGGGGTGTCAAAAAGATAGGGTACACGTACTATTCGATGAATAAAGAATTAAAGATGGGCGGTCAACTGTGAAGTGAGACAAATTAAAAAAATGTGGAATTTAGTCTTTTTTTTCGAAGTTTTTGTGAAAAACTGCCTCATTTTTTCAACGTGAAGTCTTCATGAAACCAGCAATTAAGATAATTATCAGCACACTATTAGAAATTGTTTGCCAAAAACCGGAGATCCGTTGCTTTACTTGGAGTTGAGATAGCCATTTACTGAACTTGTAAATTTCAAAATTTCAAAAATTCGAAAAATTGGTGTTTTTTATTTGTTTTGTGTCTAGAGCCATCGAATATTGAAAAGTGACTTTGATATTACCTTTTTGTTCTAATATATTACTTTTTTGTCCGTATGTCGGGGTCGAGTAACAGTCACGAGGTACACAAATCAATAATCATCCAAAATGCTGTTTATGGGTCAACTAAGTGTCTTTACCAAAGTTTCACCAATCTCGACGATCAAAAAACTGCGCTGCATCGCAATTTATCAGTTTTTATTTTAAAAAAATATCGAAATTTGCGTAGAATATTTCAAAAATCTCACAAAAACGCTTGCGTAATTTTTTACATTAGTTGGTTCCTATAACATGTCTCCCATCATTGCGACATCGTCATCAGTAGGATCTCTCCTCCTCCTTTGCAAAAAAAGAAAATCTCTCGCGCTGTACAGAAGACAAAAGAAAGCCCTCAAGAAGTTTCGGTCGCTCGCGCTGTACAGAAGACAAAAGAAAGCCCTCAAGAAGTTTCGGCCGCTGGCAGCTGGCCAATACGAGTGCAATGCATTTGAATAACACGGCCCGCTCTGTTTTGAATGGTTAAAAATTTTAAGGGGGCATTTCATTCCAGCTTGTAAATCAAAATTCAAAATAACATTCAAATTCAAATTCAAATTCAAATTTATTGGAAATTCTTGTGTGGAGTGGTTTAAAAAATGAAAATAAATCGATTTGAGCCAATGCCATAAGGGAAAGCGAATATAGGTAACAATTAGGTAATTTATGTGAAAAAGCGAATGACAAAAAGCGTGGGTGGTTTGGTTCCTCTTTGTATGAAAAGAGAACAATAGAAATGTAAGAACATTAGAAAAAGAGAACAAAAACATTTTAACTGGTAGAACTTTTCAAAACTAAACTGTTTCTCAACAAGCAAAAAAAATTGCCAAAGGCGGGATTCGAACCCGGGTCGCGAGATTTAGAGACTAACGCGTGCGTCATTACACCAAAAGATCGCCGCGAGAGTAGTGAGAGAAATCAATTTTTCGCTCGCATTTGCTAATTTGTCAACCAAATTGGCTGAAAATCGGGGCGCCGCGACCTGCTATGGTTTACAAGAGTTCCACAAAATTTGAAGTCTGTAGCTATAGCCGTTCGTCTGTTCTGAGGGGTTATGAGAAGAACACGAGACATCGGCGTTTTGGGCGCGCTAAAAGGCGGCAGAGGAATAAAACCACCACGCACCTCTACGCGCTGCTCGCAATTAAGAACACCCAAAATTGTGCATGAAAGGTAAACGTCATTTACATTGAGGGAGAAGTTAGCACGTCCTTACGAATAACATTAGGTGAAAGCAACCACAATGAATTGGCGAAACAATTCGGATAAAAAGAAGCTATTTGTCAAGATTGGGAAATAGAAACCCAATTTGAAAGAGATATCGATCTGCCAAAAGATAGTAAATGGTAAACGGAGAAAGTATGAATGACTGGATATCCGCTCGCGCTGTACAGAAGACAAAAGAAAGCCCTCGAGAAGTTTCGGCCGCTGGCATCTGGCCAATGCGAGTGCAATGCATTTGAATAACACGGCCCGCTCTGTTTTGAATGGTTAGATCACGTGGTTGGGAGAGAGAGAGAAAGAAAGAAAGAGACGGAGAGAGAGAGAGAGAGAAAGAGAGAGAAAGAGAGAGACAGAGTGAGTGAGAGAAAGAAAGAGAGAGACAGACAGAGAGAAAGTGAAAAAGAGCGAGGGCGAGAGAGATAAAGAGAAGGAGAGGTACACAGGGAGAAATTGAGGGAGAGAGAGAGAGAAAGAAAGAGAGAGAGAGAGAGAGAGAGAGAGAGAGAGAGAGAGAAAGAAAGAGTATCATGTCACAAATCTTTCTATTCGCTGCATTAAAAGATACACTCAAATTCAGCAGATGGCGAGTTGCGACCGGTACTAAGAAAACAGTGAACGATCGCATCAGAGAGAAAGTATTTTAAATAATTGAATGTATCGCCCAGTAGTTCTACAAGCATGTGTAAGATCACACTTATGCCCTGCGAGATTGATATTATGCGAAAATTTGTCCTGTGGGCTGTTTTGCAGATCGGCTAATGCCAACCGGACAATGATAATTTTTTATCGCATTCTTTTCCTAAGTCCATGACCATTTATAACAAAAGGTCACTCCTTTAAATGAAATACAATGATTGAACAGACGTAGAAAAGAGCAAAAATGGACAGAAAACGTTCTAGTGTTGGGTTAAACGGATAAAATAGCCCGGTATGGCAGCGCGACACATTACGATTCGTCGAGGAAAACAACGACCGGGGTCGCTCGCGCGCCAGAGCCCGCCCCCGAGTCATCGTCGGCCACCCTACAAAAGACGTTCTCAGCTGTAGAACGCCGATTTAATTTGGGCTTGAGGCACGCTTGGTGGAAGAGTTAGAATACATATATCAAATCACGTTTGAACAAAAACCAAAAAACCACAACAGCCTCATTCGTGCAGTATAATAGAAGAAATAGAGGCAATCACGAAAGAGGGGTACATCCGAGGTAGGAGATGATTTTCCAGATCCTTCATAAAATTGCTTCAGAAGATGAGAAAACAAAGTTTGCATAGTTAAACTAACAATTTTGCCTTAAAAAGTAGTTTTCACTACTGCGTGCTGCTTCTTTGGTGGAAAAATGGATCGTTGTGGCTCACTCACTTGCCGCCTCAGATGACCCCCGTATAAACACAGGTCACCCGTCAAAGCAACTGATCAAAAGATGGCCGATGTCGGTGGAATAAACAAGCGGCATCCCGCGTCTCGCAAGCGTAAGGGAGAAAAAGCGTAACGGAGATCAGTGCCTATTACGCACCTAATTCAAACTGATTGGAAAATTTTGTATGGAGCGCGTTTGATTTGAAAAGGAAAATAGATAAATTTGAGCACAACATTAGGGATAGCTTATTTAAAAAGTAGTTATTATGAAGGGGTTCAAACAGAATGGTAGGATTTTAGTTGTTAATAGGCACGAAAGGTGGACGTCAATACATATTAAGGCAGATGTTAGCAGTTACTTTACGAATTACAGCAGGTCAAGGGAAACACAATGGTTTGGTTAAGCAGTTTGGTAAAAAAAGCTTAAGATTAGGAAAAACAAAATCAATTTGACAGAGGTGTCGAGCTGTCAGAAGATAGTTGAATGTAAATGGAGGAATTATGGCTGGCTGGATATCAGCGCGTACAGAAGACAAAAGAAAGCCCTCGAGAACTTTCGGGCGCTGGCAGCCAATACAAGTGCCATGCGTTTGAATCGAAAAGCCCGCTCTTTTTTTAATTGATTGGGTCACCTTATTGGATAAAGAAAAAAAAAGAGAGAGAGAGAGAGTGAGAGAGAGAGAGAAACAGAGAAGGGATTTACTGTTACCAAAAGCAGATAATTTTTCATCGACCTCTTTTCCTATGTCCATGACCATTTATAACAAAAGGTCACTCCTTTAAATGAAATACAATGATTGGACAGACGTAGAAATGAGCAAAAATGGACATGAAACGTTCGAATGTTGGGATAAAAGAAGAAAAAGGCCCGGTATGGCAGCGCGACACATGACGGACGATTCGTCGAGGAAAACAACGACCGGGGTCGCTCTCGCGCCAGAGCCCGCCCCTGAGTCATCCGTCGGCCATCCGACAAAAAGTTGGATGAGAAGGGCGTTCACAGCTGCGTTTGAGGCGCATTTGGTGACAGCGATGGAGGGAAAGAGAGGGGGGGGGGAGAAAGAAAAAGAGAGAGAGAGAGAAGAAGAGAGAGAAAGAGAGAGAGAGAAGGAGAGAGAGAGAAGGAGAGAGAGAAAGAGAGAGAGAGAAGGAGAGAGAGAGAAGGAGAGAGAGAGAGAGAAGGAGAGAGAGAGAGAAGGAGAGAGAGAGAAGGAGAGAGAGAAAGAGAAAGAGAAGGAGAGAGAGAGAAGGAGAGAGAGGGAAGGAGAGAGAGAAGGAGAGAGAAGGAGAGAGAGAAGGAGAGAAAGAGAGAGAAAGAGAGAGAGAGAGAGAGAGAGAAGGAGAGAGAGAAGGAGAGAGAGAGAGAGAGAGAGACATACATAGACTTCAAAGTTATAAAGGGGTAGTTTAAAGTTAACAATTTATAGTTTATTATGTTTCATTTTATACAGCAACGCATGATTTAAAAAAAGCAAAAGATCCACAACATCCACATCCGTGCAATAGTTTCAATTTAATCAGAGGCAGTCGAAAGAGAAGTCAATTCGAGGTAGAAGGTGATTCTCCAGATCTGAAAATTGCTCCATTAGATGAGTAAAGTTTGCGAGGATATTCCAACACTTTAATAAATATTTAACCAAACCTTATAGATTGGGTTGCTTCTGAAGGTTAACTCTTCCTTGGATGGTTTCCTTCAGATTTTTGATACCTAGAAATTGGTTGATTTGATTGGTGCGGAAGACGCTTACAAGGATGGACGATATCTCTATAGCCTTTCAGCAGGGTGACAGCGGCCGTCAAGTCCTTTATAAGAAGGTGGATGTTTCGAAAATGACTTCGATACATGTCATTATATTTCAATGAAGATCTTTCCTTTAAGATTTCGAATTTCCAGACGTTCAGATTCTGCAAAGGAAACATCAGTCTGTGTGTGTGTGTATGTGTGTGTGTGTGTGTGTGTGTGTGTGTGTGTGTGTCTGTGTCTGTGTCTGTGTGTGTCTGTGTGTGTCTGTGTGTGTCTATGTGTCTGTGTGTGCAAACGACACTCACTCGAAGGACTGACAAGCTGGCATCCTTCGTAGCCTCAATAGCCCTCCGAAGTTCTTTGGCGGACAGTCCCTAAAGTTTCACAATAAATTTCTTATTTGCATTCTTACTTCTAGGTTGAGAAGGCTAGTGTTCTTCTGCATCTGCTTTGTCTCGAAGATCTGCTTCCAGACGGGAGACACGTAGTTGCAATGTTTCAGACCATTTTCGTAGTTGGGCTTGGCATCCTGGCGGATCCTCTCCATAATCTGTTTTGTGTTTTGTGAAATGTTTTCTGTGAGTAGTACCTCAAAGCGATGCTGGTACAGATCGTAGGCGGCTTTTGCTTCAAGGAGCCGTTCTTGGGAGACTTCTTCTTCTGAGTGAAAGAAGGGCTTTCGTTCGGTGATTGAGCACGATGGCGTCTCCACGGCGGTTGAGTGGAAGAAGGGCTTCTGTTCGACAGTTTCGAAAGCTAAAACACATAGTCCATCAGTTTTCTGAGCCGCTAATTATGGAAAATAAGGAAGATGGGTCTTATGCATAGCGTGGGCTGCGCTTACGAGTTTTATATACCGTATAGATTGATTTGAATGCATGCCCTATTACCCAAAGTTATTGATCGACTCTCCCCTTAATTGCCTCGTGACCCCAATCTACAGGTTGATCGGCTGTTGGCCGACAGTAAGGTCCGTTAGCCCGCCTGGCAGAACAGTTGTTCTGAGATTAGTTGCGCTACCATCATCTCATATACCCTAGGTGGCATTACACATCACAGATACAGTATGCCGTAGAGAGTGGCAAATCCGCTTCACTAAACTACATATCATCAAAACTAGACAATCGATAAATATAACTGTTACTAAAAGGATTTGGATTCTTATTTAAATTTTTAATACTTGGCTTCAAAATCACTAATGTTCAAGACAATTGGTTTTTATTGCCATACGGACACTAATTGTGTAAGAAGTTAATTTAAATCAAAAAAGGCTAATTAGCGGTGGATCTTGTACGAAAAAGAAGAGATTTGGACGAGATTTTCAATAATTATGAGCCAATAAACATAAGAAAGCGCAAAGTGGCCCAAAAGAAAGATTTCATTCTCTTACTGGGGAGAGTTTCGACTTACCGTTTTCCGTTCTTGAATTCGTTTGAGCCTGTTCACTCGCAGTTCTGTCTGGTGCACTAACAGGCCAAGTAGCATCCCTATCGACCTCTTCTCTGACTCTAGACCTGGAGAACGGCTTCTCATCGACAATAGTAGCTGAAAATAGGTGTGTTTAAAGTTACTAGAGGACTTTTTGGCTTCGGATTAAAGAAAACTTACACTGCTCCATCCTAGCCCTTTTCTGCGCCGGTTCATTCTCTGTCATGTCCGTTGAAGTGGTAGTAGAAGAAGGTGTGTTGACCGCTTCTTTCCTGGTACGAGAACTGGAGAAAGGAATATCTTTGGCCGTAGTCACTGAAAGTTGTAAAATTCATGTTTGTCAATCGCAAATCGAACTTAGAACCGAACTTGACGGTTCGACCCGGTGGCGGGCCGCATTAAGCAAAGTGTTTTCGGTAATTTTATGTCGCTTGTATGAGATTTGCAACAAATAGTGAGTGAAGTTTCACTGTTAGAGAAAAAAGAAAAGAAAGAACTGTAATTTTTTGACTTCAACTTGAAAAGCAACCAAAAACGCCGATTTAGCATCAGTCACGGATCCAATAATTTAAATTTTAAAGACTTACATGGCTCGGTTTGTGAATGGTTCTGAAGGAGAACTGATTGGTCTCTCGAGGTACCCAGGACTTTTCTTGGTGGCAGCTTTGGAGGAACAGGAGGCACCCTCATGCTAGTGACTTTAGGAGCTTCGGAGACGTTAACAGTAGTCTTTGCAAACGGCTTTTCATCGCACATTTTCACTGAAAAAAGAAAGTTTTGGAAGATCGATAAGAAACATCAATTGGAGAGTGCAAGTGACCAGGGAGACACGGGATGCCGAATGTTTATTCCACCAAGATCGGCCATTTTTTGATCAGTTGCGCGGGTGACCTGTGTTTATAACGGGTCGTCTCAGGCGTCGAGTAAACCACGACGTTGTCTCCCTTTTTTCAGTCGAGAGGCCACGACACAGGGAAAAGTCCAAAAGAATGATTTTCATGGTAAAGGATTCTGATTACCTGGTCATTTTCATAAAAATAACACAGTTCCAGTGGGGGGACGGAGCGAATAAAGATTAAATGCGATTCGAGGTCGTCAACAAAAAGAAATCTGATTTCAAAAAAGAAATACTAGAAAACCGATTAATTTGAGAATTTTCACCCCAAAAACAAGCAATCGGTCGGTTATAGCGGCGCACTTCGCAGAATAGAAAGTGCATCACACTTGTGCAAAGTGAAATTTGGCTGCTGGCCAAAGTCATTTGCACTTTCGACCATCCCTGTCTGTCTTAAACCAGATTTTGTCAATGCTTTCTCAAACAGACAACCAAAAGAGAAAGGGGAGAGAGAGGGAGATGGGAAGAGGAAGAAAGAGAGTGGTGAGTGAGTGAGTGAGTGAGTGAGTGAGTGAGTGAGTGAGTGCGTGCGTGAAGAACTCATTGAAATGCTGTAGAAATAGGCAGTATCTGTTTATATGTTTATCTCATGCTGGTTGCAGAATACGCGACGGAGGGGCACTTGGCCACCAGACGTCCAAGTCCAGACGTCAAAGAGACCGCTGACCTCACCAATAATAGACCTCGGTTAATA
This sequence comes from Oscheius sp. G VE-2021, assembly GCA_022343465.1. Taxonomy (NCBI): domain Eukaryota; kingdom Metazoa; phylum Nematoda; class Chromadorea; order Rhabditida; family Rhabditidae; genus Oscheius; species Oscheius sp. G VE-2021. The sequence goes on from JAJQXH010000028.1 coordinate 921,358, forward strand.
AGAACACCGACCGCAAGAGACCAGCGTGACTTGCGAAATTACAAAAACAATTGGTATTTCAAAGGTAACAGGATTTGAAATAAATACAACGAAAGAATAAGGATTTTGCTAGTAAGAATCCCCTTAGATAAGATAGATTAGGCTACAAACTTGATCAGAACTGTATTACGTATCAGATGACTAGAGAAAGCAAAGAGGATCCTTTCAAAGGATTTTAAAAAATGCGAATGTCTTTCACACAGAACTTCAATGGCTGCCTTTCCGCCATTCATTCAATTTGAAAGAAGCTCTTCGCGCATTGCACCTGGTAGCGATTCTTAGAGGTGTCCCCAATTGGAATTCTAGCAAGATTCGGGGGCATTTTCTATCTAGATGAATAAAATATCAAGGATTGATATAAAATTGTAAAAACATCACGATTTCAGAGCACAACGTTCAACTTTCCTTAAATTAAAAGAGATTCTTTAAATTAAAAATTGAAATATACGTAATCCAGATTCTGGACCTGGTAATTAAAACACGAATATCGTATTGTGACGGTGCAAAAAGTAGTAATATGTCGCAAGCCGCCTAGTGTCCCCCGCTGCGACGAAGGGCCCTTGGTCGCCAGATGTACCCAGCGCCCATAAGACCCGCTACCATCCGCTAATGGTAGCGAGTGTTTTGGAACAGGGGTCGAAAATAAAGACAACAAGGGAAAATAAAGAATTGCCGCTTAATGGAACAGTGGCGTTCGTAAGAAAACGCCCAGAAGTTTATTTTATGTTTCTTTTTTGTCATTTTCTATCTATATAAATCACAAATTGAGCTTTGATTGACCGAAATACAATAAACATTTAGTCCCACGTTCACAACGATATTTCAATTTAAAATATTATGCAAAACTTTGAAAAAAATCATTTAAATTTCAATTGGCGGCGCCCTGAGAAATATGGGCAGTGATTTTCGCCATCCAATCGATAGGGTTATAAGTGGCGCTAAGCTGTTGTCGGTTTCACGCATTTCGCCCCGCAGCGCCTGCGCAGAGGGAAAAACTGATGCCTTCTTTGTTTGTGTAGTATGCTCATATGCGTGGAAAGGGTGTGTGCATGTGCATGTGTGTGCATGTGTGTATGCGCATGTGTATAGGAATATTTAGATTCCTACCTCAATGATAAGAAAGTTTACCCCGATCTTCACCTTCAGTGCATATAAAATCATCACAACCTAAACCAAGATACTTTTTTGTAGCTGTAAGTAAGCTTTCAACCGAATTGTTGAGAACAAACAGCTGTAACTTCATTTGAATACTGTGTATTTGCTTTGTTTTCACACATTGTTTACTCTATAGAGTTTAATGAAATCTACGAAAATAACTCACTCACTCACGCACTCACTCACATTTCACCAAGAATACCCATTAATATTTATTTGTCTGCGAGGACACAACAAAATAACAACACCATTTCAACAATTCCAGCTGCTCAACAATAAACCGATTAACCATGAAATCAACAACTTTTTGAATGAGAAAACGATTAAAATGGAGGGGGAGGGGGAGGAGGAAGAATCACACAATCGTCGTCCTCGTCTTGGTTGCCCTGCTTCTGCCTCTCTTCCTCCTCTTTTTGTTTCTTCATGAAGGTGGACAAGTCCACATGAGCTTGGTAAACTTCTCTGATCGGGCAGGCCCATTTCTTGGTCGGACGTCCGAAGTCACGGAACAGGAGCTCCCACCAGATTCGATCGACTCGTCCCATTTGACGCTGAAAAAGAAACCATAAGCTTTGTTTAAAAACTTTGATTTTTGCTATCCATATCGTTAAAAACATAGAAAAAAAAACTCACGCCAATCAGTTTCTCAGCTTCGATGAGAACTTCATACTTCAGGGTCTTCAGAAGGTCACTGAAGTGAATTGGCTCCGGAATCTGGGGCAGCTCTGGAATTCAGTTTGTAAATTTGATTCCAATTTAAATGTTACCATTCAGCTTCTGGGCGACAACTTCCGCAGGGGTGAGGGACCTCCTGGGTCCGATAACGACAGTAGGTAGGACCTCCAGATGAACTAAGGGTTTCCTGTCCTCCTGTCTCATCCTCTCCTTGGTCCTCCTTTTCTCTTTTTCCTGTCTCCTCTCATCATCCCTCCTTCTTCTGTTTTCGTCCTTTCTCTGCCTCCTTTCCTCTCTCCTTTTCTCTTTGTCGTGGTCATCATATTCATCGCGAGGCTCCTGTTTCACACGAAGGTTGTTGTGAGAAACTGAAGGGCAGCCATCACTGGGGACCTAAAAACGTCAATGAAAGTTTGAAATGTAGTTTGGTTAAGGTGGAATTCAATTTTCAATGTGAATTCTCAATGGGAATTTTGGATTAGACTTTCTGACAAAGGAACCTCGGCTTACCTCATTCTGGATGAACATGAGTGGCTGAGGAGGAGGATTCACTCTGGGTTCTTCAATCGTCACAACTGGTACCTCCTTCTGTTGAGTTGGTGCAACGACGGGGTAATCATCAGGAACCTGAAACAAACATTATCAAAATTCCATACTACTGTCAATTCTGGGGTCATGACGAATTGTCAGACTCTTCATTTTAGTTCACGAAGAGTGAATCTAGAAAACATACCTCATTCTTGATTAACCTTAGCGGCTGGAGGGCAGGAGTGGCTTCAGCGGGTTTCTCAATTGTTGGCGTAGGTACCTCCTTCTTCTGAGTTTGATCCTTCTTTTCTCTGGGCTTCCTCTTCTTTTCTACCTTCACAGGAGAAACCGGCTCCTGTTGCACAACAATTCGAAGGGGCACCTAAAATGAAACATTGCTTTCTAAACTAGCCTAAGAAAAAATGTCTCTAAATCGGTTGAGCAGTGCCTTCTGAAGTAATACTCACTCGTTTGGCTTTTTCCTTCTGAGGTGAGCTTGTCGTCTGTGAGCTGTCCGAAGTAGGAGAAACGTTTTCCTTCTGGGGAGACTTGGGTTCCTTCTTCACTTTAAGGGGATTGAAAGTTGTGGGAACCTGAAATTCGTCTTTGTTTTCAGTGTTTGGGTGGATGGAAAATCTGATTTTGAAATTAAACCCACTTTCTCTCCCTTCTTGACTGAAATTACAGTAACCTCTTCGTTCTGACTACTAGAAATGGGCTCTTTTGTCACTACAGGAGCTGTCGAATCCTGAAAACAAATTTTAAATTTAAATTTTTCGGTTGAAAATGCTATTTTCAACTAAAACTCACTTTTTTGTTCCTCTTCGTTTCCTTCTTTGGTTTAGGAGAGGCTGGTTCTTTTTTCACATAGACGCGTTTCTTCTTGGCTGCCGGAGAAGAAACATCTTCCTTCTGAGGAGACTTCGGTTCCTGCTTCACTTTAAGAGGATTGAAAGTTGTAGGAGCCTGAAAAAAACTTAGTTTTAGATAGATTGAAATTTTTTTAAAGTTGGTTTCAAAATTAAACTCACTTTCTGTCCCTTCTTGGTTGAAATAACAGTAATCTCATCGTTCTGAGAAGACTCCTGCTCCAATGCAGGAATGTTGACCTCAACAGGAGCCTGAAAAAAGAAAGTTTGATTGAAAATGATTTTTAAAAAAAAGTTTTTTGTTGGCATGAAACTCACTTGCTCTGCTTTCTCAAACGAAGAATCCACAACTTCTGGTTTGATCTTGACAGCCTTAAGCACCTCCAAAGAATCCAAATGAGGAGCATATTTGATCTTAGAGTTAGGCTCAGTCTTGACCTTTTTGGCCTTCTGAAAACTACCGTATTCTAAAGTTTCAGATGTCAATGTACCGGTGCTTCGGTAGCGGCTTCAGCTTTTCTCTTGAGCGCTGCTGCTGCTTTCTCTGCTTTCTGTGCGTCTTTTCTCCTCTTCCCGAGCTCCTTCTGGACTTGCTTCAAAGAGTTGAAGGTCTTCGGTTTCTGAGTCTAAAGAAATAGAATTAGACCATTCTTGCATTTTCGTTTAAATTTTATAAGAACTTAATTAGATTTTAGTGATCTTGTAATGGGTAACTACCTAAAGAAAAAATCAATGTTTCTACAGGCCCTAAAAATGTATAAACATACCCCTGGAGCTGGTTTCACTGGAGCCGGTTTCACAGGGGCTTTCTTGGTAACCGGAGGACTGTCCACCGTCTTCTGCACAACTGGGGTACTGTCAACATTCTTCGGCACAACAGCGGGGCACCCAGTTTCATCGCTGGAATCCGAAGAGGCTCCAGAGTTGGGAGACAGGGAGGCTTTTCTGCGCTCAATTGATTTTAGAGCCTGAAATGAGACTTTCAGCTTTGATTTCAGTTATTAAACTTACAAGAGACCAGTTTCCGCCCGGTTCGTAGAATTTGTCGTTGACGTAGTCAGGGAGGCCTCTGGAGATGGCCTTGAGGCGAAGCATAGTCCTTCGGACTAGCTGTCCACAGCCTTCGTGGTTGGCATGTCTAAAAATGATGTATTAGAAGGTTTTGAGCGCAATAACATTTAAACGACTATATTTTCGCCAAAAGAAAGAGAATTTAGTGCCTAACCCTAAGACCTTAAAACGTCACCATGAAGTTATGGTTAAGTCAAAGTGTTATAGCAACCGTTTTGTAAAAAAAACTGAACAGTTGTTCGGTTCTTGAAATTTTAAACTCAAAAGATGATTTTCTACGTTAAATTGACTGTCTTCAACATTTCTAAATAGGAATTGTTACTTACCTCGCGACAGCTGCCGCGAGCTCAGTCTTCTCCAGAAGCTCCATTGTGACACGAGAGCTCTGCAGGACGAACATGTAGGATGCGATCTTTCTGTTCTCCTTCAGATCTCTGGCGATGTCCCGAGCATCGTTCAGGGTGAGGTCTCTGCACTCCTTTGCGTTGAAATCATCATCAGAGTCCCAGTCCTCGGAATCGTAAGGGTTGTCAAAGTAGGCAAAAGCAGCCATTCTGAAGACTAGATTAGATGACTTTTTTTCAGGAAAACTTAATAGAAAATAAGAACAAATGTAATAAAAGGTAAGGGTAGAATGGTTTTAGAACTTCCAGTTTTCTATAGGGTGTGAATGAAGCAGATGCAGATGGACTTCTGCAGTAGCAGTTGCCCGGCAGAGGGCCCCGCTTTTTTAAAGCTGCCGCGGGCTATTCGAAACTAGGTCAGCATTAAAAATAATCAATAAATCGTTGTTGTATTATTTATAAAAATGTTACAGAGTTTGAAATATATTAAATGTTCAATATAATTGTTTTTTTTTATTTGGAAAACGAATAAAATGTTAGTGTATTATTGTTCCCAAAATTTAAAAAAACACTTTTTAATAAAAAAAAAAAAAATGAAACAGTAGAGTTTGGGAAATGGGGAAATCCGTGAAGATGAATGTAGAAACCAAGATTTTTGACTAATTTCTATTTTTAATTTTTTTCGGCGTAATCTTCTCTTAAAATCGAAATTTGCGGTATTCTCATTTTCGAGGCCATAATTACTCAACTTACATAATATTATACAAAAAAAAGAAATTCGTTAAAAGCGCAGTCCATATTGAATAGGTAAAAAAAGACTTATTGTTGAATAAAACAACAGATAATAACAAAAAAATATAATAAAATGTAAGTGAAAGTGAATAACTGATGAACTTTCTGCTTTCCATATGGTGAAAATGAAGCAGATGCAGATGGACTTCTGCAGAAGCAGTTCAACGGCGGGCTTTTGGAATTCGCTTTTGAAAAGCTGCCGCGCGCTATTTGAAACTAGGTCACTAACATCAAAAATCAATCAATCAATAAGTTTTCTAATATAAATAAAAAACAACAGATTGAAAATAGTCAACAATCAATTTAATCAAATGTTTCTCTGGTTGGCAACATGTGGAAAGTTTTTTTTCAAACTTGACAATATCTGTTTTTAAAGAATAGAAACCGTTTAATTTATATATACAAATTAGGCCAATAAAAAGGTATCTAACAGTGGTGTTGTAGAATGAAAATGGTGGTTTAATAAGATTTCTGAATGAAAAGTTTTATCAAATATTTACCACGTAAACCACAATTGGTAGAACTGTTTTACAATTAATAAAACAGCAAAAATATAGTTGGTCGTAACAACTCTCTAACTTATTTTCATTTTACAATTAAGGAAACCAGAAAATTAAACTTTCATCAAAAAGTTTAAAACCAGCCCAAAGCTGATACTTTTCTATGTCGGCTTTTTATTTTAAATTTTGCAACCGCTGTAACTAAAAGTCTAAACATTTTCAAGTTAACGCAAACAATCGAGACTTTGTTGTTATTTGATATTTTATCCTGAGTCCGCTCCTTTATCTCAGAGTGTTATTTTTCGTAATTGAAAACTTCATTTAAAAAGATAGACCTTTGAAAATTTTTTTTTTGAGATGATGTTTTACAAATAATCTCTGAACTCTAGATATTAAATAAGGTTAGAAAGTTAAATTCATACATCAGATTTGTAACTAATGCCATGTTTTATAAGATTCCTAATTTGAAAACGTATTTTCTTCAGTTTATGGTTTAACCCCCAATAATCCCTTGATGCAGCACACTTGCCGCTAGTATTTGTGAGTGATTGCCGTAGTGCAAACTCAGTGAGCAATCGCTCGATAATGCGCCAGCAAAGCTAATCCAACTGGTCAATAATCACAAGTTATTACCTGATATCTGCAAAAAATCCAAGGGTTAATTCAATTAGTTCTCAAACCTTTGCAGTGTATTAGTTGCTTTAAAATTTTAAAAAAACAAATATCGAAAACAAAGTACAACAATTCGAACAACCTTCGATAATTTCTTTTGTTCTCTATGGCCAATTGGCAAAAAGGTCGGACTACTAATCCGTAACTACTCCAGTTAGATCCCCCTTGACAACACTTTTTTAAATTTAAAGTGGTTGTTTTCAATAGTTATACCGGACACTTTTCTCACTTTTCATAACGGATACCTTCTTTTCTAACTTTTCTAAACTTTTATTTAATAAAACAAAAGTTCTTTTCTTAACAAATGAATTTTTGAGATTCTTTTGATACAGCACTGTTAGTTGTATTGTAAGTCCCACACTATACGTATTTTTTGTCAAGACATTTCGCGAAGTTTAAAATCATAATAATAAAAGTATTTCAGAGTAAGTTTTATTATTTCATCCGCTGTCTCCCAGCTAATCCTGACCAAACTCCATTCCCACCCTCTCCGTACCCCCCGTAGAGCGGAAGACAGTGGATTGAGCCTTGGGGGTCGGCGCGGTGCTCGAACTGTGTTACGGCGCCGCCCCTGCGTGTTTGCATCGCAACCAGTTCTTCCCGACGCTCAACCGCCGGGATGCTGCGCTATCACCTGGTCTTTGTTTTATTCACCTTTAATTACGCCTACGCCAGGGTAATTAACTTCAATTTGCCTTAATATCAACTTTTTATTAGGTGGAATGCCCTGTAAATGCCTTCGGCCACAAGTTGGAGTGCGCGTTTGAGTGCTGCCCTTCAATTGAAGGCGAGAACCAGGTAAATTTTACTTTTTTTTCTTATGAATATTGTCAAATTTTGAAAGTTCTTTCTAAAACTTCTGAAATCTGATGGGTTGTTTACACAGAAATGTGATATAGGAACAGTGTTCAGGTTGTAAACCCCGCGCGGCAAGACAATCATCGACTTTCTGTGAGAAAATCGGCGTGTTTGCTTTCGCAACCTTGATTTTGAAATAGAGCCTCAGACAACAAGTGAGTGCGGTAAACATGTCAACTTGAGGTAAACGTACTTTGAAGCTTCTGACAGGTCAAGTGGACAAATGAAAGAAAAAAATTACGGACTGTTTTAACCTAAATTAACCTTTTTACATCTTTTCTATCTTAATTTGGCAGATTTGAACAAGTTTTCAAAAGAATGTTGAGCCTTTAAACTGCAACGAAGGGGTCATGTTAAAAAAGTGTAAAAATGCAAATTTTTGGTATTATTTTTCGCTGCATTTCATAGAAGAACTGAATAAAACTGAATCCTAGTCCCAATTTTATTTAAATTTGTCATAACATATGGTGTTTTATGAAGAATCCAGACATTCCTTTCTATTTTTCACCGGTGATTCAGTAAAAATCGCAGTGATTTTCAAAAGAAACGTAGGTTTGTTTCAAAAGAACACAAAGTTTCCTTCTTTTACAACAGTTTGGCAGTTTTGTTTCGAAAATTTATCAGGTTTGGTTGACTTTGTGTTGTTTTTATTAACCAAGTAGCTTTTATTAGCCAAGAAAACTTATTCGAGATTTTCAGGATGATTTAATTTTTATAAATTGAAAATGTCTCAATGTTTTTGATAAAATGAATGGTAGCAGAGGGTGATTTTTAATTTTTCTGATAGGCTGAATCAGACATGAAACCCGTACCAAATAGGAAATGATGTTAATTTTTTAGGTAATCACATTAAACAATATCAATCGTTTCTCAAATGGACAATGAAAAATGATGGTAATTGACACCATCTCAACCTTTTCAGCTATAAAACTGAAAAAAATAATATATAAATTTATTCTACTATGTGACGCAAACATTAAATTAAGTCAATGGGTTGGTTTTACGCTTTAATTTCAGGGTTACTACTGCTGCGGAGCCGAAGAGAAGTCCCTTGTCAACCGTGGATCTGAACACCGAGCTGAAAGATTCGTCGCTGGCTATGGAACCACCCTCCAGTGAGTAATTTACCCACATACTATAAGCTTCAACTATAACTCACTGTTTGCCCAAGAGCTTCAACTGTTTTCTTTGCCTAATCCCTGGACCAATTTCTGAGAAAACATACTTCAATCGATTGACTGCCAAGGACAAAGTACAATTTCAGGGTTGATTACACTCTTCTGATCATTGGATTGATCATCTCCATTCTGGTGTCGGTTTGTCTGTCCTTCCTCTGCTGTCTTCTGTGCAACGGATGTTGGCTTCACAGAAGAAGGAACCCCGATGCGTATGAGAGTGTCCCCGACAATGGATGGTACCCCATTTGCTGTGAGTTTTGGGTTTCAGAAGACCGATTTCAATACGCATTACAACTGTGGGGTAAAATTAAGCTGGCTTAAGCTTTGTGCGATGGCAAGTTGAAAGGCAAAAAACTACTTTACGTGTGAAAAAATGCCAATTTTAAGAAAACAACAGAACTTCAAGTAGAAAAAATCAAATGAATTCAGCAATCATATCAAACTCGTCCCCCAAATAATCGAATTCTCCCATTCTTGTTGTCCCTCATGTGCATTACAGCGTGAACTTTCGATTCCCGCGCATCCTGTACGCACAATCAGTCTCAGATAGTTCCCATCTGATTCGCCCCAATCGATGCGTCGAATTACTCAGCGATGACCACACCCTGTCCGAAATGGAACGGACGCTGTTTTCTTTGGAAGCGTGGCGAAACCGGCTACGAAAGAACAGCTGCCGATACTGGGAACGTTCGGAAGTTAGCGGGAAAGTGGCCACACCCAGGGACGAACGAGGATGATTGACTTGTTAGTTTTAAGGGCGAATCTCATTAGAATCGGATTTTAGAGCAATGTTATAAAGAGATAGATGTGTGTGTGTGTGAGAAAGAGCGTGTGTAAGTGTGTGTGTCTAAAGCAGCATTTGTTTGAGGAAGGATATCCTAGTCCTGAAGAAAGTCTACCAAAACACATCTACCCTTTTATTTATAATTGCAATTGTAAACTATTTTGAAACGCAGTTTCAAACATCGAACCACGAAAGCGATTGCCATTCGTTTCCAACCCCCTTCTCTTGTTGGACAGAGAATCCCTATAATCATTTCTTGAACAACCCAACATTCGTCATTTGGCCTTGTCGTAGTCATAAAAGACATCTGCCGACATGTTAGGTAGATTGATTTACAATCTCAGAAAGAAGGAACCAGGGCGATTTGGAAATTTTAACTAAAACTGCCTTAATTTGAACATTCAGAGTTAGAAACTTTACCAATCTCAGGAATCCTTGTCTTGGGTTTCGAAAAGTCTTTGCGCATAAAGTTTCAAAATCTTGTTCAATTTCTTGCAAGTACTTTTTGCCCACCGCCTAGAAGTGTTGTCTTTTGCTATGGGACGCCAAAGCGAAATAAAAGGCAATAATTTAAATGAATCTTCAGGAACCCGTTTTTGCCAATAGTTTTTGTTACTGTATGTGGTAGGACTACCCTTGCCGCGTCTGCCTATCGCGTACGGGTGTGAAAATTTTGACGCTACTATGTCAGACAACCAGAGTTTCCTACGTCTTTTCAGGCGGGAACACTAAAAATTCGAACATACGACCAAAATGTTGAAAAACCGATAGGGTGGAAAAACGCAGAAACACCCTGCATGCAGTTCGTTTAAATGCCGGTGATTTACAAGTGGAATGGTCTGGAATGGCTAAAAAATGGCATTTAATATACAGATTTCTCCAAAACGGCGCATTTAAACTTCAAACTCTTATGTGTTCTCTAAAACACCTTTTAAAGTTCATTAATTTGAGTTGAAGTTTAAAAGAGTATTCAATGACGGTCCATTTAAAGACAAGAACATGTATTTCAAAAGTGTATTTGGTTTCTAGGCGGTCTCGGAATCCCCATGGGTACTGTAGTCTTCTCCACCCATCCTCCTCACTACCGTGAAGACAACGACCTCTACCACGGCTCCTCCACCTCCAGCCTCCCATCGTCAAAGCAGAGGTAAGAAGACCGCGAGAAGCCTTCATCCATCATTTGCAGCAGGGTACGATTTAATCCCGACGGCACACCTCGTGGCGTCCTGAAAAATGGACATGAGACACAGCACTACCGCGATTGAGACCCATCACCATATCCAACAGCAGCTCCGGACACGAGGATTTTCGCTTTACGGTTGTAGACAAAACTTTTTGCGAATTGGTTTTCAATTTTTCGAAATTCTGATCCAAAAATTGACTTCAGGCTTTCATTTGCAATTGTGATTTTTAAGGAATAAACTTTCTCCTGAAAAGCTTGAGTCATTTCTTGGTTTCACGACTTATTAAACTCAAAATTGGTTTGTACGTGTTTTCTGAAGTGTATTTCTACCGTAACCCTCAAAATACGCCAGAAATTTATCCGATTATTCCTCCAGACAATAATTAAACGTTATGCACCAAACCGGCGCCTTTTGGTATTGCGCAATGGAAACCCATTTAGATCCCAAGAGTGTGGTTTAGCTTGATACAATCATAACAGTTATTTTTTTCCTTTTCTTTTTTAAGTTCCTTAGAGGAACCATCTTTGGACCTATCAGTAGAACTTGTGGTTTTCAAAGCACGTGAAAGAATGTAAGTAAAGAGTGTTCTAATAATAGTTTATAAACATTTTCTTCTTTATTTTTCTATAGTTGTCAATAATTTTGCATATTCAAATATACTGTCTCGCACACTCCTCTTTTTTCCGTAATCTCATTTCAATTCGAATGGAATGGCATATTTGAACACCTTGTAAACGGCGGACGGACACAAGAACCGTAAACTGTTATCTACCTACGATTACATAGAAAACCGATTTTGATGAATTTGTGACTGAATATCTAAAAACCTAAAAAGGATTTTTTAACATTTTTCTCTTTCATATGAGACAAAATTGCAGAAAGTGCCTGACTGCCACTTAATACCAATTGTGAAGAACTCACTGCATCCATACATCCTGTTGATAATGTTGAGGGCAACGAACGCTAATAATGTACCGGTAGTCTAGCGGATAGCGAAATTGTCTCTCAATCTAAAGGTCGCAGGTTCGAATCCCCTCGGTGGCGATTGCTGCCGGCCGAATGTTCCAGTAATGTTTTTTTTATGTTTAGAATCCTCCCGTTCTAAACAGACAAAAATTGAAGCAAATCTCAAAAAATTTAGGATTGGTGTAGACAGCCGGTGTCATATCTTCCTAACCCTAGTGTTTCTTGAAATGATTTATCTCATAAAACACTATTAATGTGTGTATATCACAGAGTTTCTAAAAACAGTAAGTAGTAAGATCGTCATAAATTTATGTTAATCACATTAAACACAGTTATTCTGTGTGCGAACGACCCATCCTAACTGTAAAATACGTCCATGTCAAGAAACCTGGGTTTGGATATTAGCCAATAAGTCAAAATTGGCGTAACTCCGGTTTCTGGCCTCCCCAGCCCTTTTTTGTCCCAATTGGCTTTCCGGAAGGAGTTCCGGTCAGAGCGCCGACGACGGGTGGGATTCAGCTTGATGTGCGAGCGAGTTATTGGCGCAGTCGGATTCCCATTATGGGCCGTGCACTCCTAATGGCAAAAGTTGTCTGCCATTAATCGGCTAGGGCGCCTAGGCCAGCTTTTGGCGCCCCGGGCCGAGTAATTGCTCCATTCTTGCAAGCAGAGCACACGACAATCCGCCTTTTGTTTCCGGAAAATCGCGCGGCTCTTAACGAAGCATTGGCGCACCTTGGGTCGCCCGCGCGACGGACCCCACAAGACAATCCACAAATCTGTCGCTAACGAGCCGGCAATCGAAGACTCTTTGCTTTGTGTTCCCCGTCATTAGCGCCTCATTCCCGACAGCGTGAAAGGACTACGGGCGACGGAAGTGGATCACACGCCCAAAACACTTGCCAAAAACCTCCTTCACGCTAGCTCTCTCACTTGCGCGCTCTCTCTCTCTCTCTCTCCCTCTCTCTCTGTCTCTCTCTTTCTAGGTTTTTTTTCTTTCTTTCTTGCTCTCGCTCTCTCTCTCTCTCTCGCTCTCTCTCTCTCTCTCTCTCTCTCTCTCTCTCTCTCTCTTTCTCTCAGTGTCTGCCCAAATTTGACTCTCATGCTCGTCCTTGTCTCTAGCTCTCTTTTTTTCTTGTTTCTTTCCTTCTCTCTTTTTCTTTTTATCTGTTTCTCTCTTTCTTCACTGATCTTTTCTCTTCCTTTCTATGACTGGAATTCTTCTCCCTTTCTCAAAACAAAACTTCTCAATTCATTTTCCCCGTCTTAAAGAGGAACCAGCTGTGGTTGTTTACCGAAGTGTCCCGAGGACTATTCCTGAAACTCGTACATTATCGGGAATTAGCCGCTCCCAAACGAAAACAGCACTGGCTACCGGGATTACGCAGCTTAAACCCACACGAAGAATTACCTAATCGATTAGGCTATTTAGGAGTTTTTGTCTTAATCTCTGTCCCTCTATCGTTTTGCCATTCAGTTTCTCTGCTTACTTTTGTTATCTCTCTTTTTCTCTCTTTCTCTCTCTCTTTTTCTTACTTTTACAGTCTTATATTATATATGTTTCTTTCTGTTTATTGACATTTTCAGTTCTCTATCTGTCATTCCTCTCTTTGTTTCAAAGTTTTTCTGTCTATGTCTCTCTCTCTCTCTCTCTCTCTCTCTCTCTTTCTATTTCGTCTCCAATGTCTCTTCCTCGACGTCCGAGATCATGAATCATTAACTGCCCTCTCTTTTCAATTTCGAAATATAACTTCCGCCCAGAATTGTAATTCCGGATGATTTCTAGCTTCTGAAGAACAGGCACCTGTTGCTCTGCGGGAAGCTCGACCAGCAGTTGTGCGCAGCCTGATTGATGACAGCGGCCACAGGTGCCTCCCCCCTTTTCGCACATGCATTTGCCCGGCGTACCTCTCGAAACGGCTTTCTCGCACCTGGGTTCCAAAGCTAGAAGAAGAAGAGTCCTGGCTTTACGTATTCTTGCCGCCCGGGCAAAGTGATTCCCTGGCAGCGATTCGTCATGTTTTGTCCCCCAGGGGCCTGTGACCTCGACCGCCGCTGATAGATGCCACGCCGCGCATTCATACGAACCCGACGTTCCTTTCCCCCGCGAGACTACCTCACTTCCCGCGCGGGATCCCACCGTTTACAACAAGGCCCTCGCAACGTCTGGGAATTGTTAGTCGGAGGTGAATATGTACAACCGCGCATTCGCAATATGTCACAGCGACGTTGTATCGTGTCACTTTCGAATACACTAACGCGCGTTTCCGTCCAAAGTTTGTTTCTGACACTTTGTTGCAGAATATCGTTAGGTTGGATTAAAGATTAAAAAATAAACACATTCTCTTAATTGTTTCACTTCGTTGAGAAATTTCAACATTTAAAAACAAAACTGATTTAAATTTAGGTCCTAAAGTAATGTAAATCGTTCAACTCGTTTTGACTTCTCCTTTCTATTTCTAATGATTTCTGCACCAGTAACATTACATTTCAAGCATCTTTTGTTTTTTATAGTTTTAAAAGATCATTATTAACTAAATTCGCATTTTCAAAACACGAGAGAGCAACGTTAAATGAACATATTAGGTTAAATATACCAAATGTTTTTTTTTAATTGTTCATTTGCTTTAAACAATTAGGTTTAAAATTTACTTTGGTTTTTACAAAATTGATTTTTTTTTAAATTTTACTTATAAAAAAATGTAAATAAAATTTATTTTCACCTTTGCGCTTTTTCAAAACTTTGCAAAATTAACTCTAATTTAAAAAGATTTCGAGTTCACATTCCTGTCTTTTGTTTGTATAAATTATATTTTAAATTCTCAAAAGAGGAAGCGAGTTTGTCGTCTTTTCCCGATTCTGTCGTGTTTTTTTCACCGGCAGTGTCCATATAAAAAGCCAAAATTAGACTTCTTATATTTGTACAAGATTATTTTACAATCAATTAACCATAATAAATTGAATGTTCAAAACCTGCAGAAAATCTATCTTCCGCTTAGCAGAGCTATAAATTCTCCCACGTTTTTGCTTCTTCCCTGCAACCCGCGAGAGCTTCTGTCCGCTGTTGCGTGGGCAGATCCCCACTAGAAATTCCCTGTGTTCCTCTTTTGAGTCCCCTTTCGAATGCCAAAGGACACCTGAACCCTTGGACTTCAGGATTGAAGGCATTATGGTACGGTTTTTGTTAACGTTTTGAAAAGTAGAACCCAGTTTACTAATACTCGAGATCTTCTCTCTCATGTACAACTGAACACTTTGTCGTAAAATTTTCCGTTTGCAAGCGCTACATCGCTGCTTTCAGAATTGCGAACACAACGTAAATTCGAAACGACTTTTTCGAATTAGCAGGTTAGGGAAACATCCCAATTTGCTTACTGGCACGACATTTGACAGCAGCTATTCTTACGTAACATAATTCTTGTTCTCAATTGCTTCAAAGATTACTTCAAAAGCGCTAATATTGAGCATTTTTTAGTTTTTACTTTTGACGAGAACTTATTTGTGAGCCCAACAGCACAAAAACGGCTTTCAGCAACTCGATGCTTAAAACAAAGCGGTCTGCTGCGACCTAATACTGTAATAAAGCGGCCTTAGTGAGCAAAATTCCGTATAATGTGGTCTTCTGCGGCCTGCGCTGGTAAAAGTGCGGTTTTACGCGGCCTGAGCCTGTAACACAGATTTCCGCTGCTTAATACTGTCAAAACTGGTCTTCTTCGATATCAGCCTGTGACATCAGTCTTCTGTGGCCTGTAGCTGTAACAAAGAAGTCTTAAGCGGTCTTATGTTGTGAGAAGTGGTTTCTTTGGCCTAATTATGTAAACGAATTTGCGGCGGTCTAAGGCTGTAAGTAAGCGGCCTTGTGCGGCCTGAGACTGTGAAAACGGTGAGGTGAGGCCTTAGCTTGTAAAAACCGGTCCTATACGGCCAGTGGTTATAAATATGCACGTCGTCGGCAAATGATGTGAATGACGGTTTCATGTGGCCTTAGCTTGTTAAAAGCGGACTTTTACGACTTGGGCCTGTAACAACGCTGTCTTCTGCGGCCTTATGATGTGAAGGGCGATTTGTTGCGGCCTGAGGCTGCAACAGAGCGGCCTTCAGCGGCCTGATACCGTTACAAGCGGTCATATGAGGCCTGATCATTTTTTTGATCATCCGATTCGTAAAAAGTAATATCAAGCGGCCTTGCTGAAAACGTTGAGGCCTAGGGGTCAAAAAAGGGGTCAAAAAATGTGTTTTTTGCATGGCCAGGCCTTTTTGTAGTTCTTCAGTATTGTCAAGCTAGCGTGTTCTATCAGACGTAATACGCAAAGTATGCAAGTGTTAAAAGTAGAACTGGATAGATTGCGCGCTATCCCCCCGCCTATTTGCATTCCTTGCAACCCTCCGAAACCAAATTTTCTGAAGTGCGTTCTGCTGAAAAAGAACGCTGAAAGGGCTCCACGACCGGATCTACTGCCCTTTTCTGCCTTTGCTCCGATTGGCGTCAATTCTCTGCGGGATTTGAGACACCTTTCGAGTGGATTGAATTAGCGTCGTGCACAAATCGGTGGCCACCGCCCAAATGCTTTTTCCATTAGGGAACTCATCCACCACTCTCTCGCTCAATTCTCCTGGGAGAGTGACTCATTCTGTTTTTGTTTCAGACATAAAAGTAAATAATACTTTTATTACGCCAATATGTTTTATGTACTAATTTTACAATTGATTTTGGCTACAGTTATAAAAGTCTTTCATTTGTATGATTACTTTCACCACCCACGCCCTTTGTCCCTCTTTTTGGGGGCTTTTAGTCTGGAGTGCGTCTAAGGGCAAAAGATTCGTGAAGTGACATTGTAATTAGCATCAGTCGGAGCCTACGGTAGTGCCCGTGGGACCCCTAACTGGTCCCACCCTCTCTAATTGAAGGGCCTGAATCATTCGTCTACCGAATCGCGCTAACAACACACTACCGGTCATTGACGTTAGTTTATACACGTTTTTGAAGAAAAATTACAAACCCGAAAAAAACATACAAAAACAACATTTCAACTAAAAGATTGAGGAAAATATTTAGAAATGTATCTCTAATAACAAAAAAAAATTTATTTTGAAATCTGCCTACAAGCTTAGAATTTGATATACAATAAAAATGCTTATAACATCAACGGTAATCGAAATTACATTGTTTTTAGAGGCAAGAAAATCCTCCACTTGCTAATAAATATGTAAGATTAAAAAACTTAAAAAAACAAGCCAAAAAATCAATAAAAAAACAACTTTTTAAAGCTATTTATTGGAAATATTTGGAAAACCAGATTTTTTAAAAACGATGTTAGAATAATTTTTTTTACATTTCAATTTACAAAATTTCTGGAAAATTTAGTAGTTCTACACAGTATTTCAGAAAAAACGCATTCAATGGACAAAAAATCTCGTTTTGAAAAAAATGTTTTCAGAAACAATATACAAGTAAAAAAGAAAAAAATTTGCAAACGTTGAATCGTGTAAAAATATATTATTGGATATTTATTTATTTGTTTCATAAAAATTTTAGAAATTTTTTAAATGTAAATTTCAAGCTTTGAATAGTCAACAATCAGTTTAAAATTTCACCCTATTAAGCAAAATTGTTTTCTTAAAACGAAAGCGCAATCACAAGTGTAAAAAAAGTTTAAAGGGCCTAACATCAACCAGGAAATAGCGAAAAGTTGCACCGGAACTCAAAACAATTGCCCCCACCTTTTCGATAAACAAAGAAGTTTAAAGTTCATCCATTGTCGTAGTACAATGACGTCATAATTACTTCTAATGAGCGGCTCTTTTCACAACTGCCATGAAAAGGAGGTCGCGCAAACGAAAACCAGATTCTAGTTTGGCTCAGAGGTCGCTAAGTCGATTTCCTGCCTGGGAATCAGATCCTCGTTCCCCTTTTTCTCTCTCTATAGCTCTCTATACCACTCGCCTGTGCTTCTGAAGACGGCTCCGAAGACACGGCGCGTCGCGCAGGTCCCGGAGTTCGAATCAGCGCGCAGCCGACATTTATTGTCTCGGTCTCAATTGGATTTGCGGCCGGCTATTCGCGCTCTTCCCGAAAGTATACAATCACACATTATCTGACACACACGCGCGAACATACACACATACCTCCTCTGAAAAATCCCCTAATCGGTTGTTATGGCCAGACAAGGCCGATTCAAAGCTATGAAGTTCAAACTCTTCAAACTCTTTCTCCCTCTTTCTTCTATCAAAGGTCGGACCTCTTATTCAAAAATGAATAGGTATTTACCCTTTATTACGTAGTTTCTGCTGTTTTTACAAGAGTCACGTTGAGTTTCAAAGGAAAAGTCACCCTGGAATGTTTACCGCACCTCCTGGTGCAGTCAAACTGAATTTCCGTCTATTTTTTGGTCTTCACGGGGGCAGTGTGGCCCAAATAGCAACCTCGGGTGTTTATGTGACGTGAATCCGCGTCTTAGCCAATCTAAACCATTACTTCCGACTACTCGAAAACATTTCCCGTCTTCTTATATTTGTTTGAGCGAACATCTTTAAAAGAGGCTGTGGTTTTTGGATTTCAGTTGTTTTCAGTGGTTTCCTTTTAAATTTTGAGTTTAAAAACTTTTTGCGTTGCTTGTTTATCGCTAAAAACTATTCTTTTAGAAATTCGTTATGAAGAGAATTCACATCTAAAATGGGTTAAAATTCTTATCAAACTTTGAAAACCCGAAAAAACCACCGAAACTTCTCATTTTCCCCAAAGATTGATTAATCAGCAATCGAATATTGTTTGAGTCATTATTTGCCACCAAGGCTGATTCTCGTAAATTCAATCGTATTTTTTTTACCATTTCCAGCATTTCTGCTCAACAATACCCCAACAATAGTAAACTCCACTCATGAAGTTTTCATTAAGTTGTATTTTTATATTTGTTTTTTGTTTGCTCAGAATCATTAGTTTTTAAAGAAAGCTTTTCTTATTCGAAACATAAAACAAATACAAATTTTAATTTTTAATTTAAAAGTTTTTACTGCAAAAACTGTAAAAATTCTCAAAACGAGGCTATTTAAAATAAAGTGAAAAAATTAACAGAACACGATAACACGGACAGAAAGTTTCTATTAAAAAAATAAATATTGATAGTATTTTTTTTTCTAAAATTCATGTGCGTTTTGTGGGAAACCGAAGCTCCCAAACTCGAATTATGAAAATTTTATATTATTTACAAACGTTTTTTTCTATTTCAATTTTTCAAGCTTGTTTCAGTAAATTAAGATTTTCCCATCCGTTTTAAAAAAAATTCTCAGTTTGAGTGACCTTTGACTTTTCTTTGTTTCTAGAAGAACACCGACATTGTTTTTAAAATATTCCATTAAATAAAACTAAAAACTTTTATTTGAGTTTTCTATTCTTTAACTATCGGTTGATTTTACCGGTTAAAATTGTCACTTGGCTTTGAAAAAATAAGGTTTTTAATTTATTGAACCGCAAAACAAGAATTTTTTTAAGTGTTTGAGTAAATGCTTTCTGCTTGAATGTACTCTGTTTGGTGTAAAATGTATAATTTTATATTTCAGCCCGATGGTTCGATGCGGCTCGTCTGGCTCCTGATGACCGTCAGCGCCATCGCCGTCGAGGAAGAGCTGCCCGGCACCTACCGACGTAAGTCCTCCATTTTTGACCAAGTCGTGGGGGAGCGCGCGATTGCGCGAATTAGAAGAGTGCCAGCGCCGGGCCTTTGTTTCTCTGTGCTCGCGATTGTGTTTCAATGGTCCTCCACCGATCGCAGTCCGTGATTGAACTCTCGTGGTGCGGGTTTGGATTCGACGCTTCGTCTCCATCGAGATGAATCCCTTGACGGGCCCATAAAACTGCCCTCGATGCACCTGCCTTCTCCACATTAGTCTTTTCAATACCTTTCGGGTGCTTAGCTACCGAAAATATACGCCCGATCAGCCCCCATTTCAAAGCATTCGTAAAGCGCATTTCATTTTTCGCATTGTTGGGCCGCCGGGTTTTCCATTTTTCTCAGTCTTGGTTGCCCTAATCAGAGACTCACAACAATGTCATTACCTACATGCCCAATGGGTAAATCATGACGTCATTAATTTCTAAATTTCTTATGGCGTACTTCCACTTCTCTGCAATTGTCAATCGATTGAATGATGTTTTCACGTTCTTCTTCAATCATAAAATAGCAAAAGCTATATAAAGAACAACTCATCAAAAGTTAAAGAAACTAAAAATTTATATCGATGGCGTAATTGTATTTTTCTTAAACGCATCAACCAACTGTTTCACTGTTAGTAAAAAGCTTCTCTTTGTTACAAATTTTTATTTTTCTCAAGGCTATTTTAGGTAAGATGTCAAACAATAAATAAACAAAACATCAATAAAATTCAATGGTTCAATTAATGACGTCATAAAATCCTAAATTTCGTATGACGTCATCATACTTTTTCCAGTAGGAATTGATTTTTTACGCACTTTTGTTTTCTTCGGAATTAAAAATTGAAGGCAAGAGAAAGAAAATTTTGAAAACGAGGAAAATGTCCAAAAGCTGTAAATTTATTTAAAGTGACGTCATCAATCATTGTTCAAGTGACGTAATTGAAATTTCTTAAACGAAACTTCATCTCTGTGCGAATGTTTAGCTTTCAAAGTAATCAGAAAAAATGCAGATTTTTTACGTGGTTTGCTAAGGAAACTGAAAAATTCTTTTAACGAAGTCATCAATTTATAGATGACGTCACTTTTGCAAATACCATGGCAGCATTGTACTTTCTTGCCTAAGCATTCAAGACAAACTGAATAAACTATTATTAAACGAAGGCGCGAATTCGACAATGAGTTTAACTTGAAACCCATAAAAGTTCGGTTTTAGTCCAAAAACACTAAAATTCAAATTGTGAAATGACGTCATTATCTGACTTGCCTTATGACGTCACTGCTTTTTAATTCCAATAATAAGGCATCTCTGCTAGAACTAATAGACAGAACGCTACTTTAAGATAGTATAAGCTTTCTTAGCTTGTTTTGAAGATTACGAAAAGAGTTATGACGCTACTTAGTTTATACTGAAAACCGCCGTCAACTTGAACTTCTGAGTTCCTTTTCAGTAGTTTTTTAAGACTTTTCTTTCAAATTTAAGTCAATCATAAACTAATTTACTAACAGTAAGCTTAATAAACTTAGCACCCATATGCCATCGCGAAAACAACTTGATCAAAAACTGCTGAACCTTTAATTAAGCGCGTGGAATAATTAAAAGCTCCACAAATTTTACTCACTCAAGTTTGATTCTATACAACTTTTCAGTTTTCAAGCTTTCTGGTATTGAAATTCAGTTTTGCACATTTTCATGCGCAAACGCCGTTTTTAGCATGTTCCCTTCTCATCGGAACGGAAATCACGTAATTTGCAGGCATGTAGGCTAAAAATGTCTGTTTCCTCTCGATCACATCTGCTATTTGTGTTGATTTCTGATTTGTTTTCTAAATTAAAATGCATGAAAAGTCTGCAAAGAGTAAGAAATGGGATGAAACTTGGATTTTTCCACGGTCGAACATCAAAATCCCACAAACTTTGTGAGAGAAAGTGACGTGTACGCTTAGTTTCATAGTTTTCAGTTACACTTTCCGAGCAACGAATTTTGCTTTTTTCACTAGTTTTGGTAAAACCTCTTTGAAATGGCAGTTTTCTGGGTACAAAGCAAATTTATTTTTTTTCAATTAAAAAAGAATATTTTAACAAAAAACAATTTTAATGTTTTAATCGAAATTTATAAAAGTCCTGGATTTTTGATTTCTTAAACAACGTCAAGCAAAATCTAACTTTTTAAAGCATATTTCAATTAACCATCGTAAACTTAAAAATTTTTTTGAGAAAAATGCTTAAAAGTGAGAAAAGAAAAAAAAACTTTTAGAAAATTGTGGCCCCGCTTACCAGACAATCATCGAGGGTTCGGATCCGCCCCAAGTGAAACTTTTTATTACTATTTTTATTAAAAGAAACTTGCAATATAACATGTTTATACTTTTCAAACCATTTAAATTATATTTTTTGAAGCAAAAAAGAAGTGGGCGGATTCCAATCCTCGATATTTAACTGAATTTAAGGAGCGAAATGTTTAAAAATTTCATGTTTTACAAAACAAAAGTTTTTTACTGGTTAAAATTTATGAATTTCTTTAAATTGTTTAAACTCAAACAATTGAGACTTTTCAATTAGCAACTAAACTTCCACTTTGATTTTCGTGTGTTGTTTTTAGAAATTCCGGGAGTCTTTTTTCCTATCGTACAATTAGCTGAGTGAAATCCTCGCAATGCAAAGAAAAGATCATTTTTCTTCTTTCCGAAACGCTGTGGGCGTCTGCTGCGGTCGGCGGTCGCCTATCAGCGCCGCGGATCAAGTCAGTTGTTCTCCTCAATCATTCACGTCTGATGAATTGTGATTTCTCCTCACACCTCGCAGGTGTGCCAATCGATGTCCATTCGCATTGTTTTCCATGACTTCCCCTCTGCGTAATTTTCCCTCGGAAATCAATTACAAAAACTTCATTTCCATGCTGTCTCACGGTTTCCAAGGGCTGGGAACTCTGGCTTTAGCCAGAAATTTGCATTTTCTCCCGCAACTTTCCCCCGGGGCGGCCCGCGCCCGGATTTTAGTAATCTCTCTTTATCCTGGCCTGGGAAAATCTGGCGGCATTTTGCATTAACCTTCACGAAACAACTAATAGTGGCCTTCTATGGACAGATGGCACCTCCAGATTGGGCTAACGTTCCATTGGGCACAAATCCAATTGCCACACTTTCTCATAATCACAGCCGCACCGCCCAAACGATGAACCTCCCCAGCGATTGTTGTTTACTTCCGTAGAAGTAATTGTGTCCTTCTCAGGATCTATTCCAGGGTCATTTTTACAAATTAGCATAGTTATTTGCAATTTACAAAACAACTTTCAAAACAATGTCTGGTCCAAATCCATTTTTTTCTTCTCAAAAACTGAATTTTTTCAGCGTTCAACTGGAAGTTTGACTTCGGAAAAATACAAATTGACAGTAATATTAAAACAATTGTTTATATAATTAATTAGCTTTAAAACTTTTTTCGCGAAGCAACATAAATTAGATTTGAATACATTTAAACCCAAATTTCACAAAAACCAAACTTTATTATTTTTTTGCTACCAATTTTTATTTAGACTTATTTTACACCATAATTTTAAAAATGAAAAATTCTAAACTAAAAATGATTTTCAATCATTTTCCGTTAGCATTCGACCAGCCTTTAAAAGCTTGGTATTTATAACAACAATTAAAGAAAAAAATATCATTAACTTATATTTTCAGAATTACAGCATTAAAGTGTTTTTTATTTGCAAAAAAAATTTTTAAGGCAAGAATTTGTTTTGTTGACTAAAAAATTTTAAAAAAACAGTATTTTCAAATGTGTGATTTAAAAAAAAACAGTATTTTCAAATGTGTGATTAATGTTAAATCTGAATGACCATTACCATGTCTACCTAATACATTTAAATTTTATGTGTTTTTCTGTTTTTGTCAGCTTGGTCCACAAGTTTAATGCGCAATAATGTATTTCATGTTTAAAAAAACTGTAAAACAAATTGTGTTTTAAAATGATTATTGTGCGTTTATTTTTTAATTAAAATGATCTTACATAAAATCCTTTTACTTTTTTTAAAATATGGAACACATGTTTAATTTTCTGATTGAATCAAAAAATCTCATCATCCTCGCCCTTTCCTCTCATTTTCCTACGTGTACTATTCTTTCCCTTCATGCAACTGGGTTCAGAGCGATCCCTGATTTCATCTCTAGACGACCTTTCTCGAACTCTCCAATTCCGGAGACTATAGCCAGGGGAATGAGGCCATGCGCCTCTATTTACTGTCGCTGCTAGTATTCTGTTGTGCATTCGCATCGCCAAGCAGTCCTCCCTCCTACGTCGCTCTCCTCGATGGAACCGCCGTTTTGGCTAAAAGTGGTAGGAAAAAGGGAAAATTTATAGATTTCAAATTTGCTTAAAAAGAAAATGAAAACTTTGAGAAGAAAAAAACAATGAAAAATTTGAAAAATCGAAAAAACTGAATTTTTAGATACCGCAAGATGCTTCTCCTGTATGTCAAAGCTTTACGAAGGAATTTGGCCTCTTCTGAAGCACGTGTACAAAGCTCCTAAGAATTTTACAGGTTCGATTTTGTCTTGTTTTTTTTTAATATTTAAAGTATTTAGATGATTGTGACGACAGCAGTGTGGCAAGCGGTCGTGTCTCAGTCGTTCACTGCCCAACAATTTGTGTTTCTCTCTTTGAGCAGCCTAACATTGCCGGTAAGATTAACATTTTATAAGTTTTTACTAAGACTAAACTTTTAGGTGTAAGAATAGCCGGTCATATCCGAGGATGTATGAATGATATTCTAGTCAATGGCTTCAATACAACGATTGTGAATCGTTATCGATGGATGCATAGGGATTCCTGTCGTCCTTATAGGTGAGTGCATAATTTCACGTAGATCCTGTCATGATTTTGTTCTAAGTACAGCAATTTTACTTGCAATCTAATACTAGCTAAAAGTTTGTATTGATAATGATTTGGCTAAACCCATGTGCCCCAAGAAAACAATTTGTAATAATTTTTAAAAAAAATTCACAAAGAATAAAAGCCTTTGAAACATCAAACATTTTTAAATTACCTTATGAGTGTTCAAACAAAGTTTTTTTAAAAAAGTTTGTCTATGGGCGGATCCGAACTCTCGATGTTTATCTGGTAATCGATCCACCATAGTTTCGGCCACAATTGCCTGAACTTCGCGCAGCTGTAGTTTTTGCGTTTTAAGACCACTTATAGAAGCGGAACGTTTATCGTAAATTTTAAAGGATTTTTTTGTTCACACGACAATTTCACAAACCCGCACAAATAAAAAAAACCTCGGTATCAAATGTATTTTGTTTATCCCAAGGCTCTTTTTTTTATGGCCACGTTTTTCAAAAGATTCATTGAGTTTGCACACAGTGACTCAAATTTATTCGGCTTAATCATGCAGCAAAATTTCACCTTTTAGTCATTTTCTGTCACAAAAATTAATCAAGTGGGTTCTTTTGACGCAATTGGCTAATTGCAAAACTTTTGCGATTTAGTTTGTATTGGTAGCCATGAGTGTCCAGGACCTACAAGATAAATAATGAGGGTTCGGATCCTCCTTCTTTTTTCGATGCGATCCCTCGATGCTTGTTTTATAGACGGCTAGGCCCTGTTTCGAAAATTGTTGGGCCTGGAGAATCATGATAATCTAACACTTGTAGTTTTTCTATTTTGTTTCCAGGAAACGAGAGCTCTTCAAACTAGCCGGTGACCAGTACGATGACTCAACAATCGACGTCTGCACCTGCTACGCCGATTACTGTAACGGCAACAGTGCCTCAACCGCATCGTTGCTGGCTGTCCTTCTGCTTACGCTTCTCCTCTAAGCCATCTCTCCTTCTTCCCTTCCGCACGGGTCTTTCTCCTCCTTCTCCACTTTGTGATGCCATGCTCAAATGGTCTTCCCTGTTCACTGAGTTGCTATGAAGAATTTTATACTCTTTTATTGACTTTTGTTAAAATAGTCAAAACTGTTGAGCCGATTCTGAAAGACTTCGGGACACCGGCAGAGGATCATCAGTAAGGAGGAGGGAACAACATCTGTGGTCGTTTGGCTGAAAAAGTAATTTCAAGGTACTTTGAAATTTAGATTTACCCAAACTCCTTCGAATGAGGCAGACTGAGATTATAATTACAGTAGTAAAACAAATCATTAAAGCTGCTAAAGCGGAAAACAACGTTTTTGAAATGCACACATCTGTCGTTGGAATGGGAGGTGGAGTTACGAGATTTCGGTTGTTTTCTTGTGCTGAGACGTCGAAAACGTCGATGGCTGGAGCTGAAACGTCCATTTCCAAAGTGTGGTTCTTCGACTGTCGTATTCGACGGACTAGTTTCCGGCGAGAGGATGAATTCTCCATCTGAAATTGTAAATTCTACGTTAAGAGGGAAGTCACCGGTTTGAAGGTTTTTGGAGTGGGAAAGTCGTCTTCTTCATCTCGGAGGTTACAGAATTCTTCAGGCCTCTAGAATTCACAATACGTAAGTGCTACAAAAAATAGTTGTATAATGTTTTCAAATGAGATACCAACGTTATCTTATTGTTTACATATAAAATTGACGGTTTTGAATTGCTGTCGAAAATTGTTATCGTACCGACTTTATTTTGCTTAAGATTGAACTGAACTACCAAATGGAAATTGCTCCAAGTGACTGTTCGTGGGAAGAAGACGAATAGTTTTTAAAAAAGTAGTAAAAATCGCCCATTCAGCATTGCTACAAAAAATTTCCAACGTTTGCTTTCAAAGCAAATGTACAAATGGACGTGCTGGCGTTCGATTTTGGTGCGACGCGTTAAAAAAATGTAAAATTGTTTTTCCAGGTTCTTTTGAACGCTATTTTTGTGGTTCTTGCTTTAAAAAATATTTATATATATAAGAAAGGCCAATAGGCTATTTTTGTTGTTTTTTTGCAAAAACAACATCAGTGTTATCAGCATCTGGAAGCCCAGAAAGCGTAAAATCAGTGCGCACAGAGATAAACCAACGTTTTGATAGTTCTTTTTTTCAACTTTTCTGCCACCCTTTTCAAAATGAACAGTGTAAGTGTGATGTTTGGTCTTGAACTTTAAAAAGCATACGACTGGACCGCGTGAAGAGGCAATTATGAGGGCGCCAGGTGCGCGCAAATTGGACGAGAAGATTTTGTTTGAAAAAGTGCAATTGTAAAACAACACGACGATTTAAGCGAAGAAAATGTAAGATTTGATAGTTTTTAAAAAAATAAAATTTCAGTACTGATTTTTATTTTGATGAAAAGAGCGCCGTCAGGCGATGATTAAATCACAAGAAAAGAAAATAGAGAAACAGAGAGAAAGAGAAAGAGAGAGAGAGATTTCATCAGAATTTTGCGTGGTACTTGAAACAACCAACAAAAAAAGCTCTTTGGTTTGGATTACCCACCGGACAACTCTCCTCATCGGTCTTTGGCATTAGTCTAATCATGCAACTGAAGTAAACCGTCGGTCGATCAGCAAACTTGAAGACTTGAGTCTGTTGACCAACGGTCAATCCTTGTCCCGGTTCCAAGTTCGGCAGCAAAAATGAATCAACAGTACACCTAGAAATCCAAATCGGCCTTTCCCAAAGCCTACCCGTCAACATCAACCAATTCTTGTCCATTTCCCTGGCCGTCATCCGCATTACATGAATGAACTGTCATGCAGTATTGGTCATCGTGCGTTGTCATGCAGGTCCATCTACAGTATGACAATGATTTGGATTTGTAAAGGTTACCGGTGGTATACTGTATCGCCAATCGTAGCGAAGCGGACGTGTTTTCCCATGGGTCCTCCTTGTAACACCTAAAAGTGAAGAACATTACACTGCCCTTGGAATTTATTACATCATATTGGCACATGGGTTGTTGCTGATCACTGGCCACAATATCAGCGACAGGTAAGTCTGTTGGCGCCAAGGTACTGAAACGAAATGTAAAACATTAGGCACAGATTTTGATGAACTTTTTCCAATTAAGGCTACATATGTATTATTCAAATGATCTATCCGTTGCAATCGGGACATTTTAATTATTTACAATTTTGTTGTGAAAACCATTTCATAAGTGAAAATTCTTTTATATTTACAGATTGGACTGCTTCAAATTACGGGGATAACGATTTTTTTTTAAACTTAAAAATTTCAGATAAAATTTTAAAAACATTTTAATTTTCAAAGAGAAGAAGAAAACGAATAAATTACAAAAAAGGAACAATTATTGGAAATGCCGAAAAGTGATGTTTTTGATAATTCCAGT
This sequence comes from Oscheius sp. G VE-2021, assembly GCA_022343465.1. Taxonomy (NCBI): domain Eukaryota; kingdom Metazoa; phylum Nematoda; class Chromadorea; order Rhabditida; family Rhabditidae; genus Oscheius; species Oscheius sp. G VE-2021. Next base: position 948,871 of record JAJQXH010000028.1, read on the forward strand.
ATTTTAAGCATGATTCTCTAAATATAATAAATAGACTGTGCGACAAAACAAATATCAAAACATTTTTGTTGAAAATCAAATCTTGTTAGAAAGTTCAAAAGAGTGTAAAATGAAACATTTAACCTTTTTCAAAAAAGTGTAAATCCATCTTTCAATAAAACTTTTATAAATGTTTTAGATAAATCTTAAAACTTACCTTACATCCAGCATCCTTGTGACTTTAGTCTCCACCTCGCTGTAAATACAGCGAACGTTAAAGGCTCTGTCCCCTTTTGTTAGAAACATGGGATGAAACATCAAAACTACAGTAACCTCCAATTCCAGCCCTTTCTTTCCAGACTGAAAACATTATATCTTATATAAGCACCACTAGGAACCATTCTTTTCCTTCGCACGCCACAGGCATCCGTCGTTGGTACGGTTAATTGAGCAATTAGGGTAGAAAAATTGCCACGAATATGACAATTCGGGACTGAAAAGAAGCCTTTGGCGTAGAAATTTCCACCGAATTCAGTCTTCATATTGGCAGAGATTGTTATATGTTGAGATTCGCATCCGATTTGAGGGTCTCCTGAAGGCAATTCGAGGTTTAAGATGGAGAAGGTGTGTTTTACCGATGACCTCATTCCCGATCAGTGGTGGGGGAATGGAAGCGGCGACTCCCGAGAGAACCGCAAGAAGAAGTCGCCAAGGCATCGGTGATAATGGCTAGCCGAGGCCGTAAAAGCACGTGTGAGGCGCGTCCGGCGGGTAATTAGCCGCGCAGTTTGTTGCATGGACACCACTTGAATTCCAGTCATCCGGACATTATGACCGCCGATGCAACAAAAGGACTACGAGGCAGCCGGAGTGGCCGGTGCAAATCTCGGCAGCTAGTTATGCCTTCCAGGGCAAGCACAGATTTGCTATTGGCCTGAGATGCGAGATGTTTTCTGGAAGACATTTAACCACATTGAGTGGTTTCAATTCAAGAAAGTAGAAGAAAGTATAAATGGATAAATGGTTCATAGGTTCTAGGAAACCGAACCATAAACACTACCTTTTTAACATTCCAGTTTTGTCTTGTTTAAAGAGAGAGATAGAGAAAGAGATAGAGATAGAGAGAGAGAGAGAGAAAGAGAGAGAAATTTCCCAAGAAATGTTGCCTAAGGTTTCCAATGCATTTGCTTTAGAAATTTCAATCTCCCTTCTTGATGTTTCTCGTTCTTCCTTATTAAGCCCTTATTTCCTTAAGTCAAGGGCGAGAATTCTGTTGAGTTATTCGCTTGTAATTAAGCTTTAAGAGGGCCAATACGGATTTGACCTTGCCCTTGACATAAGGAAATTGGATCTTAATAAGAAAATGAGAAATTAGCAGTGGTAAAGGAGTGTTGAAAGGAAAACAGTTTCAAAATCAATTTCTATTTTAAAAAATATAAAAGGGGCGTCACCTTCATGAGTCAACATCAGGTAGTCGGGGGACCCCCATAAGATCATTTCTGACCTCACCCCCGATTTTGAATTAACTTGTTGGGCAAGCGCTGTCACAATGATTGTTTAAGGCTGTCAGGCTCGTCAGGCATCCGCCAATGTTTTACCACTGATCGGGAATAGGGTGTTTCGGTGAGGATTACATAGTCTCGTTCAGCGGGGTTGCCGATTGCTTACACGCCATACCGCCGCCATCACTTGCGTGGAGGGCGCAGACAATGTGGGTGCAGACAACGAGGGTGTGGGATCCAAGCAGCGTCCCTCATTTACCTTTTCAGCCTTTCAGTTTCCAGGGCAAGAACAGATTTGATATTGGCCTGAGGTGCAGAGAAGTTTTCTGGAAGACAATTGACAACATAAAGTGGTTTCTTATAAATACAACTAGAAGGTATAAATTGTTCATAGGTCCTCGTAAACCGAACCATAAACACCACCTTTTTAGCATTCCAGTTTCGTCTTGTTGAAAGAAAAAGAGAGAGAGAGAGAAAGAGAAAGAGAGAGAGAGAGAGAGAGAGAGAGAGAGAGATTTCCCAAGATCTTCGTTTCTTAAGGTTTCTAATGCCACTAACTTTGCGTTGGAAATTTCAATTGAGGGCGATATCTCCATTCTTCATTTTTTCTCTTCAGTTCTTATTTCCTTAAGTCAAGGGCGAGAATTTCATTGAGTCATTCGCTTGTATTTGGGCCTTAATTTGGCTTAATAAGGCTTTATCGCCCTTGACTTAAGGAAAGAGGGCCTTTTTATGGTATTTTTGCCCTTCACAATTAAAAGAATTAGGTCATTTGAGATGATAAATTTTGGGCCATTTCGGATTTGGGCCAAAAAATAAATGGATAAGATTCACATTTAAATTAAAATGTTTGCCTTTTGGCTTTTTTTATAGGTAACGGTGACCAGTTTGTTTTGATTTTTTCCCGAGAACGAAAATTTTATAAACCTCCCATTCAGTTCCGCATGTATAAATTAAAACTTATGACGGCGTAATTCTATAATTGTTGCATCAAATAGAAACAATTTTATACTCATTGTAAACACAAATAAAAAAATTGCTTAAAATGTATTTTTTGTATAAAACTAAAAGTCAAACATTTGAACACCGAAGTGAAAGCGTAAAAACAAACGATGAAATCTTGTGTCGATGAAGCCGGGACCGGATTCCATCCGAATCCTGCCAGTTTTCTTGAAATCCAGACTTTTTGCCGGCGTCTTTCAGGAAAGCCTTATCTTGTGCGCGGTCTTGGCGAAACCTATTTTTTCGCCGCTGCTTTCCCCAGTTCACTCGGTCAACCGAAGACCTTGGCCGGCGGTCGCCTTGTCGGGCGCCTGGACGACTGCCAATCGTTCTCGAACAGTAATTACTACTTCTCCGAGATTTTTCAATGTCACTTATTTTTACAATTTCTTTCATTTTGTTACATTAAAAATAGATAAAATGGGATTTTCAGGAGCAATGGGGTGGGCTACCACCGTACTTTTTCTTCTAGCAGTTCAACAAGCGACAGCCCAGTATGACAATCTTTACGGTTAGTTCTGTTTTCACTTTGTTTGAGATCGGTCCGGAATAATTCAACTACATAAATGAAACCATCGTAATGAAAAGTTAATTTTGAAACTTTATTTTGAAATTTCAAATAGAAAATATTAATTTTGTTAAAACACTTCATCTTTGGTAGCGAAATTAAAAAAGTTTTACTTTCCATTTCCTTTTTTTCTTCAAAAATTACGTATTGCCAAAATTTTCTTCTTAATTTTACTGATTACTTGGATTTTTTCAAAGTGTTTAATATAAAACCCATTATTTTGGATTCAATACGAGCAAATCACACCAATAAGTTAGTTTTCCAGTCAAACGATCAGTATAATTTTATTTTTGATTATTTTCTATTATTCTTTTAGCTGCATATTTAATTATAAACGCTAATTGTAAGTCGTCGATTCGGTACCCTGTGGGTAAACAGTAATGTTACTTCACCTCTGCCAAATTACCGTTTCTAAACAAACGTTTTAGATCTTAAACACAAAAATGTAAAATGCATTATGCCCTAGGTTGCTTTTGTTGATTTTATGGTTTACTTCTTTAAAACATTTAAAAGTCTATCATAAAATGACCGATGTAATTCAAATCGTGTCTTAAAAGTTCCTATATTGCTGAATAAATTTGTTTTTTTGCAGCTCCTTATCGCGTAGAAATACAAAATAGGGGTTGAGTTTCCAAATCAGCAAGGCCACCCATCAAGTGAAAGTATCTTAGCAGCAATGCGGGGAATGCGGCCAAAAGGACATTGCAATGCCCTTTTGGCGAGCAATGAACTGCAATAATTGCGGCCTGTTTCAACACGCTGTCACGGTTACACGATATCATTTCACGTGCTTCAATCAAGCCTTACCCAAACACAACATTAAGAAAACGTTAAACCTTTTCGAAAACTCTACGCCACTTTTTGGAGCAAAATCGGAATTTTGTAGTTATTGATTGGTTGACGTCTTATAATTTTCGTTTTTCAGCAATTGCCTCTTCCTGGTCAATGTGGTCCGCCTGGTCAGCCTGTGCCCCAGAAGGCGTAATGATCCGTGTGCGTGCCTGTTCCACAGTCCGTGGCTTCAAATGCGTCGGCAGGAACAAAGAATTCAAATCTTGTGATTTGGGCCCATCTACCAGTACCACTGATTTTGACCATGTTGATGATGACAGGTAGAACATCAAAGTTTCAATGAATCATAAACTATTCAGGCAAATGGCTCTCCGTCAGTTGTATCAGGATTACGATTTAACTGCTGACGCTGCTGAAGGTGAAAGTGAAGTTGTTCTTCGTTTTAATGTCTTGGCCTTTCAGTGCCCCGTAGGCCTTCTCCGAGGCCGCCGTTGATGACACATAAACCGAAGCCATTCATGCGACAAGGAAGTGAAGGTAAGAATCTTTTTTGCCAATCATAGCAACTAAAGGAAGGTGCCATAATATATCTTAATATATCCAATTTAAAGTAAATATGACAACCTAGAAACATATGACAAACTTTGTTCAATGGTGTAAACGATGTTCAATTGTGTAAATCAAAGTTATTTTTCTAAACAGCGGAAGTAAAAGAAACACTCATTTTTCCTGTTATTGGCAAAGCAAAGGAAAATACATTTCCAGAGCCAAACTTCCACGATTTCTTTAACTCTTTACTGACAGGATTTAACATTCGCTCTTTACTGACAGGATTTAACATTCGTAGTTCTCAGTTTCTTTTCCATTTTTATCTGACCTTGCCTTACGAGGAAACTGCACAGTCGTAACTCGAGGTTTTCAAAATCGGCTGAATAGGCTGTCTGTGTGACCCCCAAGACGTTTTACTTCTTGTTAGCTTCCATGGCCCCTTCATTTAAAAGAAACTTAGCACTTTCTGATTTGAATGGGATGTATCACCTAATCTGCGGATTAACAAAACAGGCTGAACCAAACTGGTGTGCCCAAGTGGTCCAAGACTATCCTTTTTACAGCATTTTTGTATTGCTCGTTAAAATGGAATGTTCCAAATTTAGTTTCAGTCTATAACATAAAAACAAGATTTTCTATTTTTATTCCATGTGGTAAATGAATTTTACCCTTTCTGCAAGTAGAATTTACTAATCATACAGTTTTATAATAATTACATTAAAATTCAACTTGGAACCACACATTTTAACTAGTAAAACAAGAATTTAGTAAAAAAATATCCGAACCATGATGAAAAGGAAAAGAAAACGGAAAGGACGCGATTGGCAATGCGCCTTGAACCAGGCCCCACTTGTGTTGTTTTGTTTAGCTCAGGTTAGGTGATAAATCCCATGCAAATAAGAAAATGCTAATTATCCCTAAAATTGGCAGCTAAGTTATACGTCTTTGGGTAGTCCTAGGGATCCAACAGACAACATAATCGGCTGTATTTTGAAGTTAGACTTGAGTTACAACTGTGCACTGTTTGAAATAATGTCAGAACGAAGGCAGAAAATGACTAGACGCTATGACTAAGGATTAGAATAAGGTTGGGCAGAGAAAGAGAGAGAGAGAGAAACAGAAAGAGATAAAAAAGAGACATAGAGATTGCAAACAGAACTTTAAAATGCATAATTTTTATCGTTGTCATTTTTTCTCCTTGTCGAATCCGTTGGATTCATCCGCTAAAAGTTGCATTAGATCAAATTCCATAATGAAAACTTCCTTTTCAGATTTGGTTGTAGCTCTTCCTGGCTCCAGAAGAATAGCTCCTGTCCAAGGCGTTGCCACTGCAGATACTGCCTTCCGTGGCGATTGGCAGCCATCCTCTTCTGAAGTTCCGACAACACCCCGCAAGTCTTCTGAAGAGTCCACTTCGTCTGAGGAAGTCACAACCGTTATAACAAGTGAAGCTACTACGCCTTCTACAAGTACTTCTTCAACTACAACTACCGTAAGACCTAAATCAATTGAAAGGGTCGTTGAAGAAGAGGCCGAGGAAGTCACACCTCCTCCAACCCGTGTTCTTCCTGTAAGATTAGTTTTTGTAGCAGAGATTGACCTATTTTCAGCAGAAGAGAAAATACAAGGCTAGCTACGTTAAGCAGGTCCCTACGACTACGACAACATCTACCACAACGGCCCCTGTGGTATCTTCTGAAGAGGAGGAAGAAGAAGTGGTGAAGGTTGAGGAACAACGGCCTCCTAAAATCAGTGGGGAGATCAAGGAGGAATCAGCTGAGGAAGAACCCCTTCCTTCGGTGGTTGATCCCGTGATCCAGAAGACTTCTACCGAAGAGATGACAACCGAGGCCACCACTGAAGCTACCACTGAAGCTGAAACTACAACAGTTAAAACAACAACGACGATTGAAGCTACAACAACAGTTACAACCACAGAGGCCACCCCTGAGCCAATAACAGAGCCTCCTACTTTTGCCTCAAGTGAAACTACCACTTCTGAAACTCCGATGACTTCTGAAGCACCTTCTACTGTAGTAACACCCGCTAGTTTTGCAATAGTCCCTGATGGAGAGTGAGTTAGACAAGACTTCCAGACAAACTGTTGAATTTAGAGCTCCAGTCTCCATCAAACCTAGGAAAATGGGACTAGCTCATGCGAAACGGTAAAAGAATGGCGTCAAAATTAAGAGAAAGTCTATTTCTAGGCTGAAGAAGTTAAACAACAGGGCGAGACAGCCTCTGCCGAGTGTGTTGGGCATGCCGCAGACGATTCAGCCGGTGAGTAAAACAACAATTAATTTCCTATGAACTGAAAAATGACAATTAAAATTTCCAAATAGTAATGAACCGAGTTTTTTTATATATCTTTTTGGTAGCTAAAAACGGAAAATATAGAGGACAGAGAGGTCCGACCAGCCAATCATTTTGAGGATTCGGATCCGCCCAAGTAAAATGTTTTGCCTGCAATATATACAAACACTTACATTCGTTTTATATACATTAGTTGCATAAAAAAAGAAACCAAAGCAATGGGCTCGGGCGGACTCGAACGTTCGATGTTTGTCTGGTGATATATTTCTCCGAGTTTGGTTTAGAGGAGTTCGCTCAGTTTATAAAAACAGCTTTGAAGACACTAATCAACACAAATTTTGAATCAAACACAAATGTACATGTTAGCTCAAAGAAACCATTTTACTTGGCCAAATTTTATTTACCAAGTTTTGTAATCTCTCTTCGGTCACAAAAAGGAAAAATGTTAGCTGAAAAACATTCGAAGCTCGAAAGTTTTCCAAGACTTATCTAAAGGGAGTTCTCTCTCTCTCTCTCTCTCTCTCTCTCTCTCTCTCATTCTCTCTCTCTCGCTTTCTGCCCAACCTAACTCAAGTACGGAAACCAAAATCGGTTTATTAGGCACCGAACCTAGCCACGTTTTGGTTCCGGGTAACGGAAAAAATGTTTTGCCCGCGCTATAAACACTTTTCATTGTTTGAAAATTATTTACAATTAAAGGCATTATGATTCATAATATAAGCAAACAAAAGAACATATTAAAGTGTACCCCAGCGCGGACTCGAACCCTCGATGTTTTTCTGGTAAGAGGACCGCCCGGTTGCAGAGAATCTCTTGCCCTGCCTGCCTGGCTAGCCCAAATTTCATCATTTGTTTTCAGACTCGTTTCTCATTCCTCCCACCAGCTGCCCCTCCTCGTCTTTCCGGCCAAATCCACCACTCTGGTGAAGTTGACCCAACCAAACTTGAAACCCAGAAGGCCCTCATCGAAAAGAAGAAACGTCTCCGACGGTTGAGGAACCGCAGCAGAAAAATTACAACTCCTTCTCCAGTTGATGACGTCTTCAGACATTTTAATTTGCTTCTAACAGAAATTTCAGGTTCTAACTGGAGACACGGCTAGGGCCCTAACTTGGTTGATTGCGAACATGACGTCATCGACTGATGGGGAGGCCAGCCCTGTGATGGACTCACTTCAGCTAGAAAGGGTTCTCAGAAAAGAAGCAAAAGAGGTTCAAATTATTAGACATATCTAGATTTCGTTATCAGAATCCACTTACCGTACCCGAAATCCGATGGTCTCAGTGGTCGCTGTGGTCTGAATGCAGCTGTGGCATTCAGAAGAGGAAACGGATCTGTTTGCCAACCTCTCGGGAAAATACGCAAGGTAAATCTCAATTCATGATAACTTTAAATTAAAGAAAAAAGAGGGTAAGGCCTAAATAAAATGAATTTTCAGACGTGGCTACCTGCCCTCCTCCGGAATACCAAGAGAGGAAGTGCGTGTCTGACGTCTGTCATTGATCTCTCCCCAATGTCTTTCATTTGATAATTGATTTAATAAAAATTGCGTTTTAGGTTTCAATTTTCTCACTTAAGACAATATATCTCTAACAGTCAACAGTTTTGATTCACCAGCGACAAATATTTTTTTTATTTAAAAAATAAAAAAAACGCGAAAAAAATAAATGAATCTCCAAATAAAAATAAATGAATCTCAAAATAAATAAATGAATCTCCAAAAATGAATCTCCAAATACTGACAGCCCCATGTCAAATTTATTTTTTAGGAGACCAAGAAGAACATCTGGGAGACCGAGAAGAGCTGGATCAATGATGCTTTTTCTATCGACATTGATAGTTTAAGAAAAACTCCTCAAACCCTAGATGAATAGCAAATGCAGAAACGAAAACACACATTTTCCCAAGCCTCTTTATCTAAGCACATCATTGAATATTATCACTCACAAGAAAAATCTACCGCCAACAGATAAAACAGAAAGGATGGGGAGAGAAGGAAACCCACTGAAAAAGATATGGGGGAGGATTGCGCCAAAAATAGGGCCCTGCGAAGGAGGAGAGGGTGTTTGTGCATGGAGACGTAAGAGGGGAGTGGAGGAAGCGTGCCAAGTAACGATCCCATTTGGGGAACGTACATAGAAGGTTACAATAAAGGTACCCACGTGTATAAGATCTGGGGGAAGGCGCCAACAGGCCCTGAGAACGAAGACGGTAGCTATATGTTACGAATGACTGAGTCGACTCATAGGGAGACTCAGGGGGAATGGTTCACACGGAAAGCTGTACAAATGGCACCCATGTGATAAAAGCACAGGGGGATGGAAGGGCGGGGTGTGTGCCCGGACAGATGAAATTCAGCTGTAATCGAGATGTGACTAGTAAGGCAACGGCGGAGAGGGACAGCGGTGGAACGTATTGCAGATAGATCAGGGAGACATCACTTCTTCCGGGTGGCTGGGCCCTTGGTCTCCTGGAAATGGCCCATTATAAAATCCACAATTTGATGTGATCTTACGTTAATCTAGATTTGTTGTGCTTTAAAGCAATAAATGCATCTAAAGTTCCCTCATAACTGCAACTGATTCAAGTTCCAAACCAGCGCAAAAAGATAGAACAATTGGCTAGAACCGTAGTATCAAAAGATGTTGTAAACTGCACGCGTTTCCAAGAAAACCAAAAAGAGTCGGCCTTTGTTTACGCTAGTTAAAAATTAGAAATGATGCTTAGAAAATTCCAAGAGCGAGCTGCAGTCTAGTTTATGAAACCGAAGATCTTAGTTAGTTAAAGCAAATCATTTCAGTGGGTCAGCCTTACCTTCTCGGACCCTTTTTCGAATCCATAGGAAATCATATGACGGCGGAGGGTGGTGCGCACATCCTTACAGTCTTCGATCTGTAACATATTGATTAATTCATTTAAATAAATTGATCTTTTCTGGCCTCGGGCCACTCAGCTGTAAACCACCGCTTACATAGCTGTCAAAAACTGCTTTGATGCAGGTTTCAAATTTTAAATTCTAAAAAAAAACCTACATATCCTGCAGTTCCAGGGCCCCTAGGCTCCTCCGGCAGCGAGATGCCTTGACACCACCTGAAAGTAGAATTTGGTTTGATGAAGCATGATGAACTAACCGAAACCTAGCCAATTGGTCTATTGTAGGCCGGTTGTCGGGATCGATGTCGACCGTGCACAGAAGCAGGGCCTTGCCCTTCCCAGAGACAAACTTAGGCACCTTGAGAGTCCCAGAGTTCTTCTTACTCAAGTCTATGCAGCGGTTGCGAACGAACCAAAATTGTGAATTCATTAGCATCTTCCACAGGCAGACTCCCAGAGTCCAAATGTCGACCTGAAAAGAAATTATTATTTCAACATAATTGTAAATCACCGGCTTGACTCTGTACTTCTTCAGGCGGATCTCGGGAGCCATGTAGGACTGGGTGCCCAGATAGGCGGTGAGGAACCCTGAAGAATCATTCTAAATCCTGAATGGGAAGACAACCCACGATCCGTTGCCTCGTAAACAGAGAGTCCGAAATCTGTCAATTTCACAGTTCCTTTCTTGTCCATCATCATATTGCTCAATTTGATATCCCTGAAAGTTAAGGCATATCATCAAGATTTTTTCGGGTCAATTTTCTTATGCTTTTATGTAAGCGTTTGAAAAGTTATTTAGGGGGAACATAATGTAGTTCTAAAAGGTTAGGGGATGTTCACGGCTTAGATTCACAGTTTCGTCAGTAAACAGGGACAAGTTATTTTTAACAAGTGACCTGCACTGCGTTTAAACCTCCGCATTTCTTTGACTACAGCTGGCAGAAAACAAAAAAAAATCTGAAAGAAATCGCTTTCTTTTGCTGTGACGACCGCATTCGAATGCTTGCGCGACTGAAACCCAAATAAAATATATGATAACTAGATGGTACCCGTATCCTACAGTAACCAACCAAACCAAACGCATGCCGTCTGGATCTCCGCCCGTTTGTTTCAAATTCAAAATTATTTACCTGTGTCCAATTTCTCGATGGTGGAGATAGCGGACTGCGCGGATGACCTGTAGCAGGATAGGCTTCGCCTCCTCTTCACTCAGCTTCTTCTTCCTTTTGACATACTGGTCAACCTACAAATATATTTGATTAGTTAAGACTGGGTCACCAACCGTCTGATCTAAGATCTCCATAAGAATGACGTGGTGTGGAGTGTGGTAGCCGTAGTCGATATATTTTATGAGATTTGGATGGCTTATATTCCTCAGGAAGGCTATCTCCATGAAAATCTGTAATGAGGTCTTAATTAGAATGGATTTCAACCCACCATCTCCGGCTTTTCTGACGATTTGAGAACCAACTTGGCTGCCACCTCGCGTCTCTTCTCAATGTCGACTGCCCGACACACCTGCGAAATTAAGATTTTAGGTGAACATAGATTAACCCACCTTGGCATTACCTCCTTCTCCGAGGGGCAAGTGCGGCATCACGAGGAAGTCGGAATTTACCATCTAAAAGTGGGAATAACTATCAGTTTCTATTTTTCGTTTTCGTTATCAGCTGTCATTTTTCTTAGGACCCTTACATATGAAAGTTATAATCAGGTATGTCAGGTAAACATGCGTTTTGTCTTTGAAACAAAACTCAGCCAAGTGAGGAAAAGCAAAACTGTTGAAAGATCGAAAGAGTGAAATTCAACTCTTAGCTCGGTCCGTAAGTCATAAAATTCGCCAAACCTTGAAGGAGGCGGCGGACGCCTTTTTTCCTGCTTCGAAACGCACGGTCCTGTCAGAATCTCCCCATAGGTCTATCACAGAAACTTCTTTCTTGGAGCGGAATGGGTTAGAAGGCTGAAAAAGAACATTTCTATATCATTCCCAAAATATTATCTATTCGCACAAAAAAAGGAAACTGTACCTTTGAGCGGTCGGGAAGCGAGCGACCGGGGTAGTCAGGCTTCGAAGTGAGCGGAAAGCTATATGCTTTTCCAGGAACCGGCGGACTTTTAGCAACTCTGTTGTGTAACGAGTACGAGAACCGTCTGCAAGTAAATTCGGTAAATGCCACTGGACTTGAGATACCCCTTGGACAATGCGAAACGGGCTAGGCGGCCAGGCTTGAGGACATTAGCTGGTTCCACCGCACCGTCTGAATTCTCCCGGAGAGTTTCGGATAGGGAGGAAGCACGGTTGAGGGACGCTCCGAGAATGTCGGTCACCGCGAGATCCGAAGTTTCCTGAGGCTGAAACAAGAATTTTGTTTGAGGAACTGATTAAAACCCATTCTTTGAAAGTGGGTAAAAATAATATCCAAATAAACCAACAATATTGTGTATCCAATTCTTCACTTTCTTGTAGACAATGCGCACGTCACCAGAAGCATCCGAGTTCTCATAAGCCGGCTCGTCGTTTGCAGTCATCTGAAAATACGAGTTTCACAAGAAAAAATTGAACAGAGCTGAGTTCTGATAGAAACATTTCCCCCATTTTGGGAAGCGAAGAAACGAAAGTTGTGATTTTTGAAATCACCACTTTTTTTCGTAAATAGTCAACTATCGTCATTTAGCAATTACATTTGGTCCACTGCTAACCTTACAAACAACTCAAATAAACCCAGTAGCCTTTTAGCATATCAGAAAACAACCAACCGATTTTGAAATAAGTAAACTTTACAAACCTGGTCACTGGGACTGCTATGAACGGAGTCCCCGAATGCATTGGCCTGAACACATTGGCCTGAGATCCCCGAGTTCATTGCCCTGGTCGGTAGGATCAACACGGGCTGAAAAATAGTAATTTACCAAAGAATTTGTATGGTTTTTACTGAAAAATGTGATCTCTTCTTGGAAGTGGTCAAATGTAGCAGCAACTTTTCTACCACTTTAAACTAAAGCTTTTATTGAAGTTCAAATATGTTCTGTTCATAAGAAAAGAACTGAATTTCGATCAAATCAGTTTCATTCTTTTCCAAATGAAAATTGAGTTTGAGCTAGTTCTGAAAAAAAAAAACTTCCACATTGAAGTGGTTTGGTTTATTTGACCACTTCCTCGAAAAGACACATGTTTCTTCTTTCCAACTAAAAAATTAGAAACCTCGGCGGTATCCTCGCGGGGCCTATTCTCTTGCATAGGAGGAAAGGCTGACTTTGTAGGAAGATGGGGTCGAACCGTGTTTTCTTGCGACATCACGCTCTGAAAAAAGAATGTGTTTCATTGCATAAATGAATTGAAATAACTTTCTAACCAAACTTTGACTGAATAACAAACAAACCAATTCGTTCATCCTCTTTCGACGAATTCTGCCTCCGTCGTTGTTGTCAGAGGGTGTGGAAGCAGGCTCGGACGGATGTGGACTGGGTGACCTGCCCATCGCTTAAAAATGCTCATTGCTTAGTAATTAAGCAAAGGAAAATATAAAAAAAGTAAATATTTACCATTGGAGGTGGTCACGCGGAAATCGCACTGTAGAAGGTGTCCCCTTTCGTTGCAGATATTCATGACGACAATGTTCTCGTTCAGCGGAAAGAGCGCTAAACAAAATCAATTATGAATCTTAAAACCTTTTTTGAAGAAAACAAAGTGATTCGAAAAATTTACTCACTCATTTCTCCTAGACCAATGGAGATCTCATGCAGGTCTTTGTCGGTGTGGAATGTGATGGAGTAGGTGACCTTTTTTTCGTTTACTTGCACAATGACGCTGCAAACGTGTTTAGGATTCATAATCATCTGAACCCACTCAAATCTGTGTGTGCCTGCAACACAGCTCATGTCGAGGATAAACTCGGCTGCGCTCCCATCCAACATCACTTGTTCCCTGTCTAAATGATTCTTTTTATACACAAAGTACCAGATAGCTTACCCGTAGTACCTTCCTCATAGCAGATCTTGTCGTCGCTCTCCTTCAGAAACACTGCGTGAATCAGAACATCCTGAAAGATCAATTACATTATTTATGACTAAACTTTTTGTCGGATCAGGCTGTTTTTATACAAAGATTTCAAATGAAAAAAAAAACCTTATTTTCGTGAGGTGGCTGACACCGGGAGCCGTCCTCCTCCTCCGCCATCTGAAAATAATAGGGAATAAACGTAGAATGGCTAAATAAGCATTCGACGAAGATATTAAGAGAGAAATTAAGAATAATAAAAAAGTGGAGAAAATAAAAAAAGCTTAAAAAATAATGTACTAATAAACATTATCTTAATTAATGAACCTGATTAAAGAAAATGTTAGAAAAAAATGTTGCTTAACATAATTAAACCATAGGCTAATATCAATCTTTGGCACCCTTGATCAACTGAAGTTTGAGTGCTATTGTAAATACAACTGCAAATTATCGCCAATATAAGATCTAAAGATTCTTGGAAGCTGAAGGTTTAGGTAATGATGCCAGGCCGATCGATTCAACCAGGAATCAGGTCCAGGCGTCTAAAACAAATTATGTTTAAGATTTCAGCAATAAACAAATCTTTCAAATGCGTAACGACTGCAAGTAAGTTTGAAAATGAAATCGTGAAAAACAACCTGTGTCGTTTGTCAGCAGCACAACCGGAGCTTGCAGGCACGACGAACGGCTTCTTCGGCTGGGGTGGAAGACACTTGCCGAAAATTTCATTAAACTTGGCTAATTCTCGGACAACTCACACGATATCAGAAGAAAGAGGGATTAATTGCTTCAGAGCTCCGACAGCAAATGTAGTTCAAAGGAAGTTTGGAGGAGAACTTGCTGACATCACGAAATTCAGATCCAGAAGCATCTGAAACACTTGGATTGAAAATAGAAACCTTATTTTGGAAAGAATAGTTGGAATCCAATTCGGAGACTGCACGAAGAGAACTTCAGTGAATTCAGTACAAAACCAACCTTGAGTGCATTTAGTACAAAAACTCCATTCGATTCGTCTAGCCGGTTTTCAGCATTCCATCCGAAGAAGGCAACAGCTCCGTTATCGCCCTGAAACAACATAAATTATACTCGTGTAGCAAAAACAATTCACCTAGTGTACTTTTCTGTAAAGGCAACAGATACAATGTGCTCCGCTAGCCAATATCCCTCGTGTTTGGCAGGTTACGCAAACCACCGCCGATACTGTCGCTGCCCTTCAACATCTCATCCAAATACTTGTCGTCCGGTTCGATTCAAACAAGGAATCCTATTCAGGCATCTAAAACAAATGAAGTTTATGATTTCATCAATAAACCAACAGCTCCAAATGCTTTCGGTCTCTAGAGAAATCGCTTCATCGACAGGAACCAGGAAGATCCCAGTAATTCCTCTTCTAGATTGATTGATCGGTACTAAAAATAGACGTCTAAAGAAAACTGGAATGCCTGACCTGGTCAACACAAATTATTGGCCCATCCACTACAGGTTACATTCTTCACAGTGACGCTGCACGGAACGAAGAGCTGTGGACTGACACTTGACGCTTCTGAAGTACATTATAATGAAAAACCAACCAAACAACTAACCTTCAGTGCGATAAGTACAATAACTCCATTCGTCTCATCAGTGTTTAGTAGCCCAATCAGTTGCGTGTGGTGGTGGTACTAAGGAAGAATAGAAGAAGGCAGACGTGCCACTCCAAATCGTCGATTAAACAGCGTGTTGAGTGCTTCCTTTCAGTTGATGTGTCCTAGAGAAAAGAACATATAAACATTTAAAACCACCTCACTTGTTCTTAAAGTAAATCCTCAGACGACTTTTGCCTCTCTTAGGTTCCTTCTTTTGGTGGTGATCCATCATGGAGTAGGACGTGGAGATGGTAACAGCTGGAGTCTGGGCACTACAACGCCTAAAATTAAATTTATTGTCGTAACAGAGATAACCAACTTGGTCAATTGGTTCCCCAGCATGTCTTCGGATTCAGCGTCGACTCCGTTAGTTGCAGATGCGCATTTCACTGTTTCCTTCGGCTGGGGTGGCAGACACACTGAAACGTTTTAATTAGTCAGGGTGTTTCTCTAAAAACTCACCCGACATCCAGAAGAAAAATGGATTCTTTGCTCAAAAACTGCTCCGACAGAAAATGGAGTTCAGCGACAGAAAGGAAAGACAGATGGCTGACCTCTCGAAATCCTTCTCATCCATCTGAAACACTGAGATTGAAAATGGAAACCCTATTTTGGAAAGAATCGTTGGAATCCATTCAGAGGATGCACGGGATGCAGATAAACAAAGCAGGCGGGGTACATGGCTCCTCCACTCCTCCGAAGAAATCCAAACTGGCGGCATTTTCCATAGACTCACTTCCGACGATGACGTCAACTGAAAAGAGATGAAATTATGCTAGGGTAAAGCCGAACCGATGGAATCTCCTTCAACTGAATCGATCGCAACTGCGATGTGGTAGGAAGGAGCGGTAGTTCTGGGTGGGCGACGATCTAAACCACAAAGTTAAAGAATAGGAGAGTCAGGGATACCTGTTTAATCTGGAGTCGGTGCCAAAATAGCCGAAAATTGTGAAGAAAGAGAGATGGACATCCTGAAGCCACTCGAATGTCCAAACTAGGAGGCTTCAGTCCACACAGTGAAAAGACGTTGTTGTTCATGCTCCACAGGGGCTTCTTTTCTAAAAATGACTACATTTGTCTAAGATGGCATCGATAAGGTGTTTAAATGCGCAGTGACACCTCCCCTAGCTAATTGGCAGTTTTTAGAATTTCAAACTCGCTCGGAACAGCAGATCACCCTGATATCACCTGTTACAGGGAAAAAAGCGGGCCAGCGGCTGCTTTCAATTTACCTTACAAGAGCAATTAGCAAAAGCCGCTGTTTTCCTTTTTCGGTAGGATCGCTTGCATTCAACGGGCGTGAGCAACGCTATTTCATGTTCTGGTGCTGCTAAACCGCTATTCAGGAACAAACAAGGTTACATCCCTTCCTCCTCGTGTAAAATAAAGACAGAAATTGGTAAAATTTGGCCCAGAACAACCGTCGAAAACCACAGGAAAGGCTAAAATAACTTACACTTGTGATTTGTAGAGCATATCCATCATTTTGAGGAGACGGGATGGGCGCAGCTTGAACCTGCCACATGGAAATCGGCGAAAATCTTCTCCGATTGTACAGAATACCTAAATTAGATTATTTTAGATGGAATTACAGGCTTGTGGGGTAGAAAAGACCGTGAAACGAAATTAAATAACAGGGCAGACCTTTAAACAATATATTTCTAACGCAGACTTAGGATCTGGAGCCAAAAAGTGGAAATTTTCGAAATATCTCGGTTATGCGGAAATACCAACGATTTGATTACGTTGTTTTATGTATTAACTTAATTATTTAGGTTTTTCATTTCACAAAATCACATGTAAATACAATTTGAATGCGAATTTTCGCAGCTGAACGCCCAGAACGCCTTTTCAGCTTGAAAAACATGAAGCACATCTGGCACTTCTATTTTCATGGAGCAAAATTTAGAAAATAACACTGATTACTGTTGAATATTTAATTATATATCATCTAAAGCAATAATAAATAAAAACTAGCGGTTAAATATAGCAAATCGATAATTTAGACATGCGAAATCGACTGATCGCTCACCACGGACCCACAAGCAATGTCATGGCTTCCTTGTTATTTTAAACTTATAATTATTAAATTATTATAATTTTAAAACAATAAAATATTAATAAAAAATGAAAATATTAAAATAATGAATAAATAGAACGGCGAGTCGTAAAAGATCCGCAGCGACGGCAAGGCTCCGCTGCGGCGCCAGCGATGGCGCCTGAGGACGCCGGACGTAAAACACGCACGTCACGCAAGACGCGGTAAATTCAAATTTTATATTTTTTTTCTTAAACCGCTTTTTCTATTAAAATGGTGATTTTTACAATTTAAACTGCCTGAAAATGATATTATTTAAGAAAAATAATAATTTAAAACCTTAAATTTGGAATTTCTGAAGTTTTAAACTAGGTTTTCAAACTACAAAAACGGAATTAACCCTCATAAAGTTTCTGAAGAAGGTTCATCAAAATAACTTTATTTCACAATCAACAAGACGGGGCCTCCCGTGCAATAGCGGGTGCGATATTCGACAAAAGCGAATAAAAATGCTTGAAAATAAGATATCTACGCAGTCTTTGAGTCCCCCCAATTTGACTAATTGCACCTGATTGGCGGCAGCAGCTTCCCGCACCCTCGATGTCTGCGCCCTCTGCGAGAGAAATTGCGGCGGGAACCCGTAAACATTCGGCACACCCACTGAATATACGCCGAGATATGCGCTGAGAAAGGTGCAAATTGTGGATTTTCGAAGAATTGGCTTGTTTAACGAATAGCCCATGTGATGAATTGATATAAGCAATAACATAAATATTATATATTCAAATTGTTTTTTTAAAAGTAATCAATAAGCAAATGGACCGTTAAAAATAACAGTATTTGTTTTAAAGAAGCTTAATAATTATCTTACCTGTACCGAAACTCTGGCGAAGCTGCGGCCGGGATTTACATAAATTGCCCTGAATTTAGGGGTGATTGAAGAGATTTCACAACGGTGAAAAAATGGAGGTATGTACACCGAATATCGGTCAGGTTCACACAAACAAAACCAAAATCATAAATCGTGTATTGCCGCATAATGAAACACCACCGACAACACCCTACCCTATGGAAGGGAGATGAAAATCCCAGAAAATTGGGGATGCGTAGTCAACAGGAAATGGTCCTACGGGGCGAAGGGCAACACGATATCAACAAAAGAGATGCTCTGCGAGGAAAAAAGAAGTAACTGCAGGAGACAATAGTTAAGTAACGCCACAGACAGTAACACCTAGGGTAACTCGACAAGAATCAATTAGAGTTATTCGCTCGGCAAAGGGCTACTGTCCAGGAAAGCAGGCATAAGCCGATGTCTTATCTGTAAAAGAGGGGGTGAAACCCCTGAACCAATCGCATCGGGGATGAAGGGGTAGATAAACGGTCTTAGAAAATACAAAAGCATGGGCGGTAAGAGAAATCAACGACTATAACTCAGACAATACATTGGAAGAGGGGGGGGGGGATACGACGAACAGCATTGAGACGGACCATCGGCGGCCAGCAGACCTCCTCCACGTCTAGTCTGAAAAAGAGCGGATTGCTTTTTTATATGTGACATATATATCTTTTTACAATCCCTTTTTGCAAAATCGAAAGTACTTGGACAGAATCAATTTCATTCTTACGCAGATGAAAAACGAAATTACGCAGGTAAAACACATTTTTTCTTAACTTTTGGGAATTATCCCTTTAGCCAAATGTAAAATCACATTGTTCGAAAAATAAGCCACCTTCTGAGGAAAAAAGAAAACAAACCTTATTGCAAAAACCCTTTCTTCTGGAACTCAGCTCTTATCGCTCTCCTGGTCTTGTGGTAGGCCTCTTCGTGCTGAAAAAAGGGTATTTTGAAACCTTCAAAAGCGAACAACGTTTGGAAGCAGTTTAGAAAAAGTTTTGGGAGATTACCCGAAAAAAGTGGCCCATTTAGATCAAAATTTTTACTGATCCGCTTGAAAACAAAAGTCCCATTTTATCTCTTAGCAAATAGATTTTTAACTTCGTTGTCTATTTTTGGTTGCCCATCAGTAAATTTAAACGGAATAGTTACCCATGATGTATTTTACTCGAAAAACAAAACTTAAAAACAAGACTTTGCCGAACATGTTTTGACATTTTGGCTTCTGGGACACCGAAATCGCGCAAACCCTCGGAATCGAACATTATCAAAGTTTCAATTGATACCAAAGTGTGGAAAAGAACTTACACATCTGAGTACTTGCAACACCGGCTGGTCTTCCCAACTTCCGCCCTTTGTCACCCATCTGAAAATAGATACATTTGACATCAAGAAGTAAACAAACTTGTTGACTAGAATCTCCTCTACGGTGAGGCGCTCCTTGGGATCCACGTGGACAGTGTGTTTCAGGAGAACAACCAGGTCACGATCCAGCAGATTGGGGAGGGATAACGATCCCTTGTTGGCGAGGGACATCAAGCCCTGGTAAGCCCGTCGGCGAACTTCTGGAGGTCGAAACAGTTCAGTTCCCGCTATACAAGTCAGGATTTCCTTGTCACTGTACTCGGCGAGCGCGTGTCCGAAGTCGGATAATTTGACGATTGTGCAGCTCTCGTTTAGCAGAAAGTTGTGGGTTTTGATATCCCTGGAAGGTTAAGATTAAGTTATAAAGTTATAAAGCTTCTACCCATGCATGATTCGATGGCGTCTGAGGTATATCAACGCCGAAACCATCTGTCGGAAGAACCGTCTGCACAAGTCTTCAGCCAATCGCGGCTGTACGATGAGGAAATCTTCCAGCTGAACGAGATGAAATTTAGAACTAAAAGAGTATCTCACACTTCCGCCGGGCATGTACTCCATGACTAGGTGATGCATCAGAGGGGTAGAGACTTTGTAGTATAGGGTCACAATGTAAGGGCAGTCCAATTGCTCCGGGAGCGTTCCTTCCTGGTCTTTCTGAAAACAAAAATAAACCGCAAACTCATGTATGTTACCCAATCGGGAATTGCGCCATCCGGATCTCTCGGAATGTACTTGACTGCTGCGTCGGTGTTTCGCTTCACGTCGGTCATGAGCCAAACCTATATCATGACGTAAGTGAAGATAAGAAGTAAGAACCCACCTGCCCTTCACCGCCCTTGCCCAGAAAACGTCTCATGACGAAATGAAAGCGCACATTCTGAAAAAATGATGTGAATTAATGTTTTTGACACGTTACAATGTCTAGTCAAGTTTTCTGGATTTTGCTGACTGATGTCTTCGATATAAAAAGATGTCAAAAATCCGAACAAAAAACGCTCAAAAACCATTGAGTCTTTTGAAGATCCGTTAAAAACTACTTACTCCGCCTGCGAACCGTCCAGTGAGAATGTTCTGTTGTCTCGGTCCTCCTTTTATTCCGTACTTCCTGTTGCAGGCGACGGTTCCTGAGTCAATTTCGATCACGTTCCTCTGGACCTGATTCGCATTCTAAACATGTATAATTACGCAAAATCCAAAAAAAAATTATACCAAGATGGGGACAGATGTGGTCAGCCGCTAGAAATTGTCCTTATGAGAACGGCCTTGATTCAGAGTAAGGGACTTCGTTGAACCTAACGGAGTCTGCGCGAAGGTCCTGAAAACCAGCATATACTGATCATAGAATTCATAATACCGAGTGGCCTTAGGTCTGTCCCTCTTAAAGGCGGAGGCGAGCTTCGGAAACTGAAACGAATAGACATCGTTACAGTTTAGGCTCATTTTCAACCAAGTTCTCTTGATCCACAGAGACTTAATTTCTGGAAACAATAACTCACCACTCTGATGCATGAAGATTTCATAGCGAACGCAGGTCGCAATAAGCTGGTGGAACTGAGACCAGCTGGGAGACTGCTTGACTGCGGGGCGTCAGGAAGATTCAGCGTACTCTCGGAACTCCCCCGAAGCGTTGTGGACTGGCAGGAAGAACTTCCGAGAATGTCGGTAACTGCGAGTGGCGATATCTCCTGCGGCTGAAACAAGAATTTTGTACGAGGAACTGATTAAAACCCATTCTTTGAAAGTGGGTAAAAATAATATCCAAATAAACCAACAATGTTCTGGATCCAGTTTGTCACTTTGTTGTTGGTAATTCGGGCATTGCCAGAAGCAGCAGAAGTGTCACGGGCCTGCTCGCCGTTTGCAGTAATCTGAAAATACCAGTTTCACAAGAAGAAAAATGAATAGAGCTGAGTTCTGAGAGAAATATTTCCCCCATTTTGGGAAGCTAAAAAACAAAATTGAATTTTTTAGTTGTTTTTCAATTGAAAACTTTTAATTTATGTTATTTGATGCACAAAAATGTAAATCAAAACAGAAGAAGTTGTAAATCAAAACAAAAGAAGAACTTTCACATTGAAGTAGTTTGGTTCATTTGACCACTTCCTCGAAAACACACATGTTTCTTCTTTCCAACTAAAAAATTACAAACCTCCGTGGTTCTAACCTCGCGGGGCCTATTCTCTCGTATCGAAGGGAAGGCTGACTTTGTAGGAACATTGGGTTGATTTGGGTTTTCTTGCGAAGCGACGCTCTGAAAAAGAATATTTTTGATTGAATAAATTAATTGAAATGTCTGACAAAACTTTAACTGAATAACAAACAAACCTGGTGCGTTCCTTTGTGACGATTATTGACGATGTTGCAGGAGCGTGTGGAGGCAGGGGGAGGCTGCGGATGTAAAGTACCGGCCATCTCTTAAAAATTCTGATTGCTTGGGAATTAATCAAAGGAAAATATAAAAAGTAAATAAATACCATTCAGGTTGGTCACTCGGAATTTGCATTTCAGGACGCGTCCATGGTCACTGCCGATTCTCAGAACCACGTCGTTCTCTCTCAGGGGGAAAAGAGCTAAACAAAATTATTTATAAATCTTAAAACCTGTTTTGAAGAAAAAAAGTGATTCGAAAAATTTACTCACTCTTTTCGCTCAAGCGAAGACAACCTTCGCGGAGAGCAGACGGGGCGTTCATCTTGTATTTTATCTTGTCTTCGTTGACTTCGATAAGAACGCTGCAAGGCTATTTAGGATTCATAATCATCTGAACCCACTAGAAACCATCGGCGCCTGACGAAATGCTGAGATCTATCACAAAACGGGCAGCCCTCTGTTGCAGCGTGACAACCCACTCTGAATGATTCTTTTTTATAAACAAGGTTCCATATAGCTTACCTTGAAGATTTTCTTCATCATAGCAAACAGCTTTTTCTTCCTCATCCTCCATCAGATAGATCTTGTGAACCACCAGAACCTAAAAGATCAATTACATTTTTTTCTCACTAGACTTTTTGTCAGACTAGGATATTTTTATGCAAAGAAAAATACCTTGACATGATCGGGTGGCTGAGACCGGCCCTCCATGGCCATCTGCAAAAAAAAATTAGAATAAACGTAGAATGGCTAAATAAGAGTTCGACGAAGATATTAAGAGAGAAGTTAAAAATGAAACCCAAATCACACGCAGCGCTTCGCGCTGCGCGCGATAAAGAAAAAAAGTCCAATGGTGGGGGGTAGGGGGCAATCTGAAACACAAGTTAAAGAATAGAAGCTTCAGGAATACCTGTCTGATTTTCTATCAAAGTCCCAATATCAGGAAAGTGTGAAGAGGAAGAAAGAGGAAGGGTTGTCGAGGGGCAGAAGGCCATCCGACTGTCAGACAGTAACGACTGCAAGTAAGTTTGAAAATGAAATCGTGAAAAATCAACCTGTGTCGTTTGTCACCAACACATCCGGAGCTTACAGACACGACGAACGGCTTCTTCGGCTGGGGTGGAAGACACTTGCCGAAAATTTCATTAAACGTGGCTATTTCTCGGACAACTCACACGATATTCAGAAGAAAGAGGGATTATTTGCTTAAGAACTCCAATAGAAAATGAAGTTCAAAGGCAGTTTGGAGGACAACTTGCTGACATCACGAAAACCTTCTGGTCCAGGAGCATCTGAAACACTTGGATTGTAAATGGAAACCTTATTTTGGAAAGAATAGTTGGAATCCAATTCAGAGACTGCACAAAGAGAACTTCAGTGAATTCAGTACAAAACCAACCTTGAGTGCATTTAGTACAAAAACTCCATTCGATTCGTCTAGACGGCTTTTAGCAGTTCATCCGAAGAAGACAACAGCTCCGTTAGCGCCCTGAAACAACACAAATTATACTCGTAAAGCAAAAAACAATTTACCAATTGTACTTTTCTGTAAAGGCAACAGATACAATGTGCTCCGCTAGCCAATATCCCTCGTGCTTGGCAGGTTACGCAAACCACCGCCGGTACTGTTGCTGTCCTTCAACATCTCATCCAAATACTTGTCGTCCAGGAGGTTCGATTCAAACAGAGAATCCTATCCAGGCATCTAAAACAAATGAACTTTATGATTTCATCAATAAACCAACAGCTCCAAATGCTTCCGGTCTCTAGGGAAATCGCTTCATCGACAGGAACCAGAAAGATCCCAGTGGTTCCTCTTGTAGATTGGTCGAGACTAAAATAGACGTCTAAGTAAAACTGGATTGCCTGACCTGGTCATTACAAAAGATTCGCTCATCCTCTACTGGTTACATCCTTCTCACTGACGCAGCACACGACAACGGGTTATTGACTGGCACTTGATGAAGCTGAAGTGCATTATATTCAAATGTTCACCAAACAAACTAACCTTCGGAGCATTCAGTACTCGTTGCTTCTAGGTTCAAAGACACCTTCGCCGGAAACAGCTACAAGAAAAGCGGCTTCCTTCTGCTGATGCGCCCTAGAAAGAAATACGAATAGTCAGCAAAACTACTCACTTGTTCATCGAATCAATCCTTTTTTCAGGAAATTAGCTCCTTCTTCTGTAGTTGATCCAACACGGAGCAGGACGCGGAGATGGTGACAGCCGGATTCTGGGCGCTACGACGCCTAAAATTACAATTATCGCCATTCTAGAGAAAATCCAACTTGAATGGTTCTCCGGCATATCTTGAGGACTCCGTTGATCGTAGAGTATCACCAGCAACTCGTCTCACGCTCGTCAAATGTCGAAGATGGCAAAAGTTCCGCGGCCTGTACTGAAGACACAAACTGAAAAGTTCAATAAATCTTCGTAAATCACGGACAAATCACCCGATATTAAAAAAAAGAGGGATTCTTGCTTGAGGGCTCCGGCCGAAAATGGAGTTTTGCGTGAAAAAACTGAAACTGCGATGTTGTAGGCGGCAGCTACTGTTCTGGGTGGGCGAAGATCTAAAACAGAAATTTTACATAAATAAGCTTCGGAGTTACCTGATGAGCGTCATCTAACCACTCGACTGTCCAACTCGGGATCCACACAGTGAAAAAGATGTCGTTCGTCGTGCTCCACTTGTGTATCTCTTCTGGAAATAAACACATTGATCATGATTTGGTGATTCCATGCGAAGTGACGCCAGCCCTAGCTGTGACTGCCAGTTTTTAGAATTTCAAACTCGCTCGGAACCGCAGATCACCCTGATATCACCTGTTACAGGGAAAAAGCAAGCCAGCGGCTGCTTTTAATTAACCTTATTAGCATACCAAGAGCAATTAGCAAAAAGCCGCTGTTTTCGTTTTTCGGTAGGATCGCTTGCATTCAACGGGCGTGAGCAACGCTATTTCATGTTTTGGTGCTTCTGAACCGCTATTCAGGAAGAAACGAGGTTGAATCCCTTCCTCCTCGTGTAACATAGAGACAGAAATTGGTAAAACTAGCACGCCAGCCAATTAAAACAGGTGGAATGAGCTACACGCCTTCAGAATTTCACTTTGGCGGCGAGCCGAATTCAGAAAATGCCCAAGTGCAGCGTATTGGCCCAGAGGCAACGTCGAAAACCACAGGAAAGGCTAAAATAACTTACACTTGTGATTTGTAGAGCATATCCATCATTTTCAGGGGACAGGACGGGCGCAACATGAACCTGCCACAGGGAAATCGGCGAAAATCTTCTCCGAATGTACAGAATACCTGAATTAGATGATTTTAGATGGAATTACAGCCTTATGGGGTAGGAAAAACCGTGAAACAAAATTAAACAACAATGCACACCTTTAAACAAGATATTTCTAACGCTGACTTAGGATCTGGAGCCAACAAGTGGAAATTTTCGAAATATCTCGGTTATCCGGGGATACCAACGATTTGATTACATTGTTTAATGCATTAAATTAATCATTTAGGTTTTTAATTTCACAAAATCACATGTAAATACAATTTGAAAGCGAATTTTCGCAGCTGAACGCCCAGAACGCCTTTTCAGCTTGAAAAACATGAAGCACATCTGGCACTTCTATTTTCATGGAGCAAAGTTTAGAAAATGACACTGATTAATGTTAAAAATTTAATTATATATCATCTAAAGCAAAAATAAATAAAAACTAGCGGTTAAATATAGCAAATCGATAATTTAGACATGCGAAATCGACTGATCGCTCACCGCGGACCCACAAGCAATGTCATGGCTTCCTTGTTATTTTAAACTTATAATTATTAAATTATTATAATTTTAAAACAATAAAATATTGATAAAAAATGAAAATAATGAATAAATAGAACGGCGAGTCGTAAAAGATCCGCAGCGACGGCGAGGCTCCGGAGCGGCGCCAGAACTCCGGAGTGGCGCCAGCGATGGCGCCTGAGGACGCCGGACGTAAAACACGCACGTCACGCGAGACGCGCTAATTTCAAATTTTATATTTTTTTCTTAAACCGCTTTCTCTATTAAAATGGTGCGTTTTTACAATTTAAACTGCATGAAAACGATATTATTTATGAAAAATAATAATTTAAAACCTTAAATTTGGAATTTCTGAAGTTTTAAATTAGGTTTTCAAACTACAAAAACGGAATTAACCCTCATAAACTTTCTGAAGAAGGTTCATCAAAATAACTTTATTTCACAATCAACAAGACGGGGCCTTCGTGCAATAGCGGGTGCTATATTCGACAAAAGCGAACACAAATGCTTGAAAATAAGATATCTACACAGTCTTTGAGTCCCCCGAGTTTGACTAATTGCACCTGATTGGCGGCAGCAGCTTCCCGCACCCTCGATGTCTGCGCCCTCTGCGAGAGAAATTGCGGCGGGAACCCGAAAACAATCGGCATACCCTGACCCGGTTACCAGCCGGACCACCCTGCTTCTCCTCACTGTCTCTCAAACCTGACTCTCACAACTCTCTCACCTTAGGATACACTGATAACAAGGGCTTTTACTAACTGAACTGTGCCTACAACTCAACGGGACGACTGATCTCAACTGGGTTGGTAGCTGTTTCTGTCAAGAATGAATATCAGGAACGTAGTTGTCGGCTGCTGAAACATGAGTTAGTGCAAACTAGGCTGGCACACCGAAAGGAAAGCCCCTCCGGCGGCCAGGTTGAAAGAACTAGAGAAACAAGAGTGCAATAAACTGTGGTACAACACATCCCTTTTACTCCTTTTACTTCGCTGTCCTTGTGCGACATCGTACCTTCGTGTGTTTTGAGCGACGTCTTGGTTGTCCAGCAAGTTAGAATAGTTGTTGACCGAAGAAGATTGGACTCGTTTAACGAATAGCCCATATGTGAGAAAGATGGTGGGACAGGTCTAAAACACAAACACAGACAGAGGACAAATACTGGAGTAATAGTGTTTATTGGACTCGGGCCGGCCTAGATCACTGGCGGTGAGGGTTTATATACTGCTTCTGCGGCGACAATATATTTGATGACTGTGCATGGGAACGTTGATATACCAACAATGCCTAGAATATGGGACGAATTATGGAAATGGAACTGGAAATAGACCTCAGGGTGTCCTTTACACATCCCACCTTTATATAAGTTCGACCTCGAACTTCTAGAACCGGAATATCGGCAATTCATGGGTCTTGGAGTAGACTCAGCAGAGGCCCTTGGTCTCTTGGTAATTCTCGCGCGCGGTTGCTCTCGAATTGAAGAGTAACGCGATTATTGTTAACCGTAATTTCTAACTTGTGTGCGTCTTTTACACAGAAGCCTTTGTTGTTTTCTCAAAGCATCGCTGCTCTCTATTGAATCAATCCCACCATGATCGATTTGATAGATCGTAAACCCTATGAGCTATGTCCGTTTCCTCAACCTTGCAGCTGTATCCTACAGACTAGAACTGCCGGGAATATCTGCGGCTGAAAGCTGATAGTCACGTTAAAATGACTAACGTTTTGCAATGGTCGTCGGTTAGTTGGACGATGTGTTGCAGTCGTTCAAATTCCACGTTCTTCTAAGCAATGTAACTTCTACATATCTGCTAAGTACTCCAATACTTCGTTAGCCAACTCGTTTTCTTCTTGGGTAATTGGCCCGCTTTATGTCTTCAGCCTAATCTGGCGATAGTCGGTGCCTCAAGGGAACAAGTGGTCCTCCTGGGGTAAAAAAGGCGTGTTCGACGCTGCTTTGTACACTTCTCATGTCACTTCAAGTAGTTAACATTCAACCACTGCGAATGTTACTACTTGGCTTCTTTGTCTTAGTGATAACGTACCTTTCTTCCACTTTTGTGAATTAGCGTGTGTTCTTTCGTGCGTGTGATGGCCTGCGCATTCCAAATGATGGATTTCGTACATTTTGCTCATCCCACTACATAGAAGTCCCAGGGAGCGTCTATTCTACCTCTACTGGACGACAGACTCCAAAACTGCCATCTAACTACGCTTCACCAATGAGGATAAGAAGATACTACAGAAGCTGTTCGTCGAGTTGATCTGAAGCATAGGAGGTCGTCGTCCCGCGCGCTTATATAAGTGAAGGGATGTAACCTCCCATTTTTAACTTCCGTGCCAACCACCACCTAGAACCGATTCATCTCTATGGACTCCGTTTTAAATCGGGAGCCACAAAACCATTTACAAAACCCGCTTCCCTAATATAAAAGATCTGTGCTGTGTACCATTATTGTCTCTCCTACAATGGAGATCTGAAGCAGAACGTATACATCTAGTGGTGGGGGACCCGGCAGAATCCTCCCACTACAGCCCAACAGTAGGGCAAAATTTTTCACACAACACGTGACAGCACTTGCATGCACTTCACTCTCATCTTCTGGGTTTGTGGCCGCGTTAGGTTCTTGAGTTTGTGACGCAGCAGTAGCGTCGGACACAAAGGACATACCACGGAATACCATTTCGCTGCTACCAGAAAGATGGCGGGACCGGTCTAAAACACAAACACAGACAGAGGACAAATTCGGGTTTGTTGGACTCGGGCCGTCATAGATCACTGGCGGTGAGGGTTTATATACTGCTTCTGTGGCGACAACGTGGACAAATTCTGGAAATGGAACTGGACATAGAACTCAGCGTGACCTTTACATGTGTGATTCTAAGAATCTTTTCCCTAACCCACTTTACACAAAAATCAAGCGGAAAGGAGTTATCGGAGGGTTTGTTATGGAGGGTCAGAATGGCGTTTCGAAGGTAGATTTGTGAGAAACGAAAAAAGTAGCAAGAGTGAGGTTTAAAGCTGGAGAACACTCAGGAATAAGAACCGTTTTGCACAGATATCCCCTCTGAATATCCGACTTTTCTATTGAAAATTGTCAACTTTTTTGAGAAATCCTCAAATTTTGGTGAAAAATAATTCTGAAATGGGGAAATTAGGGCGTTTATAGAGAAATTTACTTGAATGCGGATAGAAACTAAAGAAATCAAGAAATTTTGAGCTGTGGTGTGGGCACCCGTTGGGTGGAATGGGCGCCGTTACACCTACTTAGCAGGGGTACTCATTTGAGTACCCTCAGTTTGACCTAATTACACCTAATTAGCAGGTGCTCTAGCAGCTACCTGCACCCTGGCTGTCTGCGCTCTCCGCGAGAGAGATTGCGGGCGGGAACCCGTAAACAATCGGCACGCCCACTGAATGGGGATCCGCAAGCGACCTCAAAACACATCATTTCCGTATTGACGAAGACGTGGAACGATGAAGTATCACATCGTTCTCAAACTTACGCTTCAAATATTGAAAGAGAAACTACACTTAACACTAACTCATCGACCTACATACCATAAACTTCGAATCAATCAAGACTACTGTAAACACGGCTTCTTAATTGAATTCTTTTAATCATCAAAGCTATCATGAAAACATAATTGATGGTGTACGTGTCAGAAAGTGAGTTCGCAATCTGTGAGTCTCGTTCTGAAACTTTGGTAAAACCTCAGACTGCTATATCTTCTAACGTTGAAGCACATACCATGCACAATTGTTTTCAAAAACACAAGCAATACATGATATTTATTCAAACAACCCGTCTTCATCGAGATCAAAGCCAATTCAAGCCGCCACTTCACCAGCAAGTGCGGCTTCCTTTGCACAGTAGTTCTGGTAGAGGTAGTAAGCCCAGTATAAAGCATTCAACACGCAAAATGAGATAGGAAAGGCTTTCCTAAAACAGAATTTGAACTGGTCTTGCTTGGTGCAACCTGCAAAATCGGTCGACTCTCTCAGCAGTCCATACTTCTTCAACATCTACGTCATCTGGCAATAAGCCCATTGAGGCTAAGGCATGCAAGGATTCAAATACACCGACCTAAAATGATACAGGGATGTTGGGGAATTTCTGCGTCAGTTTAGACCCTATTTAAGGACACTTTCTTAAAACTTACCGGAGAAGGCTTTGGAAGCAATGGAACTGCACTTCCATTTGAATGCTTAGAAATGTCGTCTTCTTCAGCGACGGCACAGTCGTTTACCAAAACAGTTCCATAGTTGTGATGATTCCTACTAGTTTTCCGTATGGGTGGTCCTCCGGATCGTTTCCTACCCCTCAAAATGAACCACTAAATTGGAAAACAATTCTTACGCTGAGAAAGAAGCTCGAAAACTGCTGATCCGTTCTTTTTTCTGCTGTTGTTTCCGTAACTTTCTTTTTGCTTCAACTTCACTGTCTAGATAACAAACTAAGGCAACCTCCATCATTGTTAAGAAGATTGTTCTGAAACAGAATTTATATCTTGTTGCGTATATGAAAGCATACCCGGTAGTTAGGACCATGTATACATCGATTGACTTAACATAGCCGACCTTGGGAAGGTTCTTTGCGACGTTTCCGTACTGAAATTAGGGAACGTCCATTTAGAATCAGATTACAACCGAACCCAAACGACTATTGGGTGTCTTCCTACTCTAGGTGTGTGATTTAAAAGAGGAAGGTCATCCCAAAATTGCTTTTTGAAAAATTTTTAAAACATATGTTTTTCGAATAGGTGGCGTTTTCACGATTCTGAAATTTACCCCTTGTGCGGCAATTTCAATACAAAAGAGTATTGCAATTGCCGCACTTGAATAAGCCTACAGTGAGCGTGGGAAAATGAGCAACGCAGAGTTGGCTGCAATTCAAACGAGTATTTGCCTGAAACGTTCAAGTGCTCTGTCGTCGCAGATCCCATCTGAAGCTCTATGGATGGGCTATGCAACGACGCAATACTCGGTTCCCCCGTATTGCTTATTTCCTAAGGTTCCATTGGGTCTCCTTTTAGTTACTCTAGTAAGGATTACGGTGATAGGTTTCCACCGTAGGATTACGGTAATAGGTTTCCCGCGCATATCCTAGTTTGAATGCGCAAGAGCTCTCGAGCTCAGAGTCCTAGCGTTCGTGGCGCTGTGCGGTCGCACAGCAGACGCTCACTAGGCCAAGGGTCAGGAATTACATTCAAAGGTTCTATTTCATAGCTCTGAGTGTATTTGCGTCACCTTAGTTGCTATAGGTTCTAGTAGAAACGAGTTCAGGTATAGATACCTCCGGGTTATGTCCACATTTCATCCCTTTCCCAGTGGATAGGTCAATATAGGTGAAACCATTAGCTTACGGGTGCATATGCTCCATGGTGTGGATAGGATACCACGGTTCTCACGGGTTCTAACCAATCGATCCATATTTCAGAAGCTCGTTCCCTTCGGATCCTCGCTTCTGAGGATCGGTTGGTTCTCTCGTCACCGCAGTTGACCACTTTGTAGCTGCGCTACTTCGTCTACAATGCGTCATCTGCCCGTCGTCTCTTACTTGTGGTTCCTGTCTCGATTCCTTCTTTTTTATCATATGTTCTGAATATGAAGGTTTCGAGGCCAACTCAATGTAATTATTCTTTTCTTCCTTCCCTTTGGTCAGTCAGTCAGATAATCGTCTCGTTGGTTGCTCAGCTCCGTCACCTCACGTCTTCTACGCTGTCATAGGATCTGACCCCGTGCGTCCATACTTGGCCGCAATCCTATACCGCTTGGCACTCCCGCTTGGGGGAAAATAGGGCGAGCAGCAGTGGTAGAGACAAGGTACTTTAGGGATAAAAGCAATCACGCAGTATTCGGTTAGTGCCTGAGGCGACACGCTCCTAGATAGGTTTAGCTCTAAACTGGGTAAAAGAGGTATTATTCCGAATTGTATGGATGAGATATTGTCCAAATTCAGAAAAAAATTATTTTACGCGGTGTTTCCCGTTTAAAGTGATTGCCTATGCTTTTGTCGCAAACTGCAAACAAGGAAAGGCAGGAATGCCATCCCAGCCGAAAATTTCGAACCTTATGAATTAAAGCTGTTTCCGATAAGGTTACAAACAAGACTTTAACTTAACTATTCATTCCCAAAGTATGCAATTCTTTAAAGTTGCTTTCACTTTGGCTCGAAGCAACAGAGAAAAAGTTTAACATATAAGACTGTTATCATCAGACGATGCTTTTAGATCAGCTACATCAGGTAATCATTTAATTTTTTCCAACTAAAAGCTAATGCGCATGATCTATTCCGTTTTCTTGCAATGTTCCTTCCCTACTGTAGTTCAACATAGAAGTAGATGAAAGATATTCTTTTTCCAATATGAGTTGTTGTTACAAATGTTGTTACTACCAGAAGTTAAAGCCCCGCTTCGCGGGTCTTTTCCTTCTGGTTTCGGCGGCCTTCGGCCGCCTCGGGGCCGCTTCGCGACCCAACGGACAATAACGTTAGCGGGTGAGCGCTCGGGTCGGGTACCAAAGTGCGGCCGACCGCTCCGGCGCTTCGCGCCTCCGCGGATGGCGGCCGCACATTGGTACCCTCCCCTCGCTTAATCACCGCGCACCCATTTCTACCCTCTGGAAATGATAAGGCCTATTCATAGAAATTTCACGTTGCGCTGCTAACCAAGAGAGAGAAAACGTTCAAATGTATATAAGGATATTGTTATCTAAGGTAAAATTAGTTCAGAGTGGTTTCGCAATGAATAAAGGTCAAGACTGTGGCTGTGTTTCGCAGGTAACGGCTTTTTAACTGAATGTCGCATAACTCTGTATTATATTTTTGTATATATGATTTCCTTTGTGAAAGTTTGTAAAACAGTCAAAAAATTTGGAACGCTTCACGAATTTGCGTGTCATCCTTGCGCAGGGGCCATGCTAATCTTCTCTGTATTGTTCCAATTTTAGTATATGTCCATTGGTATGAACGAGGTCGTATAATTGCGACCTGGTTATATAACCCCTATCTGGGGCGCTGTCGATGTGGTACGGGTTCGATTTCGGGGCCCAAACAAGCCTTATTGCACCGAAACCGTGGAAAACGTTAACTTCATTTGCTATTTTTGAACTCATTTTTCAGAATACGAATTGGCATCTATTACCAATTTCGCAATTAGAGTAATAAATGAGGCAAAAGAACCACTTACTTGGAAGGTCAATGCCATAAGAGAGCTAACTCCAAGAGTAATCCTAGCCGGGAGGGCTTTCAAATCAATCCAAAACGAGACAAATGACAGAAACACAGAAGCGTAAGTTGGCATGTACATTTGCAAGAGGTAGAATCCATAAGCCCGTGAGAATGTCAATGATACTGTCAACTGAAACCGTTCCAACCATTATTTTAACCCTAGACTTGGTCTACCTGATCCCACTGTCCCGCCGCGTATTCAAAGCTGTTCTTCGTCCATTGCAATCCGTAGAGCGTGAAATCGGCCAGCTTTGATTTAGCTATTGAGAACACCTGATGCATTTGTTATGAGGCTAGGGGGAATTACGTACTGGACTCCATTCACGCCAATTGAGAGCAACCTTTGCTGCATTGTAAGCGTAACTTTCGATGACGAGTTCACATGACTGAAATCATAAGAAGGTCAAGGAAGGAAAGAATGGTTTCACCATTACATCCATAGGGAAAAGAACAAGATCTACGATGCAGGGGCTTTGAACTTGTAATCGGTAATTAACCTGAAAATCAAGCGTAGAATTAAAAAAACAATAAAAATATACAGAGAGAGAAGGTATGCATGATAGACAATCACTGTTAAAGAGACCGACAAGGACTGTTTTGACTTTATCGCAAACAATTTTAGAGAAAATGTAAAAGTGGGAGGTTAAAAGCGTAGTTTTGGAGAAACAAATTCCATTTTTTCGACCATTCCAGGCGACAGGCACCTGTGGATAAGCGGCATTTTTACAAACAACCTGCACGACGTTTACGCGTCTATCCATCGGTCTATCGAATGTTGGTGGGCACTTTCGAATTTTCAATGGTCCCGCCTAAAAAGACGCGGAAAATCTGGTTGCCTGAGATGGTAGCACCGCGCGTTTCTAACCCGTACGAAATTGGCGACCGCGGAAAGGGCAGTCCCACCGCATACAACAATGAACACCATATTGAAGCATGAACCGTAAAGGTGTCCATGACGGTTCCTTCACCATTGTCTTCTCCTACTCATTTCATAACCTTTTTGCAGTTGTAAACTAGAAACTACAAGTTTGGAAAAGTCAAAAAGCTCATAGAACCAGCGTGTCTATCTGACTTTATGTATTAGTCTCATATCTTTTTGGATTTACGCCAAATACTCACTTCAAAATCTTTCTGCAGTTGTAAACTAAAAGCAACAATTTTCGCATAGTTGAATGTGAATACTTAAAAGTGTCCTTTTCAATTTGGACAGTTTAACTACCGATTGTGTTTTGATCGATTTTACTTCAAATGGTCATTTGTAACCACTGGAAACAAAAAGGTTTTTAATAGAATTGAAGCGGATTTAAAATATAATATTTATAAATCGAAACAGAAATGCTGACGTTTTCACTATACATTAGGTTGCAAGATGGTGTTGGCACGAATTATATTTTCAAATTATTTTTAAATTTTAAATTATTCATTAATTCAAAAATAAAATGTTCATCTTCACCGGCGTAAGCCGGCGTAAGTTCAATTTTCGGATTAAAGGTTAGAAAACTGAACATAATCAGTTTTTTTCCTGGGCTTAAAATAAAAACAAGGAAAATTTTAATAAAACAACAAGCGAAAAACTTGACGAAGAAATCGTATTAAACGTACCCAAACAGTTCCATTTGGATAAATCATCAGAAAAATGTTCGGCGTTGGACTTGAATGAATCTCCGTTTTCTTCGAATTTACCTAAACCAAATGTCACAATTAGCCTATATCTACTTACAAAACAAACATTCGGGGACCACAGTTTTTCGACCATCTGAAAGCAAGCTTAAAATTCACGTTTTGTAACTTTTACCTGATATCCCAGGGTCAAATTCTGGAGACAAGGGGAGATGTGGTCAAAGCGAAGCCGTGGATCGTGCCAAATTTGACTGAAAACTGTGATTCTTCATTATCGATTTTCAGACCTACCTGAACAAGAGATCCAATGTAAAACTGGCTGATATTTCAGAAATCTGGGCGATGTTCTGAATCACAAATTCGATCGTGACAATAGTTGCTGTTTTCTTAGATGGGACCATGTTCTTGTTATAAGTCTCAGAGAACAGCCGATCCAGGACCAATTGGGAGATATTGTCATAGTCAACATCCCTATAAAACATTGCGTTTAGTTGAAAATGGGAAACATACGCTGAGCAATCGATTGTTTTTGTTGGAATGTAGCTGGTAGCATGTCCTAAACCCCAAATGACGGTGAACAAGTTCACACCGCTGAGGAACGTCGCAGAGGCATTCATTGCCGCATCTAAAAGAAAAAATCATGATTTTGAAAGTGATAAATGTAATTGGAATAAAAATGCATAGAGGAATTACATATTTAATTTTTTTTGAATAATCAAAACTGCAGTTAAAAAGTTTAATCACATCATTGGGAACCATAGCGTGCTCTATGTTTACGCGAGGTCTTCTTGCGCATGGTGAAAATGAAAATTTCGAATTATGAGCAAATCGGGGCGTGGTCACGAGAGTCATCCGTACGTTAGCATTGTGCGATTAAAACCCATACAAAACCGGAGGCTTACTTTCTCTGCCTACAACCAGACGAGTTAAAAGCATGAAATGGAGCATATGTCCGAATGTAAGGTCAGGCCTGGTCCGGGGGCTTTTCGTGTTTTATTTCCCATTCCCCGAGGCTCGCAGGCTATACGACTATCCGCAGCGCTGCCGATACGCTACGGGTGTCACTCGCGGCGCTCTTCGAGGCTGCAGGTATAAATGATTAGGTCAGACACGGAAACCTCGGCTAAGTTTGAATCTAAATGCTTGATGCTTAGTTCGTCATTTCCTCAAAATCTGATGACGACCGTTATCTACAAACGCCATATTTGAATACAAATGATGTAATATTTAAACTCGAAATCAACCACCATGTTTTCATTTGATTTGAAAGACGTGAAAACTTCATTCTTTCGTCAAATATAAGAAACCACTTAGACTCCAACGTAACTCAGTATTGTGAGAGCAAACAATATATGCGAACAAAACAAAACAGTGTATTATAGGGTTTATCTATTAAAAAAGTGACCAAATCGGCTGATATCGTGCGAAAATGCTCGCCGTAGGTACAAAACGAAATCCGACAGCGTTATACTCCAATCAGATACGTATCCAGTGCATTCTGCGTCGTCTCCCAACATGCCGAACATGCCCTTATTTGGCTAATTTGGTGCACTGGAAGCCGAGATCCGGCCGCTTTTGTACTTAATCATTCGGCGGCCGCGAGGGTTATTGCGCACGATTCCGCAACTACAAAAGGCGTCGATTTCTGCCCCCACAAAAACAAACAAAAATAGAAAAAGGAAAAGGGACCCCGTGTTGGCTCCTGAATCGAAATGTGCTGTCACTGGCATCTTGCCTTTAAATTCACAAATTTCGAAGAAAACGTGTTGCTATTAAGGTGTTAGGTTCAATATATTCAGAGGAAAACATTAAACTTGTTAAAATTAGGCATTCGGCGTCAAGTTTGCTCGTTAGTGGGAGATTTTGACAGAATTTTCTTTTTTCTTGGACTTTTGACGCTCGCAACGTCAAATTTTACGCCAAATGCAAGTTGCGGGTAGTATTTTTGAATTTTATAAATACATTTTTAAAGGGGAACTTAAAAAGAGTTTTCAGGAACAGAGTGTAAGCGAAAAAATTGTTGAAATACTGAAGTGAGCAATCCTGTCTGCACATTTAGCAGTGTGTGAAAAAACTGGTTGTCTGAATGCTTCAATGAGAAAAAAGTATTTTCTGATTCTTGTTTTCTACTCAACCAGTGAACAGGAAATCTCTATAGTTTTGGTTTCGATAATTAAAAATTAATGACTTTTCAATTTTTATGACTAAAACGCTGTAAACTATCATTAATCATAACCTGTTTAAAGAAAAGATACCATCTAGATAGCCAATAATTAAAATGAATAGAAATCTGTTCAAAATGATGGTTGCATGGAGTTTGCTCCTTTTATTAACTATGCGTGGTGTGGTTTCAATAAATGTGCAAACGAGGGCCTGGGCGTATAATTGTTATCAAGGCGTCTTGTTACGGAAGACTAAATTGTGCAAAAAGAAAGGAAACGATGGTTTCGAAAGAGATGTTGTTTAGAAATTTATCGCAAATGGAAATCCTGCAAACGGCATTTTTAGACCCTTGCAACAAGTAAACGTAAACAAACAAACAGATGGACGAGGAATTTTTCCGGTTTAATGAGTAGATCCTTTCAAAAAAAAATTTTCGGCAAATTCGATATTTGACAGTCGATCAAAGAAATCCATAAAATGGACATCAAAATTCAACAAAAATTGGATATTTTTAATAAAACTAAACCAATCATAGTTTCAGCAAAGGTAGTTGTCTGCGACATCCTACATAAGTTTACTTGTGTACTACAAACTACGAATCCAACTTAGTTATCATGGAATCAACAAAACACCCAGGTTTTTGAATTGGAACTTTCACGTATAGTTTAAAGGAAGGAACCGTCAGGTTTGAGTTGCCTATTATGATATGCTGCGGGACTCGGACTACCCTTGTCGTGCTCGCCGATGTCGTACGGGTGTGAAATTTGCGACGCTAACATGGCAGACAACAAGGGATTTCTGCATCTTTTAAGGCGAGAACATTGAAAATTCGAAAATGACGACCAAAACGTCGATTAACCGATGAATTCTACGGACGCGTAAACACCGTGCACGCAGTTCGTTAAAATGCCGGTAATCGTACCTGTCTGTCGACTGGAATGGTCAATAAATGACATTTTATATGCAGATTTCTCTAAAACGAGGCATTGAAACCCAAAACTGTTTGAGTAACTTTTCAAGCTTTTCAACACATCCAGACGAACTTTTTGAAATCTCTGTGTTTACGTTTCAATAACAATAGACGCACAAAGAAATGGTGATGTATGTTATCGCAAGGTGCGTACAAGTCATTTAGACTTTCAAAAATGACAATAATGGCTTTTATACAATGCTTTAAATGAGTGTCACACAAAGAGGTGGCAACTATGAAAGGAATCAGAGGCTAACAATATCTCATCATCGAAAATGAATTAACAAAGCAAACTACATTTCTATTTCAACCCACCCCTCTGAAGTTGATCTCCAATGTGTGCAAAAAGAGTATCAATCATGCAGTCAGGAGCACCTCGGCCAAAAGGCCTTCGAAAGTGGATCAGATTTGTTTTGCTTGACGCGTTTAAATGCTGGCAACTGAATTGGGGGCAGTGTTTGTCTTTGGGATCGAACTCGGGTCTTCATAAAGAGCAAGGGTTAGCGGAAACTACTCTCTCAACTTATTGGAACTGCATCAACATTTTGAGGAATAAATTGCTTATTCAGGAAGGAGGAATGCGTTTTTTGGGTTCATTTTCACGATGTCATCTGTCTTGCTTAGGAATGCATTGTTTACGAAGGGTGGAACGTATTCAACAAAGGTATATGGAAGACAATGTTTCAGAATCAAAATGGGTATATAAAAGCAGGTGATTCTTTAAAACTCATGGCAAAAATTAGGTTGATTTTGACCTAAATGAGAAAGCTTGAGCCGAAAGCGTCAAATGTAACGTTAGTGTGGTTGTGTGTTTGTTGGGGTGTGTGTTTGTGAGTGTGTGTATGTGTGTATACACGTGTATACGCAGAAACGTGTAAGCGGGTACGTCGTTTCTTCTTTTTTATAAAGTTTGTTAACAAGAACAATAATCCAACAGTGTTAATCAAAGTCATAAGGATGTACATAAGATTTGCTTGCATACGTGTGTGTTTGCGTGTGTGAGTACGTGTGTGTTGGCGGGTGGGTGCGTGTGTATGAGTGTGTGTGAGTGTGTGTGAGTGTGTGTGCGTGTTTATGTCTGCTACTACCGCAGGCAGCGAGAGCGTGTGCATACCTGTGTGTGAATGTGTGTGCGTGTGTGTGTGTGCGGTTGTGTGATCGTATGTGCGTACCGTGTGTGCGTGTGTGTGCGTGTGAGGGCGTGTGCGAGAGGGTGTGCGTATGTGTGATGTGAATGTGTGCACGTGCCTGTGTCTGCTACTACCGCAGGCAGCAAGGTGAAACATGTTTGATCAAAAATGGCATTTGTGGCTGAAACCAAAACGAATTCGGCAGCTGCATAAGGGGCAGGGGTTGCCAAAACCCAC
Organism: Oscheius sp. G VE-2021; assembly: GCA_022343465.1. Classification (NCBI taxonomy): domain Eukaryota; kingdom Metazoa; phylum Nematoda; class Chromadorea; order Rhabditida; family Rhabditidae; genus Oscheius; species Oscheius sp. G VE-2021. The sequence goes on from JAJQXH010000028.1 coordinate 987,895, forward strand.
AGTATCGACAAGACATGTTCAAAGATGGTCGTATTGGGTTTCCTGGTGGTTTTTAAAGACTCTTTTGGACATATAATCAGATTGAAAGTGCTTCAAACAGTTTAGAAACCTTTGAAATGAACTGCGCGAAGTGCCAAACATCAAGTAAAGAGTTCAATTGCAAAAGAAAGTTCACATTTTAGACATATGGACGGCCACTGAAGATTGTTTTGAATTCGTTGCCCAATAGTTCTTGGTAACAAAAGACAATAACATCCTCACTGCCAAGAAATTAGAACTAACGTGACAAACATCACTTTTAGTTGGTTTTAGAAGTATAGTTTAAAACAGCTTGAGGGGAACTAGACAATGTAAGAAAGAAGTAGATTTTGGATCGGTGAAAATCACACTGATTACTTCAAACGGTGAGAACTGGATTTGTTGTTGAACAGTTGGAATTGTTTCCAATGGAGCGACTGAATTTAATAGAGTAAATTGCTTTGTTTTCTTGAAAACAGTGTGGGTGTTTCCCCAGAGAATAACAGTCCTCTTGATAATAGCAGGTTTATTGCAAAGGGGAAGTAGATAGAGGAATAACGTAGAGGCAGAGAAGGAAGGGGGATCCGTGGTGGATCGGGGGCTGATGGTGGACGACTAACTCCGCTGGAGGCGTATATTACAACAGACAGTGCTAATGGATAGAAAGGGCTCGCTGAAGTGCGAGACACTGGGGGCGGGCCAGAATTGGGCATGGACAACTAGAAAAAGATGTGGTTCGTAGTTGTCATGAGAAAGAACCTGAAAAGGAAGATGAGAAACTATCAACGCCAATATCAATCTTGTTGACGAGCGCAGCTGGAACTCGTGCGGATCCTGCAGGAGTCCGATCTCCGGGGCCACGACGAGAAAGAAGACATGTGTGTAGTTGACAGTAGAAGTTCGGGGCGATTCCAGCGTGAAACTCCCGAGAAGAATGCCGAATGACAATCGGCTGTTGGTTGCTGATCCCTCGTTCCGTTGACCGATTGACGGCTGGTGTGTGCGGCGGAACGGGCTGACTCATCGAGTGCGGGCGTCGGACGTTGTCTGTGTAACGTCTGCGAAGCAATCAGCTGATGTCCAACACTGAAGTCCATCCAGAGATGTTGGCGGCGTACTGTGGAAGAACCATTCTTCGCGGCCAGTAGCCTCAGAATCCGTGAGCTTTTCCGACATTCTTGTCTGCTGACGTCGATCCGACTGTTGAAGTCCCAGATCCGGCCGTCGCACACGTTGCGTGGTTCGAGACGAAGAAATGCCTCGGAGAGCCGTAGGTTGCTGATAGAAGAGAACTTGCGTGGGCGAAGTCCTTTCCAGATGGTGAGGTGAGTCCGTCAGAAGCTGAATCGATCGGATGTCCGCGAATCGACTAGCTTACACCGAAAGCCCCAAACGAAAGAAACCAGGACGGTCTGTGTGTTTCAATCGTTGGAGAGAAGAGAATACAGAGGAATACAGGGACTTACAGAACTCTGGCACTCCAGGAGTCCTGTGGGCTGCCACGCGGGACTTAATAGGAATAAGGTGGGCCGGATTAGACCGGCCGATGCATCATTGTTTCCCCAGAGAATAACAGTCCTCTTGATAATAGCAGGTTTATTGCAAAGGGGAAGTAGATAGAGGAATAACGTAGAGGCAGAGAAGGAAGGGGGATCCGTGGTGGATCGGGGGCTGATGGTGGACGACTAACTCCGCTGGAGGCGTATATTACAACAGACAGTGCTAATGGATAGAAAGGGCTCGCTGAAGAGCGAGACAGTGGGCATATATAACGTACACATTACTTCTGAAGTGAAAGAATGATGACAAACGGGGAGCTGTTTCAGACTTTAAAACAAAAGATTCATAAGAGCGAATTGTCAAAACAAACTATTTTTGTGTGTTCAAAAAGTTTATGAACTGCTAGAAACTGTTTTGTGGGTGGTAAGTGAAATGTGAAGGCGGCCTTAGCCTGGTCATAAAAGATGTAAAAGCCGTCTTATGATCAATTTGAATTGTTTTCTTAAATTGTAAATGGGGTTTCAACAGGTCTTAGCCTTAACCAAGCCATCTTGAAGAAGTCTTAGGGTCAACAAATGGCCTTCTTAAAGCGGTCTGAGATTGATAAATAAGGGATCGAAGCGGCCTTAGACAAGCGAAGTACGAGAATAACTGTACCCTTCCCCCTTTAGGTTTTCTATTTTTAAAGTGTCTTACTTATCAACTTGACAAAAAATTCATGTTTGGAAAATCTAGGATAACCAAAACGCGGACGGGACTTCTTATCGAGAGTTCGAATCCGCATCAGGCCAAAAAATCAGGACTAAAAATTACAGTGTTTTACTATTTAAAATTGGTTTATTTTAGTTTTTTGGAGCTGTAGACGTCGCCATTCCTATTTCCCTCAATTTCACGCGTTAGCGCTCACCAAATGACACCAATCGCGAATTTGCGTAAAAAATTATGTATATAAGCATACGTACGCAATATTACGTCAGGTTGCATTTGCGAAAGTTGTTAACTTCAGTGTTCAAAATTGTAGAATCCTTGTTTCATGAAAGCAAACCAAAAGAAGGAAGCAAATCGCAAAATTTCACCGAAATTGATGAGATTTCTGATTTAACTAGTTTTTAAAATAGTGAACGAAAAGTACGGTAACATCAAAGTTCCAATCTTTCGAACATGCACTATGAAAATTTATTCATGCCTATGATCAGCTGCGTACGTCTCTCAGTATAATCACTTTGGAAAAGGAACGAATATTGACAATTTTAAAGTTTTGATGTGAAAAGTCAGGAAATGAAAAGTCAAAAAGTTTAAAGTCAAGTTTTTGAAGTGAAAAGTCAAAAAAGTTTAAAACTTCCTATTGAATGTTAGTCTATTTCAACCCAGAGTCTTTTTTCAGAAGACAAATCGGATCTCTGATGTCGTGATCCAATGTAATTGAGGAACCTGCGAAGAGTGCAGGGTTCGGATCTTTGCAACACAGGAAGAGCGATTACGACAGAGGGCCGACGGGGCTTAGGCGGCCGAGGGACATCAAATGTAACCCAATTTCAACCGAATATCGGCCGGTTCATGAATATTCCGCGGTCCGCGAGATGGCATCTATCTGTCCGAGTAAACACTCACTTTGGAGCGCAACTTCAATTGCGCTTTCTTTGATGGCTTTCAAACGAAACTCATTTCCCTTGGGAACCAACATGTTGCCGAAAAGGACAGGGAAAACAACTAGGCCCCTCGTTTACCAGGGCCGATGAAAAATTCATGAAGTTGATTAACGTTCATCAAACCTTACTTGAGAGCGAGTTTTTGCACAAACTAGTCAAAACATGTATTTGATCTAAAAACAAAATGGGAAGGTCAATATCGATTTTTCGACCAGGTTACGGTAGGTCACGCCTAGATACTGCAGACCTTGCCAACAGTGCAATCAGGTGAGTGAACGTTTCTCGGCTTTGCACAAAGTTTTAAGGAAATTTCACCATATTTTGCTTTAATAAAAAAGGTTTTTTTTATAGAAAAAAGGACTTTTTGATTCCCAACCGTTGTGATTTTGATGTTTTAAACTATGTATATTGATAACTAATTAATAAAACTCTTTATTTTTTAGTTGTCACCACGTTATTCTCCATACAAATCGCTTATGAAAACAACCTTTTAAACCTTTGTTTTTTATAACTTTGGAAATTTCTTTTTTTTTAGTTGGAAAATTTGTTTTTTTGCTGTTCTTGTTAAAGGGACCGTCAGCCGTCGTTTCACAGTGTACCTTTTTATATGATAATTAGCACCCTTTTGAACAGCCGTTTCTTTGGGCGGAGTTGAAAATTTATATGCTAATCGAGAAGGGCTAATTAGCAATTTGGATATGTTTAGTTGAGACTGAGGGTTCTTTTAATACTGTTTCCTGCGAAATCTGATAAGAACTAATTGAAAAATATAAAAACATAATTTTTAGTTAAAATGTGTTTGTGATTACCAACAAGGCAAGGAATGAAAGCTGAAACCCCAAACGTTTCAAAAGTGTGATGGTTGTAGAGTTGACTGAAAGAACAAAGGAAAACGGATTGATGCAGTCTTGTCTGACGCTTAATTTGAAGCATCATCCTCAATCCGATGACAAAAATGTAAAGAGAACAAACAAAGAAAAAAATGAAAGTATTGTGCATGAATGTAAGAAATGTAAAACTTACATAAAACAAAGAAAAGAATAGACAACTTCATGTTTTTGAAAAGCGTCAGTGGGTCTCGTTCTCTCTCAAATCATGAACAGACGACTGGTTGCAAGGATAATCGCCGATTTACCCAGCGAGTGCAAAAGCGTTCAATGTTTCTGGATGAGTATACACTGGGTGGCTATAATTGCAGACAAGGGACTGCGTTTGACAAGCGGTGTCTTAGTTTATAAGCCCTCGATCAATTTGAAACAGAAGTTACTTTGTCTTCCATTACATTCTCTCTCTCTCTCTCTTTCTTTCTCTCTTTCTCCCTCTTTCTCTCTCTGCCTTAACATCGAACAACCAAATAAAACACAACTAAAGGGGTAATCTTCCAATCATTTAGGGTCGTTGACGTAGAACACCATGCTTATTTATGCGCAATAACTGCTGCAGTTCGGTTAGGTCAGCTTACGAGTGGTGGAAGTGATGGATGAGCTCAGTGCTCTACGGTCGAGCTTTTAGTGATCACTTTAAATAGACGTGGGGCTTCCATTTCAGACAACAACCGGCGTTCTATGACAGGAAGGATATGTGTAGAAGCGATTTGGTTGTCGGCGTCTAAGAGAGTATAGAAGAAATGTGGAAGAACTGCAAAAAACATCTTTTTATTCGGAGTTTTCAAAGATAAAATCAGAAACCAACTAGTTCCTTGGGCCACTCGTCATAAGGAACGACATAAATAGACAAAGATACCAAATCAGACAAAGAATCGAGACCAAAAACAGGAAGAGAGCGCAAGTTTTCTGCTAAGCTTCCATATTTAGCCGTTTGGTGATCACTTCTTTGCAACAGTTGTCCGAGTGAGGGAGTGAGTGCGTGAATGCGTGAAAGAGTAAATGAATAAGTGAGTGTGTGACTGAGTGTGCAAGTGAGTGAGTGAGTGAGTGAGTCAGTAAGTGTATGATTGCGTGCGTGAGTGAGTGAGTATCTGCGTGAGTGAGTGAGTGAGTAAGTGTGTGAGTGTGTGTGTGAGTGAGTGAGTGTATGCGAGTGTAAAGTTAAAATGAATGAGAAATCAGTTGGAAACATAACAAAAGAAAACAACAAAGAGAGGCTACGTGTTGTTATTTTCCCTTCCTCCGAAATGCTTGTTCAAAAATAAAAAAGGCTCCTCGTGCTGGCGACTAACCCTCTTACTGCGAACAAAGAAATCTTCACAAGGAAATTCTGGCCGAGGCTGATTCAGGTGCAGTCGGAACCACCGCAAACCGCCTAATTCATGCGAAAGACACCAAGACACGTGCGAGCTCCCATTGAGTCCGTTCCCTCAAGCGGAACTGCGTCACCAGACAAAGAAAATCTGCTTCATTAATCCTATACTTTCATAAACTCTAGAAACAAACAAAAAGAAGGCACCGGGTGAAGTTTTAGGAGGTCATCAGCTTTTGGGTCCGAACTTCATGGCGTCACTCTCTAGTTTCAAGTCGTAGAGCTGCCGCAACTGCTCCTCAGCGAACAAATCCAAGGCATCATTGGGAAGATCCTTAATTGAAAACATTAGTAAAGAGGCCAAATAATCTAGGAGTTGAAAGTTACAAGTAACTAGCCGTTTTATAAAACAAATAATAATGGTTGAGAATTTTGGTAGAAACAAATCTGTTGTTTGACTTGCCCATGAGTTAAGGGTCAACGCAACCCCATTCGATGGCCTATTGGATGAATTTCAACTTGGGATAAAAAAGAAAAAGCAGAATAATGGCACGATCACGGGGTCGAACCAAATACCTCCGTTTTTTTTAAATCTGATCTCTTCCCTGCTGCGCCATCTTGGTTGTTTTGATAGTTGTTCCCGCGCGGTAATGAGCATCAGTGCCAATGCACTGGCACTGATAAAAACTGATGTAAGGCATCTCTCTTCAATCACAAAACGGTGTTTGTTCGCTCTGGCGTTTAGCATTTTTCCGGCAGGATTATTTTAGATGAAGAAAACACTGGCATAGTAGGACAAACGAAAATTTTCAAATCTTCAGAGTAAAGTTTGACATCATCTGTCTTGGTTTTCATAACTTTCATTGTAAGTCTGAGGGCTTTGAGCCTGTTTCCAAAACACAAAATGTCTCTTTTGTAATTCAAAATAATTCTTGAAAACTAAAAATACTCGAAATTAAAGAAAAAAAAAGTTATTCCCGTGTTTTTTTGTAAAACAGCACAAATGAAGTCACGATATATGAAGCTTTCTATATGTAAAACAGTTGTTGTTGTCAAGCGTTCAATCAATTTCTTTTTTATTTTGAAACATATAATATGTAGAATTTCAATGTTGTTAACCTTTCTACCGTTTTCTTAATCAACTAGCAAATAGCAATAGTTTCCCCTAATTTAGTAATCGATTTTTTAATCAAAACAAAAAAAATATTTGATTTTTACCTTTGTCTCAACCAATTCTCCTTATTTTCAGGGTTCGTATGGGGAAACCACAACACTGATTTCAGGTAATGGCCCGTTGGGATAAATTCGTTTTTTAAAACAAAACTGATTTTTTATAGGAAAAATAAGTATAAATTTGCAAAATCCCTACTTTTCCGACAACTCCTTTGACGATTCCCTTGTTTGTGAGTTGACTACCAAGGACCTGGCAATAATTCTGAAACGAAAATCAAAAATATAACGTTTAGAAGGTTTTCCTACCATCCATTCCGTGAAGAATCCGTCCAGATGCTGAGGAGGGGCATCTTTGTGAGCTCTGAATTCAGCCTTCACGTACTGATCTCCCAGGAATTTAGCCGGTGGTGGAAGGCCATAATGTAATCTGAAGATTAGTTTAAAAGTAATATAAAACGTGAAAATTTAAAAAAAAAAGCCTTACCTTAAAATCTGTTTGTAGAGAACCAGAGGAAAAAGTTTGGGGTCCACCGCTGTCTGAACCGCCTTTTTTAAAACCATCTAGTCGTTTAATTTAAAACTGAAAATTATATTTAATTCTATTAGAGTAATTTGTACATGCTAATAAATTAAAACTACAGTATTTCATTTAAAATTGATGTATTTGAAAGAAAAGCGCCGTTTGAGAGCCGCCCGCAAGTGGTGCACGCTTAGTAGCCCACAATCGCTGCGGGACCAATTCTTACCGGCAAAACCGGTTTACTGGTGATTGTAATAATTGTTTTTATTAATGAAATAACAAAAATGAATTTTATAAGGGGGAATTATATTTTTAAAATAATCATAGTAATTTATTTGATAATATAAAAATGAATTTTGGTTGTAACATTGAGAATGAATAACCCCTTTTCAGGTGAGAAAATCCCACCTTTAAAATTTTTAGATGGAAAAATTTCTGTTTGAATTAGTTATATACTCTGAATATTATGACTTTTAATTAACATTATTTTACATTATCGTTTTACTTTTTTGAAAAAGTAGTTGAAAATAGCAAATTTATCATCAAAATTTGATTTTATTCACGATTAATTGCATTTATAAAGCTATTTCAATTTTTAAATTTTTATAAAAATGTTTAAAAAATATTAAAAGTAGAGTTTGTAATATACCCAAAGCAATGAACAAAACAGCCATCTGACTTTTTTTAAACTTATTCAATTACGATTTTTTTCACTTTGGTTTAAAATGGTTTTTGCCATCTTTGATAGAAATAAAATTCTAAACAAATCCAAAGAAGAAGTGCACCGGGCGAGATCGAACCCCGGTCTTGTGGGTGATATTTTGCCTGACTGGTTCGGACATGTTTTACGCATTTGGACCCACGCCGACTGGGTGTGGATTAAGGAAATTGATCTAGCTCCAAATTTTTTTTGACCAAAAACATAAACACGATTTTTAAAAGTTAATCTTGTATTAAAACTGTCGACAGACACACCCTTTTTAGATTGGCAAAAAAAGTGCACAGAGAGCGATCGAACACAGGTGATGGGTAGGCGAAGTGTACTTTGGACACAACCAAATCAGTAGATCATCAATTTCATCAAACTACAAACTTGACACAAACCAATACAACATAGAATCGTAAAAGTTTCATAACTTATATGATAAATTTGTTCAAAGCAATACTTGTAACAGGTTTATTATGTGACCAAGCCACGCTTCCGACACTGAAACAGAGAACACATTGATAATTTAGTCTCTGCCTGGTATAAAATACAAATGCACTACTCCATCTGCAAGCAAAGCATACGAAGGAGTGTTCGTCTACATACAATCACTTAGAAGGAGGTTTCCCTGAAGGGGAGGCCTTCGCTAGACGACGGAGTGTACGGATCGTCGCCGTCTTGACTGGTTCCCGCACCGTGTTCCCGGGTATATTCGCCCGTTAGTCGCTTCCTGAAAAATGGAGATTCATAAAGAAAAGCGAATGAAAAGCAAAGCAACGGCTGTGACTTTTTGGTCTAACTTCTAGACTCTAAAATGTTAAGCAAATCATGCACATTCCAGTTACTGAGATAACCCTGCTGATCGTTTCTGGTTAAATTGAATTAAAGATGTGTGTTTTGCAATGTTTTGTAAACATTCCTCCAATTGTCTTTATTTTCAAAACTAACACTGGCTGCCCAGTCAAACAATCCCAAAAGGGGGCTAATCAATCTCCAATCCCAGCCGAATCTTGCTGAATCTAACGTACCCTAGATCTCTAAGAAGTAGTTCAAACAAATGTTAGTTTCATGCAGGCGTAGCGGTATCTGTTAAAGATCTGTGAAAATTTGACTATTATAGTCAATTCGCCCTCCAAATAGTACAAAAAGGGAGGAAATCATATCAGACGCCGGTTTTTGCTGTTTCTCTGCCCAGTCCCTTTTCCCGCGTGCTCTCTCGCTTGCACCGCTTTTGATCTACCGGTATTCCGTGCGTGACCATGTACCCGCTATCCTTTAACCGGCAGAAACAGCGATTGTCCGTTGGACACCCATTATATTGCATCGTCGACAAACTGCTCCAAGTTGGTTTTACTTTCATTGTAGCGAAAAAGGAGAAAAATGTTTGGGGATTAACAAAATGTTTTCCTTATACAACAAACTGCGAAAACATTTTTTGTTTTATGTTATAAACTTTTTAAATGTCAATTTTTGATGTTTCTAGGTTAGATACACATTGAATCACAATCTTTCATTAACATTCCATATTAGTTCCAAAAAATCACACTGAAAGGTTTCCTTGTTTTCGCGTTTTTCGCAGTTTTTCGAGTTTTGAATTGGCATTATTAAGTTTCGTGTTTTTGAAAAATATTATAACCGAAATGAAGAATCTTCAAAAAAGTAGTTTTCTTAAATATTCGAGAATCATTTAAAAATACTGTGTTATGCTTTCTATTTAAAAATTCTTAGGTGTGTCCTTTTTCTTAGTTGTGTCGATGACATTGTTAAATGCAATAACAAAAATTTAGCAGCCTAGTTTGCAAAAAAGTTTTGCCGCCAGCAGGGGTCGAACCTGCGACCTTGGGCTTATTAGACCCACGCTTTAACCGACTGAGCTATGGCGGCGCTATGCGTGCGCTGGCCGTTGTCGTTTATACCAACGGGTGGGCGCCAATCAAACGAGGCCACAGAAACTGCGTTCACAGATATCGAGTGGACTTCAGCGTAATGCCCAGTAAAACAACATTAAAAGAGTTAGGAAAAACGTTTGCCGCCAGCAGAGATCGAACCTGCGACCATGGGTAACGAACCCACTCTCTAATTTTGGGCGTGTTAGATCTCTCGGAGGCAGCCTGGACTTAACGATCCGTTTAGTGTTTATTTGACCCCGCTCTACCCGACATCCTTTCCCCTATGGCGGCGCTGGGCATCCTTTCACCACCACCGCTTATCTAAGAGTTAGTTCGTGAGACAGCTCCATTCCAAAAGCGTCATGCAACACAAAAGCTTCACGAAAGCAATCCATGCAAGGTGAGACACACATACTCAGGCTCGTCGAACCAGAGACTCTCGAACTGGTTGATGAAGTTGAGAATTTTCGACCTGAAACGGGTTAGCAGGGGTTAGGAGTTAAAACTGAACCAATCCTCTTCGGAAACCAAGTCACCTGAGGTCTTCGTTGTACATCGCCTGGCTGAGCTCTCCTTTGATGATGTGGGACTCATCTCGCATCAGCTGGCGCTCCCGTTTGATCTCCCCGAGCAGTTTTTGAATCTGCTCCATGTTCTCCTCATCATTGTCTTGATTCATAATATCCTAAAAAAAATTTACATTCCAAAAATCAATTTTCAAACCTCAAGTTCGTTAATTTTCCTTTTCAAGGTCTGGGTCATCTTCCTGAGATGGTCATATCTCTTGTCAATGTATTGCAATCGTTCTTGGAACTGAAAAATCATTTTTAGTAACACAAAATCAATAAATTTTTAACCTGTGGTGGTTTGTGAACTTTCACTGTAGCCCTGCATGGGTGGGGTTCCTGCCCCTCATCGTAAATGGCATCTTTCCAACCCATTTTGCATCAGCCCGTACAACTTTGTACTTTATACTCTTTTTTCGTGAATAAAGGGTATTTTTCTTAAAATAATATATAAAAAAGAAGGAAATAAAACGGAGAACACAAGTTGAGAAGAAGGGTTGAGCTTATGGCTTAGACATGACATTCCGATTTTGTCACAATAGGATCGCGGGGAAAACAAAGGCATCGGGTTGTCTGGATCAAATGCTTTAATTTCAATATTTAAATACTAAACTTTAGTTTAAAATTTAAACCTTTAGCTATTTTTGTCGAGGCAAACTAGAAAAATGGGTTTGTCTTACGTGTTGATTCCAGCTGTTGCGCAGGAACTTAAAAACCGAAAACGTGCAACACGAAATTTTGTTTTACCGCCTTTTAAAAACATCAACACATAAAACATCAAACTGTTATTTTAGAGGATTTGACTTTAAGGTTGAAATTTAGAAATTAGAAATTGATCTGTGTTTAATTTTTCTTCAAATAGAAGATTGTATGCAAAAATTCTGAATTCTCAAGAAACATATGTCAAATCCAGAAACGTCTTGTTTTTTTTGTCGCTTGTCACAAAGCTTTGCAATTCTCTGCACTTGCACGAGGCACTTGAGGATGATTTGTTGACGATGGCCTTTTTTGTGAAGCATGCGATCCGCATGGCCTCCATTGGTCTCAGAAGGCGTTTTTACGTTAAATCGTGTATACGTCACTAAGCATTACGTTTGGAACACATTTTAACGTGGAAAACTGTTTGAAAAATCCACTTTTAATTCCAAGAGTTTTGATGTTGTTATTTGCATCCATTAAGAAATCGTAAAACATTTTTTTCACAAAACAATTGAGAAATATCTTTCAAAAGTGATTTTCAATTTTGGTAACCGTCCAGCCTAGGTTTGAACCATTATCAATTTTAAGGGGCATGAGAAACAAGAGTGCGCAGAGAAATTGCCAAAAAACAGAAGTCTGACATGCTTTTCCCGCTTCCTGTAATATCTGAAGGGGATAATTGTTTGTTCGATTATTTGAGCCTTGGTTACCAAACTTGTAAAAACCACATTTGTCAACAGACGGAAACTTTTGTCAAAAATAGTACTTTTTGAATGTTTTAAAAAGTTATTTTTGGTTCAACACGAATGAAAACGAATTTCCCCCAAAAATTGCGTTTCACTGAGATCAACAGTGAGTGATTTAGCGATGCTAACGTCTTTTAAACATTTTGAACTTTAAATGTAAATAATGGAATCTTTTTCAACGGCTGTAACCGTTGCTTGGAAAACAGAACGCTAGTTAAGAAATCCTCTTAGATTTAAATTAAGATATAGCCTTCTGAACCAGGATCTTCTTTTTATGGCTAAATTAATTGTAGGACAAGCTGAGAACACTAATTCATTAACGAGGCATCCTCTGTGACGTAATCCTCCTTCGGTTTGCAATTATAATTAAGCGAATAACAAGGAGAGAACAGCTGTTTTCGTAGGGGCCAACGAGCCGAGGAACGCTTAGCGCGGAAAGTGTCGCAAAGTGGGATGAAATAACATTAGAGCGGACTGAAAAAGTCGGTTCGCATGGAGGACGCCGCGGAAAGACGAGTTAAAACGAGCGCGCGAGGCAAATTGAGAATTGTCTCCTGGAAAAACAGGAAATCTCGGCTGGTTATCCGACGGAGGAGGCCTTTGCAGAGGAGCACAACAATCGCTACGGTAGCTTCCGACACAACATTTGCAATGGTTGTATAGAGTTTGGGCAACACTAGGGCATCTCGGAGAGAGAGAGAGAGAGAGACAGAGAGAGAGAGAGAAGTGAGAGAGCGGCGCGGTTGGCAAAGAAACTTTCGTCTAGCCTCTCTCTTTTTTGTCTCGTCTAGAATATCGTAGTTTGCTGATGTATTTGCCACAATCACGAGAAAGACCAATTTGAAACCCATTTGTACTCTTCGCAAACAATTTTCAATGAGCGTGTTTGTTTGGAAACGGCAGACTCTTTCAAGGGAAGAATACATTCACATTTGGCGTATGTCTAAAGAAAATTTACAAGGAGTGGGAAAATGTTGTTGTCGTGACTCACGATAGGTAATTTTTCAACAAAAAGGAAACTATCACATTTCCAAATGTTTGTTAATTGAAGGTTAAAACAATTTATAAGAAAAAGGTTCTAGAAGCCTATAGAAGCCAAATCAGCAATTACAATTAAATATGCCAAAAAATGTGGGTCGAGGATTCTAATAATTGCAAGTTATGTAGGACAAACATCGAAGGTTCGGATTCGCCCCAGGACAGGCTTCTTTGCTTTTTATGAATGTATAATATATCGTTCAAACCTTTTAAAGTGGTTTAATGCGAGAATAAAAAGTTTTCATGAACCCAAATTCTCGATGTATGGGTGGCCGGGCCAGGTTGGGTCGAAGTTTGCGGAATTGCAGGCTAGCCCGACCACAGCAAAATCACCTTCCCCATTTTATCATAGGTGTAGGGACGATCTTCTTCTAAATCATTGATTTAAAAACTTTTTCAATCGCAGTCTCAAACACTGTAAAAAATAATGGATTTGTTTACGAAGAAGAGGACGTAGGCGCTTGAAAACTATGCAGGCTAATCATTTTCCTGATGATAAAACTAAAACAGATATGACAGCGAAAAATTTGTTTTTCCATCAAATAAATTCTCGGAATACTTCAGGGAGAAGCAGACAAAGAAACACAACACTTGCAACGCTTCCAGAGCATTTTTATGGCGTCGACGATTTTCGAACGCCCGTCTGAAGGGGCAGAAGATGTCGGAAACAAACGAAAACACGACAATCGCTCCAATTCGCGCCTCGGGTTGCATCGTCTGATGAATTACTCATGATCCTGGCAAAAGAAGTTGTTCTGGGATGCGCATAGGCCGAAAAATCGGGAACTTCCCGCCTCATAAAGGGAGTCGCCATGATGGCTGCGATCCAAGTGTCCCGGCGCTCCCTCAGCGCTCATTCCGAACGAGAATGATGAGTTATGGCTGCTTATTTCTTTGGACGACACGGCCATAGACTATCTAAATCTGCTATGTTTGCGGAGTTAGGAGTTTGGTGTTGCACTGGGGCAGGAGTAATGAAGACGAGAGACGCACCCCGGAAGAAGACGAAGAAAAAGACCCACTGGGAGTAATGTTCAACAACTTGGTGTCTAGAAGAATGCGCGTTGGTTTTAGAAACAAACAATGTTGATGCTTTAGCTAAAGAATCATTCCTGTTAAAGGTTTTTGCGTAAAGGGTCAGTGAAGCTTGTTTTGCATATTTGCTTAAGATTAGTAAAACTATTATTGCTTGGGTTTAATAGTTTTCGATACTCAAATATCAAAGCCGAACGTGACAACGTATGTATGTTTGTGTGTTTTAGAGAGATCGTGTGTGTGTGAGCGTGAACGTGAGCATGTGTGTGAGTGTCTGTGAGTGTAGTTGTGTGAGTGTGTAAGAGTGTCTGAGTGTGTGTGAATGTGTGAGCGTGTGAATCTGTGAGTGTGTGTGCGTCCTTCAGAAATGTGATTCCAGTCGCCTACGGAGTATAGCACGCTGCGATTTCCACCCGTACGATATCGGCGGCGCTCCAGACCAGACTCGCAGGTATTCGTAAACAAGGAAACCTCTGCTACAAAACAAGAAAAAAGTTTTTTTATAACTAAAACATAGGTAAAGTATTGCAAAAAAAAAATGAAATGAGAAAATTACGTTTTTACCTTGATGAAAACATTTTTATTCAGCCCAAGTAAGTGCATAATGTGCAACGGTTCGAATCGAACATTGGTCGGTTGTGTTATGTTTGCATATGTGCCTTAAAATTAGTTCATGTTGGCATTTTAAATAAAAAGTCTATAGAAATTTAACATTATTTTTTTCTATTGCAAGTTATAAGAGTTAGTGATTTTTAAGACACTGCTCAAAAAGGGAAACATTCACTCAAAACTGATGAAAAAATTTTGGTTGACTGAAGCGAACAAGTGCCATTTACTGATTTTCGGAATTTTGAAAACGAGAGTCAGATCGAAGTCATGCGAGGTTCTGTAGAGCCGAGCCCAACAAGGAAGTCCAAATAACCAACATTGGGACCAATTATCAGTTGGCTTAAGAAAGAAGTCTAGATTTCTGAACTGCGGGGGAATGTCAGCTTAATTGGATGTTTCCGAAGGGTTAGCCGCTCCCAGTGGGATCAGCTGTGATGCCGCCGCCAGATAAAGAAAATCTGCTGCTAAGCGAAACAATGCGGGTCAGTGGTTGAAAAAGGATGGAATTACATTTCAAAGTAATGAATTTTAAACACGTTTTCAAGTTTGAAAATGTTTAAAAACTTTGAAAACTTTTAAAACTAATAACATAGCCCATCTTTAAAAGTTGTAAATTTTGATTTTTCTGAAATTTGAAGATACATTAAAAATGGGTTTCCCTTAATAAAGCGCAAATGACGGTATTTTTCTTCAAGTCATCGCTATTCAAAATTTTGTGAAAATAATTTTTTTTATACAATTTGAATTTCGTTTTTTTCGGAACCCCACCCTTTTTTTACATAGTCGATTTTTTAAAAAAATTCAAACTACCCACCTCAGGCATTGTGTTTACAGATCCCGCATAACAACCGTCTTCAACCGTCTTCTATCTGAAACAATGGAATTACTCTTAAAATCACCACTCCAAAAAGAGATAAAAAACAAATGAGCTTCGAATAAACAGCTTGCGCCGTTTCCGGGTCATTGCGACCGGTTCCCAGCGGAATTGGGTAGAAGTTATCGCCAAGGGCTACTCGTGTTGTAATAAAACCACAGAAATCTGGGCGAAGTAAACAAGCGAGGGTGAAAGTTGAGGAACATGCAGGAAGATTACAACGCTTTGGCCGGCTGCAGGACTCTACTATGCTTTACAGCCGCTCCGTAACACGTTTTTGCTCATGCGCGCGGGAGGAGTACGCAGAGGAGTCATTTCAGATGCATAAGCGGGCGAGGATGCTGCAAGGATCCGCGGGCTTTGAAATTCTGGATTCGTTTCGAGTTCCCGGTTTTTATCGGGTTTAAAGTGCGGTTTAATGCGTGGGTTGTCAACTTTCGAGCAAAGAGTGCTGGTGACAACAGCTGTTGCTAAACACAACATCCTCGTCGGGTTCTTATGAGAGCATGTTCCGGAACTCAAGATCTTTTAAATTAATTGTAAAGGATTTTTAAAATAGCTGAGACAAAAAAGTTATAACTTTTTCGAGAAGGATTTCAAAGTCTGAAACGCACTATGAACATTAAAAAGTTTTAAACCGATTAAAAGGTAAAAAAGCTAAGGGGAAAAAAAATGAAATTCTGTGTTATGTAAACAAAAATTAATAGAACTATTATATTTCATTTTAAAAATTCTAGTAGTTTACTGAAAATCATTAGGTTTTCAAATAAAAAGGTTCACTCTAACAACCCTTTAAAAATTACAACAACAAAAACGCACATTTGCTGACTTCTTAAGTAAAAATCATTTATTAACATTGTACTAATTTTAGTAATTTCAAGATTTTTATAAAAACAAAACAAACTTAAATATAGAGGTTAAACAAAACAATTACAGTTATTTCTTAGGTCAACAAAATATTTAAAAAAATAAAAAAAGCTAACGTTAGCCATAAAAGTTTAATATACAAGTAAGGTTATACTCATCCTCTCGTTGTAATTTTATTGTAACCTTAAAAAAATATTTTATAAAAATTAAACAAAACAATTTCATAAAACCATACTTGGTAAAAAAAAATTGGATTATATATAAACAATTACATTCATATCTTAGTTCGACAACGAAAACATTTTTTCAAAACTTTTTTTTCAAAACCACATTTTTCAAAACCACACTTCGTAGTCATCTTTTTCATTAATTAACATTTTGTTCTTAAACGAAATTCGTAAAGATAAATTTTGGGCAATTTTGACACAATACATCTTTTGTTTTGGAATTGTGTTAGCGAAATGTCACTTCGTAAACAGACAAAACAAATTATTTTTATTGGATTAAAATAAAAGTTTTAGAAAAACGGATTGAAAATTTAAGTGATTAATTAAAATCAATTAAAAAATGGATATCAGAAAAGAAAACTTTAATACTTTAATTCTGTTGTTTCCAAAACTTCGTCAGCGGGCTCCCGCTCCCGTCACTACTTGTCAAAGAACAAAACATCGGATTAGGTAGCTTGAATTTGAGGAAAAGATTTAAAATTACAAAAAAGCGTGAAAAACAAATTTTTACACTGCGTACAATAAGTATAGGGACACATGTCTTTCTGAATTCTTGTGAAGATGATTTCTTCAATGGTAACGTAAAATGGATCTTCGGGTTGAACATGTATTTAGGAACAGATTCCTTTTTGCAGATCAAAATTTCATTCGCATACGGCGCTGCTAGCCCATTTGCCGCAAAGGTACTTAAAATTTAATTTTGAGCGAAATTTTTCCTGGTGCCAAAACAGACACCATTCGATAGAGCGCAAAAAGTTAACTTGGAATCTGTTTTTATTCAGTTTTACAAAAATTTGCTGGCATGAGCGAAGACACTCAGAAAGCGCGAATTTGAGCAGCCAAAATGAACCATTCAATAAGTCCTGATTTGAATATCCAGCGGTTGAACCCTAAAATTGCCTTTCCAAAACGCTCTCCTGGCGACAGAAAATTTTTGTAAAACTGAATAAAAACAGATTCCAAGTTAACTTTTTGCGCTCTATCGAATGGTGTCTGTTTTGGCACCAGGAAAAATTTCGCTCAAAATTAAATTTTAAGTACCTTTGCGGCAAATGGGCTAGCAGCGTCGTATGCGAATGAAATTTTGATCTGCAAAAAGGAATCTGTTCCTAAATACATGTTCAACCCGAAGATCTATTTTACGTTACCATTGAAGAAATCATCTTCACAAGAATTCAGAAAGAAAAGTGTCCCTATACTTATTGTACGGAGTGTAGATAGCGTTTACAAAGTATTGGATGAATGAAGTGGTATAAATACGTATGGAAAAAATTTGATTTGAGAAAAACCCCAAAAACAAGTAAGATTTTGAAGAAACGTGTTCTAATTGTCAAGGTAACCGGAACAATGAATGTATATCGTTGGTGTCTGCGGTCTGCTTCTTAGCCAGCCTGGAAATCGGATGCCGGCGACACGCGAGGGTGGTGGGAACGGAAACTGCGATGGGGTCCGAAGGCCTTCTGCGCCCGGTTACCATGTGCGCAAATCGCGTTGGCATCGGCCTGGAATCGCGTTTACCACCAGGGAACGGCGCCTGATTTTGGAGAACGCCCAGGCGACGAATGGGAGAAAGGGCTGAAGGGCGAAGGTCAATGGTCTTTTGGAAGAAATATGGGCAGACGTTGCAGCATTGCAAATGACGAGTTCACACATCTTTCGGACATTGTGGCTGACATAAATCTTGAAATCTGGAGGAGTCGGGAAAAGGACACGTCCACATGACCCCTTGGCTGATCAAGTATTTGGAATGTAAAGAAAACAGTTTTTAATTGTGAGTTTGATTAAAATCTGTAAATAAATGTATTACAAATTAAGTGAACATTTGAAAGAGTTCAAAAATAACATTCGGAATACAAGTGCAACGACTGGGATCGAACCTTGGTAGTTTTTATGTCAGTTGGGACGAACAAGCTAGAATTGATAGTAACGATAAAAATGCTATACTGTGGTGTATTTCTGCGTTAAATTTGTAATATAGAGTATAAATTAGGGGATGGTCTTTTGAACAAGGCAACAATATAAAATTTTATTTAGGTAGTTTCTTGCCACTTGCTCATCTATTTATTGTTTCCAAATCTTTAAAAAAACAGTTTTTTAAAACTATTCTATCAAAGATTGAAACGGATCGCGCTAAAAAACACAAAGCTGCGTCCTTGCACTCCGCTGTGTAATCAACCGCCGCCCGCGTTTTCCCGCCAGGCCGTCGATAGCTCAGTTGGTAGAGCGGAGGACTGTAGATTGCTCAGATATCCTTAGGTCACTGGTTCGAATCCGGTTCGACGGAATTGTTTTGCTTTTTGTGTTTCTAACTTAACAAACTAAAATTGTCTATAACCGTCATCAATTTCAATCGACTAAACATTGGGCGTTGTTTTGTAGTGCATATATAACAACGGTAGTTTAAAAAAAATGCGTTGAAGGATTTAATTTTCGGAAAAGTTTGAGCTTCCGTTCCTTTTGCTGCTTCTGTTTGCTCATACTTCTAAAGAGCACTGGAATCAAAGAATCCCGTGATTCACAAAAAGTTCCCTGGAATTCTATTTCCAAAGTTCGTTTGTTAAAACCAAATTTTTGACTAACATTTCTTGAAATAATAGAATCGCTGTATATTCATCGACCCCCTTTCTATCCTCACAATTCCAACATCATGCACAAACTACAAACTGGTCTGGAGAATTTAAAACATGATTTAAAAGTACAATATTTTTCTCAGATAGTATTTATAGTATTTATAGTTTGATAGATAATAATATCGGTATGTTATAATTTCTTATCTCAATTGCTGTTCTAAGAGAACACCTAGGAGGTCAGACGTCTCTGTACCCCCTTCGCCGCTATCTAATCGCAACCAAGGCGGCCAATTTTTGTCAAAAAACAGTGTTCTCACGCGTAATGCGACGTTGCTCCCTAATTTTTGTTTAAACATAGTTTTTGTCAACTTATTCTCAAAAATTCACTCGTTTTTGCATCTTAAGCATTAAACAAACCATTGTGACTTAAAATCTTACAAAATTCTAACAATATCTTCTTAAATCGTATCATCTTACAAAATTTTAAGTTTAGATGATTATCCGTTCATTGCTGACATTCTCAACATTACTTGGATCAGCTCACGCGGCTAACATCGTTTTTCTCAACGTCTGGCATTCGAAAAGTCATGGAAGGACTATGATGTACTTGGCTGAGAGGTAAGTAATTCTATTTATTTTTTAATATACACTATTAAGTTTAAGAAATTCCAGACCTTTCAAGTTTTTCATTGCTTTCGCAAATAATTTTTTAAATACTTAAAATCGATTTTGAATAAAATTTAAAAAATAAAATGGTCTGAACCAGTTCGAAGTTTAAAAAAACAATCTCAAAACAAAAGGCTACGTTAATTCAGATCACGATTAAATTGTGATTTTTCATATATAAAGGGCTTTAGGTTAATTTGAATACTGAAACTTTGAATTTTTGACCGATTGCTGGAGTAAAACTTTCACATTTTCCTGTTAAAGCCAAACTAACAAGATCTTAGATGCTTGAAATTTTCGGATTTCACAATTTTGTGTTGTTGTGTGTTGGAGAAGTAAACCAATTCAGTCACACCATCACATGATTGTGCAAAAATAGAAATTTTGCCCTTTGAAATGTACAAATCTAAAATTTTGATCCGTTTTTAAACTAAATGAAAACTAAGTGTAAACTGTTTAAAAATAAACACATAGCTTCAGTTAGTTGGACGCTGTCGCGAAAACAAAGAAAGTAGTTTTTTTAAATTTTAAAATAATTGAATAATAGATAAAATAGGAAATTTTGGTGTTTCAGATGCTTACAGTACTCTATTCTTTCATATATCCATGGTTGTTTTGAGCTGAAATCACGGGGGCAAATCTAGTAGAAAACTCGTTAGGCCGCGTGCAAAACAGATTTGTGGGTGGGAGGTCGAAACAAGTGACTTGTTTCTGGCAAATCGCCAGAAGTGTGGCTCAAATCGCCTGACAAATTTGTTTTCTTGGTTGCGCGGCCACCCCGGGGAGGGGATGGGCCGCGACACCCGGAATACTTGGCAGAGACTTCTGCTGCACAATCCTTATCGGCTCAGACACGCGAAAACACTTGCGCGTCCAAACAACGGCGACCGTTTCCATCCTGACTTGACGCGCATCAGAAGTCACCCGCGATGGGGAATCTCGTTTTAAGCTGTTCAAAAGGCGAGAAAATAGGAAAGGCGCCCGATTTGGAGTGCAATCCCACGACAATAAATCCACAAACAAGCTTCATAACAACACCAGCTGAAATATGGACAGCGTTGAGGAGTAGATACGAGCATTGACCACAGAAATGACTGCTTAGGGTACATTTAGTTTTTAGAAAGCTTTTTACTATTATCTTAAGGTTAGCTAAGGTTGTTTAGGAAAAACGTAAAGGCAACGATAAGCGACTAAACAAAGGTGGCTTTTTGAAGTCGATAATTGACCTACTTTGTTTTTTTAAGTTACAAAAACAAAAAGCAAAACAATTCCGTCGAACCGGATTCGAACCAGTGACCTAAGGATATCTGAGCAATCTACAGTCCTCCGCTCTACCAACTGAGCTATCGACGGCCTGGCGGGAACACGCAGGCACCTTTAGATTACACCGCGCCGTGCATTGCGCCATTTTTCGCTTTGGAGGCCAAGTTCGCAAAACAGTCTCAGCGCCCGAAATTGAAAATCAGAGCATAACAATTGAAAAAAATATGTAAAAAACAAAGTTCTAAGCATTAAAAAAAACAAAAAAATGTGAAAAAAGAATGTCTACTTTTTTCGTAATGTGTTTTGTAAAAACTGTTCCATGTAAAAACAATGTTTTGTTATTTTTTAAAATTTTTTAAAGATTTGTTTTTAAATTTGGTAATTTAACGTGGGCTATATCAATTAAATGTACCTTTAAATTACGTTCTGAACACAAATTTTTTAAACAGCATTTACATTAATTATAATAAATTTAATGATAGACAAACTACGTAGAAAATTAAAATTATAATTAATTTATAATTTTAAATTTAAATAAAAACCTTCATTGAACTCAAACTTTGTATTACTTTTTAAAAGTAATACTCAAACCTAAGCAATAAATTCCAAAAATCGCAAAAACTTTGATTGCAATTTAAAATGCAGAAGAAGTGCAGCAAAAAGAGGCAATGTTTGATCTTGTTGAACATGCGAATACAACAAATGTAATTGAAAATGTTCTCAATTTCCGAAAAAAATAGAAAAAACACAAAAATTGATTTGTTTAATGATAAACGGCAAAATGACGTTCTCTTTTGCAGAATCATTTAAGTAATGCTTTGAAAACTAATATTTGCGGTATATTTGAGCGTAGATGCTAATTCAGCGTGACAGCTGTCGAAGCGACCTCGAATCCTTCAATTTTGCCCTTATTTGCATACGGCGGGTTGCGCAAAGTATTTGCGGAAGCGACGAGTTAGGTTCAGAAGCGGCGGGTGTGATTTGTATGAAACGCGTCAAATCCTGGGGGACCAGGCTGTCGACGCCTATTCGAATCGCATCGGTGCACCCGAAATGACTCGGAAAATCCGGGCCATTGCGATACGGCCAGATTTTCGAACTTCGAAGGGCTCTCGGGATTTCAAAGGCGACAAAACAAAAGATGGCCAATGTAATGAAGATTTTGACTGAAACGGATGAGTATGTTTTGAGCAGTTGGCTTTGCATGGTCAAGTGCAAATTTCTGACTTGCAAACAGTTGAATAGCCAAATAGAAGAATATCCAATTGAAGAGTTTTTGTTATTCTGCCACAAATAAAAGATAATTTCAAAAATGGCTTAACTTTTTTATCACATCACAATTGCCCACACTGCTTTTAAATAATCTTTTTTGTTCTTTATGCCAAGTAAAATACACAATCTTTTACAAGAAGTTCAGTTTCAAAAACTTTTTGTGAATTTTAACTCTTTCAATTTTTTGATGAAAAATCAAGAATTCAAAACAGGATGTCAAATGAAGTTCTTTCACTAAATGATTAATAAAAAAGGCAGAAAAAAATGGAAGAAATAGCATATCTTTGCAAATTTTTTAAAAAAACTTCTTTAAACTGAGAAAATCAGTTTTTTTTTAAATATTTGAAAATTAAACTGATTTTTCGTCTGGATATCATTTGAAACACTTTTGCTTATCGCGCGGGACACCTATTTTACTATTTTTTGGAAATGGATGAATTAAAAAAAATGTTTTTATTCAAATTAACCATTTCATTAATTTTTTTTCATTTTTCACTAAAAAGGACCACAAAGGGCCGCACCAGTTTATCACTAAAATGACCCAACGTTTTCAAGCTGTGCGTAATCAAATGGCGCCCGCGTTTCAGCGCCAGGCCGTCGATAGCTCAGTTGGTAGAGCGGAGGACTGTAGATTGCTCAGATATCCTTAGGTCACTGGTTCGAATCCGGTTCGACGGAATTGTTTTGCTTTTATGCACCCCTTTAAAAAAGTCTTGAATTTTCCTAAGAACGTCGTTAAACGTTTGTGTGTTGAAATTTTTGCACTAACATTACATATTTTGTGCTAAACACCAGTTTGTCGGAAAACTAGGTAAGCCTGCCTATACAGGAAGTTAAATATGAGTGCGTTCCTGAGAATTAAATAATTTAAAAATCTCTTTTTTATGCAAAAAAGTTCACGTGAAATGTTTCCAAACATTAAACAGTAGACGATTTATTGAGGTTTATTTACTGTTGGCCTAGATTTATTTACTGTTTTGGTGAAATTTGTAAACGGAATTTTAAAATTTAAAAAAAAAAACCATAAGCACTAGCGCCGTAGAGCCACAAATTGTGAGATTTGCAAAGCGAAGAAAAACGCGCACCCCTCAAGGCAGCGGACGAGACGAAAATGATCTTCCAAGGCCCTCCCGGAGCTTTTAACAAAGGAAGTATCGCCGAGTGCGGTGTCCAGTTACTGAGAGGTGCTTATAATGGACGAATACTCTTGAAGCCCTGGGGAATCGCTCCGATTGACGCACATACGCTACTCTATCCCGGAATTGAGATGAAACGCCGTGGAGACATAGGTCAAACCTAGGATGCTCGTTGTGAGTCGTTTCCGCGCGTAGGGCTAATGGGCGTGAGCGATAAATCCGTTTAGAGGTTCACTGGCCCACAAAATACTCGAAGCCTGCGATGGAAAAACGTGACTAAGCCTGGGAACGAGAGGGATTTTTCTCAAAGAGAGGGAAGTTTCGTCACTCACTAGGGCACCGAGTGTTTACTTATACTTAGGCGTAGGGAGAAAAGGATTTCTCGTAATTGATACCCTTGGCAGAAAATTATTTGGGTTGTGCACCTTGGCAATCCAAAATTTTGAATATCCGTTTTGGTCCGGCGAACCAAACCGGACTGGGACGAGAAAACTTTTTCTATATAAAACATTTCGATTTTCTCCTTTTGATAACTTAGTATGTTAAGAGTTAGTGTCAGTACTCGTGTTAGAATTCTAGAGGTGAAAATTGGCTTTAGCTTGGTGTAAAACGTCCTTATAGTACCCATATCTTATCCAGAAACATTTGGGCCAAACTGATTTTTGGATGCCGGGTTACTGTGGGTGAACATTTTTGTACGGTTATTTTTCAATCATTTTAAAAAAAACATTCAGTCATAAATACCATTTGGTTGGAAATTGTATTTCCAAAAACATCGTCAATGAAAAAAATTAACGATTTTGCATTTTGAAAATGTTTTCTTCAAAAACGTGGAAAAAAAACGTTGTTTTTGTGAGTTAGAACTCAC
Organism: Oscheius sp. G VE-2021; assembly: GCA_022343465.1. Classification (NCBI taxonomy): domain Eukaryota; kingdom Metazoa; phylum Nematoda; class Chromadorea; order Rhabditida; family Rhabditidae; genus Oscheius; species Oscheius sp. G VE-2021. The sequence continues at coordinate 1,011,985 of JAJQXH010000028.1, forward strand.
ATAAAGAAAAGGGATAAATCAACTTCAGAACACGCGTGAAGACTGTGAAAGAAAAACAATGATCTCGTCGTAAAACATAGGCTACAACCTTCATGGGCTGCTTGACGGCTAGTTTTAAGTTCACGAAACCTTGCGCATGGTGATTTGAGCTTTTTTTAAAGGGTTGTATTTGTCAGTAATCCTCAATCGTCTAAAACCCTGAAGAGAGCCAATTGAAAAACCATTTAAAAACCATTTTGCTCAAAATCTGATCGGAATCACGCGAAAGTGCCAAGCAGCGTCCTTGCACTCCGCTGTGTAATCAACCGCCGCCCGCGTGTTCCCGCCAGGCCGTCGATAGCTCAGTTGGTAGAGCGGAGGACTGTAGATTGCTCAGATATCCTTAGGTCACTGGTTCGAATCCGGTTCGACGGAATTGTTTTGATTTTTACGCCAGTTTGTAAATTATAGCCAACATTTGTAAAATGATTGTTGTTTTGAAGTTTTTGCAATTAAAAGGGTGAATCATAAAAATATATTCAAAGTAACTTTTTTGATATTTTTGGAAAACAACATATGGTTATACAGTACCACCTATCTGTCCAAATGTTGTTCCATAATCAAAGCGAATTAAATCTTACAAAGTGCTGCAATGCGATAACAAGTACACTATTCCTACGAAATAACAACGCAAGTTTGCAGGAAGAAACTTAAAAAAACGGACCCCCGAGGCCTTAAAAATAATAAACGCAACCTAAAAGAAAGTATTAGAAATGTTTTGCGCATAAAGTGACACGGAAGCCACAATACAACTCGTGGCTTCTGTTTGGAACGCGTGATTTGGAACACCGAATCCCAGCTGTGGGAATTCTTGTCACTCGCAAAGCAGAAAGAAGTGTTTACTCACTCTCTTGGTGGGGGATATTGTCTAGGAATAAAATCTCAAGCTGGAGTTCTGCTGTGCGGAACTCTGGAAAGTGGCGATTAATCACGACAACGAAGGAAGCCCCGATTGGCGGTCCAACTAGGAAGACGGATGGCCGTAAAAACGGCCGTCGACGCAGGATTTGTGCCTCATGGCCATGGATGGCCGCCAGATGGAAGTGAGATTGGAGGATAATTAAGCTCACAAAGTTGGGTCTCGTTTTCCTTAAAGTTTTTTACTCGGTTAGTGTAAGCTGAGGTAACTAAGATAGCGCCATAACGCAATTGTGCACCCATTTCCGTGTATGCTATAAAGTACCCGTATTGGTCTAGGTTTTGAAGGTATTGGCAGGTACCTCTTCTTGACTTATTTGCATATGGTGCTAATTAAAGTAACCGGCAAGATATACTTTTGCCGTAGCCGCCGCTCTTGTACGGGTGTGAAACTCGCTGCGCTACCATGTCGGACTACCAGTATCAAAAATTCGAAGGTGACGACCAAAAAGTCGATAAACCAATAGATAGGACGATCGCGTAAAACACCGTGCACTCAGTTCGTTAAAACTCCGGTTATCCAAAGGTACCTGTCTCCTGGAATAGGCAAAAAATGGCATTTTGCATAGATTCATGCAAAACAACGCATATTTTCGTTTAAAAAAGGCACTTGTCTTAAATAAAATCATGCTTCGTAAACACAGTGCAAGCCAGCCATTAAGTCTTCCAACAATCAAAATAGTCTATAACTTACTTATGAAATTACATTTTGCTCATTTCAGTAACACGCATTTTCAACCCCTCATTTTAGCCTTCTACAACCTGGCGCGGAACTCATTGCAGCATGACACGGTCAAACTACAAATACAAAATGTGTAGCTAAAGCACTACTACAAATTGGAAATCGTACATTTGGTTTTTAATCTCCGCGCGTCTTTCTTTGAAATTTGTGTATAAAACACCTAGTGTTTGAAAATCAACTGATCCTTTTAAAACAAATAACAGTTCGCAAAAAAATGATTATATTCATAAGAAAAACCTCCAGACATAAAACTTAAATAATTATGCATTTTTAAACCCCCGTTAGCTATGTTAAACCAGAGCCGAAACTAATTTCGGCATGTTCTGGCTAAATTATAAGTACAAAGTTTGTATAGTCTGCAAAACTACAAAAGCTGGATTGTACAATGCTATAAGTTAGATGATACAATGACTGAATAGTATATTTGGTCTTTACTCAAAATGGATGTAGTATATAAAAGTTTAAGTAATTATGAAACAACGCTTTAAAATTAACTGAAAACAAAGGAGAAGTAAATGTAGTTTTTTTGTAAAGTTTGATAACAGAGTATAAGTCATAAATCTAGTCTGTAAAAAATCACAATAGTCCATCATTTCCATATTACGTTATAGTTTATTTACTTCAGTAACGAAGCATTTTCAACCCCTCGCTTTCGCATTCTTCAACCTGGCGCGGGACTTATTGCAACATTCGCCGGCCAAACTACAAATACAAAATTTGTGGCGGGAATAATAATAAAAATCGTACACATTTTCCATATATAGAAATATTAAGGTCCTTTACCTTTTATTATTGAATAATTTATTGGAAAAAACCTAGTTTTTGAAACGCGACACCATAATTGGTCGTTATTCAAAAGCAATAGGTTTAAAAAAGATTGAAGTAATTATGTAAATTATAAACCACACGTTTTTGAATAAAATAAAAACTAAGGAGAAGTTCTTATAAAGTAAAAAAAAAACAGTAAAAACGTTCAATAGAAGAACACCATTGTGAAACCTTTTTAAACTGCTAAACAACAACAAACTACAAATTGAAGTGTTTTGGGTGTTGTTTGTTTGAAGTCAAGACTACTAAACCATTCAAAGATAAACAACACACTGCAAAAACAATGAAACTTTTAGCATTGATAAATTATTTAATGTCATATGTTTTTCTGGTTGCCAAAATTTGCCAATTTTAGAAAAACTGCCAAAATCTTTTTTATAGTGTAACATGTATTCTAAATGGTCATCATTTAGAATACCATTTAGAACTGTTCTACTTACATTTAGGCAGGTGATACTCAGGAATGTGTTAGAGGTTAAAAATGGGAAAATGAAAAATTGAAGTATAAATGGGGTTTGCGTGACATATGCTCATTTTATTGAGTGTGCTCTAACTGGAACTATGTTCAATTATGTCTAAGCGTTATGATCCTCACGAAAACGCAAGTATGAGAAACATATAAACAAATTCTATGCATGACAAATTTTATATTAATTAACCCTTTTCCAGCTTGGTTCGCCGTGGTCACAACGTAACGATGTACAGCCAAGTGGCCGCTCCAATCGGCCCGATGGGAAAAGGAGTGATAGCTTTGGAGAGTGTGCTGGAGGGTGAGAGAATATTCAACTGTTTTGGGGATGCGCCGATGGGGGAAACAATTTCGCTGTTGTTGCGCAATCTCAATGCGCTGTTTTGCGGGACAAATAATTTGTCATCCAAGACGCCTCGGGACCAATTTGCGACTTCCGACAAGCGCCTTGCGACACTGCAAACATGGCCAGGCGATTACAATTAGCTGAGATAAGCATCGAACAACATTTGCAGGGAATTACGAATTCTCGGATCCGAAGAAGGTGGAGAAGCTCTTCTGGTTTACTGAGATGACGCCGTTGATACTCGACTCTCCTCACCACATCGGATACATGTTCTTTGAGAAATTGACAGATGACGGTATGTTTTTTTTAACTAAAGGCCTTTTCAATATCCCAAATTGTTTTTTAATGGTTTTCTCTCTTACAAACTTGAAACATTAACGCAAAAACAGAGTACTTTACAATTTAAAAAACTGGAAAAAACTTGATCCGGAGAAGAAACCTCGTCGCGGCGACCCTTCAGTTTGACTAAAATTCCAAAAATAACATTTTTTTGGTAGATAGTATAAAAAAGTAAGAAAAAAATGTTTTTCTTAAAATTAGGTTTTATTTGTTTTCTAATTGAATTTTTTTTAAATGTTGGTTTATTTGGAAAAGAACATGGTTATGGATTTCACCTTCTTTTTATTACATTTTTATTTTTTCAAATATTAAAAAGGAAAATTGTGATAAAAATATCTACTTTAGTCCTACTATGCTCTTAAAAGACTTGAAACATCTGAAGCCACTTGGAAAACAATTAAGCAAATAAACTTTAATAAGCAAAATAGCTAGCAAATAAACTTTAACAAGCAAAAAAACAAGCCACTTTGCTTTAAAAATTTAGAGTGGCTCTGGACCGGCTCAAATATTCACTAGCTAATAAAAATTTATATTAATTTTTTTAAGGATTTTATGTATTTTATTTTTAGCTACCTTCCTCAACGTCATGAACACCAAATATGATCTCGCAATCATCGACGAAATGTTCATCGCCTCCCAAGCAGCTATGGCCCTCAAACTGAAGGAAAAATTCAACACTAAGATATCGATTTTCTCAACAACTGGTTTGTTACCCATAAAAGTCAGTTGAGTTCAATTTCGTTTCAGACTTTTTCGCCTATTCTAATCACTACCGCTCCCTTTCAAGAAATCCAGTAACTTACCGCCAGTATGTCAACTTAATTACATTTTTAAAAGTATTTTCAGTTCTTACGTCAAAGGCTACAATATTTATGACAAGGTCCCTGAGAGTTTCTATCTCCGATTGATGACAACAATTGATGTTTTTCTTGAGTACCCTATGTTCGAAATTTGGTGTAACAAATGGATTGCCAAAGCAGGAGATCTTTTAGGAGTTGAAAGCTCAATTTATAAAATTTACTCGGTAAACTGAATTTTCTTTTTAAAATTTCAATTTTTCAATTCAGGAATCAGAAGTGTCTTTCACCGATTACCCGCAAAGATATGGCGTGGCTTTGCCCACGTCCTTTGAAATAAAGACTGTAGGAGAGCATTGCCAGTGTGAGCCAAAATTTAAAACTGATAAAATGTGATTTTTAGCTAGCACGTTGCTGCCTGATGATCTCCAGGAGTTCGTGGAAGACCCAGATTCGTTAGGAACTGTTTATGTTGCATTCGGTTCAATTGTAAATTGGAGAACAGCTCCGAAGAGTTTGATTGACACTTTTGTGAAAGTTTTCAACAGCCTCAAGGATTATAGAATTGTTTGGAGCTACACTGGGCCAGAGGTATGTTACTTATTCAATATACCAATTAGGACTGATGTGACAAAAATAGCTATTAAACACATAAACACTTAGTAAACATTTGTAAATGCAAACTAACGTTAATTTTAAGTTGAAGTTAAATGATGATCTTAAAACACTGGAGTGATGTGGGAAAAAATGTAAAGATTCAACCTGGTCAGCTGATTGTTTCAAATTTTGTTTTAATACTTGACAACGATGAAACCATTTTAATTTTTTGTCATCACTCCACTGTTTCAAGGTAATCATTTAAATTTTTTAAACACGTGGATTAAGCTGACCACACTTCTTTGCCAATTTTGCATCGTTAATTTTTTTTGTGGAAGACCCCGATTCGATGCCAATTTTGCATCAGATCACTCCACTGTGTTATCATTTGACTATGATTAAAATGATAAAATTTTGCAGTTGCCAGAAGCAGGCCCTAACATCAAACTTCTCAAATGGGCTCCACAAAACGACATCCTTGCTCACGCAAAGACCGTTTTGTTTTTTAGTCACGGAGGATTGAAAAGGTTAGTTCTTCAAAAAAATTAAAATAAAATGATTTTAAAACTTTCGAACTTTGTCGCTCCCTGCAGTTTTTATTCCCGATCTCATTTCCGTTTCTGGTGACCTGAATGCCAAAGATTTGTCATCGTTAGCACCTGCAAAGAATTCAGAATTCATTGCGAGGGTGAAAACGGAAACCGCGGCGTTCCACTTACAAAAATAGAGTTCCGCGTGTGTGATGTATGTTCGCGGTGATTGAAGAACGCAACTATTTTAGTTTAATTGGGTGAGAACATGTTTTGTACTTTAGATATTAGCCGTTCAAATCAAGTTATTGGTTTTGAAACAATAATATAAAATTCATATTTTTAATCTTACCCCTGGTATGCGGTTAAAATGATCTTTGTGCAACCGTTCAGCAGACTGGAATTAAAAATTCTTAAGAATTGGTGTGATTTTTCGGCGCGTTCTTTAATAAGTTATAGATGTGAGAGTGACCCAAGCTAAGGTCACAAACTAACATTTGGGTCCATATATCATTTTTAATGAAATCGTTAAAGGAACTTATACAACTTGTGTATCTGCCGTTCTGGTTTGGGTTTGAGTTTCGTAATGCCGTCTGTGTTTAGAATTTGGATAGACCACTCCGTTTCTAATTCTAATTGATGCCTTATGCAAAATTCAAAATTGGAAGACGGTGGGGATAGCATTCGCGTAAACACAGTGTATGCCATGCGCAAAAATAGTGATTTTCCAAACATGCCTTTCTATGGTTTATGGATTTTTTAAAGACCGATTGAGAGACTAAATTTAAGGTCTCATACAACATAGTGATAGTTCCTTAAAAAGTCTGCGTTATTTTAAACATTTTTTTTGAAAAGCTTCTTTATTTTAAAACGTTGTCTGTACAAGCCTGCTTTTTTAAACCTTTTTAAAAAAGTTGCTTAATTTTTAAACATTGTTTAAAACAACTTCTTTAAATTTAAATTTTGATTAAAAGTTTGCTTTCATTTCAAACTGAAAAGGCTGCATTATTTTTACAATTACATTAAAAATTATGTTTCACTTACTATATCGGTTTCCGTTTACACCGCATTTTTCAAACAAAAAATATGATTTCAAAATGCTTAGATAACAAAAAATGTTATATATCTTCTTCACTGAAATTTGTTTTTCAGCATCCGCGAAGGAATCTGCTCGAACACCCCTCTTCTCTTCCTCCCTTTCTTTGCAGACCAAGCCAAGAATGCAGCCTACGCAATCGAGATGCAGCTGGCCGAAGCAATCTACAAAAAGGTGTTTCTTCTATCACAACAAACAGCTGAAACAATCCTTCAGAACGTAACAGAGGAGGAACTTGGTACTAAGATCAGACGGGCTCTGACAAACGGACAAATGAGAACAAACGTGGCTAAAGTTGAAAAGCCGCTTTTATGTTTACAAGACTGAAATTTCAGTTTCACGCTCTTTTCACGGACAATATGATGGATTCATTGGAATTGGGAGTGTTTTGGACGGAAAAGTTGCTTCGGACGGGAGGACTACCTCATTCCAAGATCAGAGGCCGCGATCTTTCCTGGTTCCAGTTTTTGCATACTGAAGTTGTTGCTGCATTTGTGTTGTTATATATTGTTTTGTGTTAAAACGGGTACTGTAATAAAAATATTTCCCATCCAGCCAATTTAAAACAATTTTTTCCTCTAATTAAGGAATGTAGAGATAAGGTAGCGAGTAATAAAATTGCGGTAGCAAGGTCTCTTCCGGAAATTAGTCAGGATTACTGTAGTTTTTGTTTTTCATTCAGAACTCAATCAAGTTCAGTCATTGTTATTATGTTTCAGATGTTTTATCAGGTGAAACCTAAATCATGTCGGCTCATACGTCAATTGTCCCAGACAAATAAGTAAAGCCAGGAGAAACAATTACGTAAACCTAAATCACATAGAAGTACACATGCAAACCACAAAGTGGGACAAAAAGTTAAGAACGAAATTCTTGAAAAAGCGGTAAATTGTGAAGTAAATTGATTTTTAAAAAATCATGTTTCTCAGACTGCAAACCTCAAACAACTTGCAATGGTACGTGGAAAATTAATTTGAAAATTTAAAATAGCTACATATCTATTCTAGTAGAGGTTATTTTAAATTCTCCCACGCTAAATTAATTTTACATCTGCAGAAAGCTATTTTTAAATTTATTTCATTATTTGAATTTAGGTAAATTCGCAAGGGAGTGCTTATATAAGCTAAAACATACTTTTTGATGAAAACAGATTTAGAAAAATTTGACGCGCTGCGGAGCGTAATTTGACTATTTTCATTTAACGGTTGCTTTGATTTCGGTGCTTTGATTAATAGAAAGATTTAATTTGTCAAATAAACTAAATTAAACAATGAAACCTACTACAATGTTGATCATGATTTCATAAAACAAACCACAACTTATTTTTCTGGTTTCCCTTTGAAAAGTTTTTTTGTGTTTGAATTTTCTTTTCTAAAAACATAGTTCCTTCTAATTAATTTCATCTTTTTGTGCTTTTAATGTATTACAAACATCCGTGGGAGTTCCCTTTTGAAGAATGCCAATTAGAGGTTTCTTCCTCAGCCACATTTCCTTGAAATGGCGCTTTGTTTGAGAAAGATGACACATACTGACGCATACTTGTGTACGGATGATGTATTTCACGTGTGATGCCTGTCTAGAACAGAAAAAAAATGGTATATCTAAAAACCTTGTTTCATAATGAAATTTTGTTGAATGACTGCATTTTAAACAGAATGTTTGGTTTGTCAATTGGAAATTTTTTTTAGAAATATTTTTTATGTTAATTGGAATAAACAAAAACAGATCGACATTTGTACATTTTGCAAACCCTGGAATTCGATTTCTTTTAGGGCTAAAAAAGGTTTGCAAAATGTGCAAAATTTAATGGGTTGCAAATTAAAACATTCTGACATTGCAGAAAATAAAAATATTTGAAAAATTGAAATGGACTATTTTAAAAATACAAATTTAAGATTTTGAAATCAGCCCTACCCATAAAAACTTCAAAAAACTGCAAATCTTGTTCCAGTTATTTAATGACGCAATTTCGTTTTTCTCGTTCGCAATGAATTTTAAAATACACGAAAATTATTTTTAACTTTTGTCGTCATATCTTAATCTATTTTACCTGATTCACACGTCTTTGACTAAAATCCGTGGGAGTTGTATTTTGGAAATTATCACATGGATGTGTCTTCAGTAGCATTTTAACAGAAATGGCGGTATTATAAAATTACACATTAAAAACCAGGTTTATGGTTTTTTTATTTATCTAGCACAGACAAATAAAGCTACTTTCCCCTGAAAATTTTCAATTTTCTTGATTTTGCAGGTAATTTCAAGCAATCTCTGTGGTTCGGAAATTGGATGGTTGGGTGCAAAAGAAATTGGGGGTTCCTATTGTGTGCAAAAATGTGTCTGTTGAGCTTTGTGGTTTCACATTTTCAGGCAAATTAAAAATTAGGTAAATTGAATTTTCAAATTTTGAAAATTTGGCTAAAACAGTGAAAATGTAGAATTTGTAAGAATGGATTTTTAAAGGTTAAAAAAACAAACAAAAAGTTCACAATGAGCTCAATGAAAAGTTCAAATGATTATTTCAATGTTTGCAACAAAAACGGAAAACATTAAATGGGAATATTTGTTAAGAATACAAATTCAAAACTCAATTTTAACATTTAGATGCTAATTTCTCACAGCCGCATTGTAATTTTGGAAGACAGTACCATAAATAAATAGTTTTAAATTTAAATGTTATACGTTTTAAAAAATACAGTTTAATATGTGGCGAGAAAAACAACAGCTTTTTGAAATGTTTTGATTACATTTTTGAGTATTCTAAAAGAAGTTTTCTAAACTAAAAAAACTGTTGGTTGTAAAAATTAAAAATACTGATTTCAAATGAAACAACTAAAAAAGGTTTATTTTGAGTTTTTGCAAGTTTGGTGAAGTAAACTAGACAAACGTTGTCAAACGATTCCTCGACAAAAACATTTAAGTTTATGTTTTAATGTTAAAATAAAATTACAACAGCGTTTTTTGTTGGTATTTTTATACCGATATTTTTGTTTTTGGCTTCATAGTTCTATAGTTTCATAGTTCACCTCTAACGCCATTGCCAGACACTTATAATCAACTTGTAGCCACAATAAAAAAACCATAAATTGTGTATAGAAAATTTATTTATGTCTATAAAACGGTGCATAGGATCGATCTATGACAGTAGAGACCCGTAACTCGGCCCGTAACAACCCGAGTGGTATTCCTAGGTTTCAGTAGCGCTTGGAGTCAGCGGGGTAGGGCGGGGGAGGCTCGAAGGGCGAGAAGATCGGGTGTGCCGTGTCTTCGAAGTACGATTGACGCATCACGTTCAGGGATTCGGCTGAAAATAAGAAATTAGAATAGAGACCTTGAAATTTTAATTTCAATACTGAACTTGAAAGTTTCAATATTAAACTTTAAAATTCAAAAAGTATAATTCAAAACTCACTGTCTATTGTGATCACAGTTTCTCTTCTCATATTCACAGCTTCCGAGTAAGGAGGGGCTTGCAGAGTGGGATCAACCGGAGGTGGTAACCTCAATGGACCTGAAAAGGAATTGTAAATGTTTAGAATTGTAAATGTCGTCACGATTTGTAATCACATTTTTTGCTCGATTTGAAACTAATCCAGCATGAAAAACTAAAGAAATCGTGCAGACTGAGTGCTACACTTTTAGGCTTCAGTTCAAAACTCACTCTCAAAAGCAGGAGGATTAGGGTATCCCATGCGGCGGAGACGTTCCTCACGTTCGCGGTTTTCTTTGCTGGAAAATAGGGGTAATTGGGTGTTTCAGAAGGACACTTACACTTTGTTGTACATACAGAAGGCAGTGAGTAAGACCAAGGCGGGAAGGAAGAGGAAGACGAGATATGAAGCGGCATCCATTAGCTGAAATGGGGAAATTAGAGTTGAATTGGGGGGATTGTAAAGTGAAAAGGAGGAAAACATTTCAAACTGCAGAGAAAAAGAAAGAAGGTAGAGGTAGAGAGAGAGAGAGAGAGAGAGAGAGAGAGAGAGAGAGAAAGAGAAAGAGAAAGAGAAAGAGAAAGAGAAAGAGAAAGAGAAAGAGAAAGAGAAAGAGAAAGAGAAAGAGAAAGAGAAAGAGAAAGAGAAAGAGAAAGAGAAAGAGAAAGAGAAAGAGAAAGAGAAAGAGAAAGAGAAAGAAAGAGAAAGAAAGAGAAAGAAAGAGAAAGAAAGAGAAAGAAAGAGAAAGAGAAAGATAGAAAAAGATAGAGAGAGAGAGAGAGAGGCAGTAGAAGGGGGAGGGGGACACTGAACAATGAATTGAAATAAAATGGGCGTTTGCTAGAAATCCACCTCCAGACCAGCCTACATTCCGGGGCTGCAGCCAGGCGCCAACTGAAAAAAGAAAATTTCTCGCAGGCGCCATTCCGGAATGCCGTGGGGGTGTGTCTTTTCGGGCTGACTTAAAGCGGACCTGGAAATGGCAACTTCAGCTGCTCCGCCACGCCGCAAAGCCGAGCCATCTACGTAGAATGGCTCGCACCTGTCGATGAGTCTGTCACCGGCGGCATTTTGGAGCAATGAGTGGGCTATGAGCCAAATGCGCTGCGACATTTCGTGGGGCTAAGCTTGATGAGTAAGCTGGAATGGAGAGTGAGGAAGTGATGAGCATCAGACTATAAATTCCCGGAAATTGGTTCAGGATGGGGGAATGAGTAATTTAAATTGAAATGTAAAAAAGTTCATTAATCAAGACAGAAAGTATGTAGTCCAAAGATAATACTTTGTGATTTCAAGGGAGAAAAGTGAATCATTCTCTTAAAACGAAAAAGTATATTATAAAACGTACATTAAAAGAAAAACTTTAATTTAAACTTGAAGAAAGAAAGCCTTTTTCAGTGACGTTATTTTTTAAACTTATACGTTTCGCCACGCAACGTTGACCTTCTGAAGATAAATTAGCTGGAACGCACTTGAAGTTCCAGCTGTTCTATTTTTAAATTTAAATTTTTTTTAAATTTTCTCAAATTTAATGCTGAAAATGATTTTAAAGTCTAATCTTTTTCAAGAACTTTACTAGGCTAAAGGTTTAAGACAAAAATACGAAAATTCAATTTATACATTTTTAAAACTACTTTTTTTTCAATTTTTACATTAAACAAAAATTTCAAACATTGCAATCATAACTTTTTTGTAAAAGTAGGTTTAAAAAACTAAAAAATTATTTAAAATAGGTAAAAAAGGAAAGTTGAAAATTAGAAGTTGAAAATTTATTGTTTTATTTAAAAAAATCTCCCGCAAACGAGTGAAAACGTGACACGATTCGATTGTGTCACTGTTTCACATGAAAAAATATGCAGGAAAGGGAGTGTTTCTCCTGGCGAATGAAAAAAACTGAATGGTAACAAATTGTGAGTTGTGGGAAACGTCTTGAAGCAAAACAAATCGGCGGCGGAAAATAGAGCCCGCAGAAAACAGAAACTCCAATTAGCAGCGATTACAACACGTTGAATTAGTTACTGATTAGAAAACAATTCCAGAGAAAACATAGAAAAGCGAGTTTTCTCAGCGCCATGAGCTTAAATATAATGGAGAAAAAGGGCGCACTGGAGAGGGCGGAGACTCGGCAAATAACGGCAGCAAGTTCAAAAGAACTGATACAACCTGAACCTTTTCTTGAACTCAAAGTTTGAAGACGACAAAAACTTGGGAAATGTGGTGTCCTCTATGGGAAAGTAGATAGAAAAGTGCTTCTGATGCGGAACGCCATCCATGCTCAAGGCAAGATCAGCTTCAGAGAAGGTGTGAGGCGTGTAATTGGAGCACCTTTGTAGAACTTTTCTTAGCATTCAACGGGTTTAAATCACACGCTGGGTGAGCTGAAATCCCACAGGAGGAATGGAATGCAGACGGGCGTAAATGTAGAGGGAGGCATTGTATTGAGAAAACATGGAAACGGTTTTTGTTCCCGTGGAGGTTTTTGATCAATCATTGTTTGTAATGGTAAACACCAAACACTACTGTTGGGAGATCTGCATCAAACATGCTTTTGGTGAATAATCTTCTTCTGAAAGAGAGATAGAGATAGAGAGAGAGAGAGAGAGAGAAAGAAAGAAAGAAAGAAAGAAAGAAAGAAAGAAAGAAAGAAAGAAAGAAAGAAAGAAAGAAAGAAAGAAAGAAAGAAAGAAAGAAAGAAAGAAAGAAAGAAAGAAAGAAAGAAAGAGAGAGAGAGAGAGAGAGAGAGAGAGAAAGAGAAATAAAGAGAGAGGGAGATGGAGGGAAAGACGGAGAGAAAGAGGAATAGATAGAGAGAGGGAAAGAGAGAGAGAAAGGAATAGATAGAGAGAGAAAAAGAAATAGAAAGAAAGAAAGAGAGAGAGAGAGAGAGAGAGAGAGAGAGAGAGAGAAAGAGAAAGAGAAAGAGAAAGAGAAAGAGAAAGAGAAAGAGAAAGAGAAAGAGAAAGAGAAAGAGAGAGTGAGTGAGTGAGAGACAGAGAGCGAGAAAGAGAGGGATAGAGAGAAACAGAGAAAAAGAGAGAGAGAGTTACCGAAAGAGAGAGGCAGAGACAAAGAGAGAGGCAGAGATAGAGAAAGAGAAAGAGAGAGAGAGAGAGAGAGAGAGAGAGAAACAGACAGACAGAGAGAGAAAGAGAGAAAAAGAAAGAGAGCGAAAGAAAAAAGACAGAGAGAAGGAGAGAAAGAGAGAGAAAAGAGAGAGAGAGAGAGAGAGAGAGAGAGAGACTGAGAAAATGACATCACACTTGAAAACAAAGAAAAAGACTTCAAAAAAGTTTTCTTTGAAACCAGAAGTACACAAAGAATTCGTCTACTTGCGACAATGCAATGTTCTTTGAGCCTCCTGCTGAAATTCAATAAGTGTCGCATGCGTCTTAAACTTTTTTCATTTTTTTCAAGTACGTAATCTAAATAAAACGAATTTTCCAGAAACTTTGAAGTTAATCTTTCTGGGAAAATGGAAGGCTAAAAGTTTTTGATGATAAAAATGTAATAGCATTTTACTTTAATGCTAGAATTCTTCAAAGAGTAGATTTCCTCGTCGCTAGTTTAAAATATTAAAACGCTTATTTCAGAATTCAGCGAAAAGTTTCATTTTCCGTTTTAAAAAAGAACACCCAGGGCTTTTCTATCAATTGGTTATAAATGTTTCCATTTTAATTTCCTGTTCCACAAAAAAGGGAAATTTAAAATGAAGAATAAAACTGAAAAAGTCGTAAAAAGAAGGTTTCTGACAAATCAAAATCCAGCATCAGTTGTTAGGAATGAACTTGTGCCAGTCAGGTGGATTGGATTGGATTGTAGTTATAAGCTCTCTCCACCCTCAATTACCCCGTTCCTACTAATTTCAATCAAATTTTCACTCAAGGCTCCAATTTGGTGAAATAGAAGGCAAAGGACAGTGTTTATCAATCGTTTTAGTGAAATTCACACTTTCAAGTAAGAAAAAGTCAGATTATGGTTTTCCGAGCACAAAGTAACATAGCTTGAGTAATTTGACGTAAGAAATTAATTACTTGGAAAGGAAAGTGCATAGACTTAACTGAAAGTCATAAACCATAACGGGAAAATTGAAGTTCAGCTGTTTGTCAGCTGAAACTGGGTTGTCTAGTCTAGAGAAGACTAGTTCCAGCTCCTCGGAAGTAATTTGATTGCCAGACGGAATGAGTAAATCGTTTGGCTGAATAAGAGGGTAATTGAAAGGAACAAAAGTTTTGCTCAAGAAACAGGCAAGTAAACAATTTGAATAACCTACAAAGACTAGTAAACAATTTGAACTACTTACTTTGCAAAAAAGCTCCTGTTTTGGCATTTTTTGTTATCAAGGGGGATTTTATGATATATATGATACTCAGTCAGGATCAGAGCTTTGTAGTTAATATTGAGGCGTATGATACTCAGTCAAGCAAATAACCAGAAATATGAACTACTTACTTTACTGAAAAATAATTTTAATCTATCTCATGTTGAATTTTTCATTTTAATACAATTTTTTAAACCCATTTATAAAAATATGCACATAGAAGTTCATTTTTGCTTAATATTAAACTTTTCATTTGTTATAATAAAACACTACTAATAAACTGACAAGGGCAGCCGATTTATTAGCAATCACCGACTAATCCCATTCCAAAAAACAAGTTTCTTTCACCTTTGCAATTAGAAAAAGTTTATTATGGGTTTAGACAACTATAGGATCAAACATAATCTTATTGTGCTTAGTACTTTTGTGTATAATTGTTTTATTCACATAAATAAAGAAATAAATGCATGTGTCTACTCAAATATTAAGCAATTAGGGTTGTTCTTAGGGTGCATAACCGTCTAAAGGCTGAAAATCTGAGAATCCAATAGTAGAAAAAAAATTTTAAACTGAGATTTGCTCTAGTTAAAGAAACTAAAAATACATTTTTAGTTCGAAATGATGAAAAGAGAAAAAAAATTAAGTTAATTAGTTATCAGACTACAACCAAGCGAGACTGAAACTAATATGAGTGCAAACTACTGAAAAAGTATTTTATTTCAGAAAAGTGCTTTGAAAACTGAAACCTCTTCTGAAAACTTCGAAAACACCCTGTTACTCAAACTATCAATCATTCTGATTACCATTTGTGTCATAACCATACCCAGTAATCTACTTCTTTCACTTGACTCATATCAGCTGTTGTCTGACTGAATGTACCTGATATTCAACAATCGCATTTGTTTTCTTTGCGGGGGATCTAAAATCCAAGATATTTCCAAAAAGTTCGCATAGTTTGAGGAAAATGGCGGATAGTCGGTGTTTCTGACTAAAAATGGCTTGAAAAGGGCAGGGGAAGAAAAACGAGGCGGAGGTCTTCGTACACCAGAGTCTCACTCAGGGGAGCTTCTGTGAGTCATAGGTAGCCGTCACAAAAGATTAGCAGTTAGTAGACTTGGTTGACGTCTGAGGGACAATAAGTGGTGGTGTAATAAAAAAAGGAGATGATGAAGCCAGATGAGTTGATATCATCATGAGCAGATTGGTTTCTAAGAGTGCATATTATCTATGTGTTTTATGTCTGTTTGTCTCATGATTCATGGAGATAAACCAAATACAATTTTTAGCTTTGTCGTTCCTGAATCTGGGATCTGGAAAATTTCAAGATGGGGGATATTTTCTATACTGAACTTGTCAAAACTACAGATTATAGTTTTATTTATTTTTTTTTATTTTCAAAGAAGGGAGAGGGTTTCGTATCAAGTTAATAGTGGTACCCCAAGGCATTCAAGTTAAGAATAAAATACATTCTAAAAAAACTTTTTTTAAAGTTTTAATCCTCTCTTATACAATTCGCTTATGGTCTCTATCCGTTTGTGTGTGTGGTGTCCCAGGGTGAAAGTGCGCTAGCCTGCGCCTCCTCATTTCCCCTTATCTGTCGCCGTCTCTCGATGGTTGTCTCGGAAATAGCCTATTTTAGTGGCCGGCCATTTCCACGGCCGCAGGCCGTGGCACCGGTCTTCACTTTCGCGCCGAAGGCGCGACGGGCGCAGGGCGGCTGGTTTATATAACAAAACAACAAAGTTCCAAGAACTCTCAGCATTTTGGGAGGTAAGTAAATATAATTTTTTTTATATTATGAAAATTTGCCAAAACTTTTTTTAAGATGCAAAATTGTTTTGTTTTCCTTTTTTGGCTTTCTACAGATTTTTACAAACGTTTTGAGCCGTTATGACTTCCATTAAGGAAAGTGAACATTTTAAACAACTTTTAATTTTTATAAATTTTGTTAAAGTATGGCATAATAAAATAACTTGCCTATGTTGATAGAAATGCCAGCTTAGACCGCAAATGAACTGAGTTCAAATTAGTACACATGGTATATGTTCAACCCATTCTAAATTGAAGTAATCAAGTTTTTGTCCTTATTTCAGCTGTCAACTAATAAGACTTTCAGGTCAACTGACAATTCTAAGTTTTGAGTTCACCAATTCAATCGCTGACCTAACTTTGTCACAGAATTGTGCCACAGTTTTCATGAATTTTATTTTAGACACGGCGAGAAAAAGAAAATATACTTTATATAAAAGAACATATTTCTAGTAAGGGTGCTTTTTCAGTAGGCAGACGTGACCACTAAACCTATCTAATGTTTGTTGAAATGTTGAAAACATTGTTATTTTGTTAAGAAAAGGTAAATCAAATGCATTTCTTTCACTGAAAACCTTCAAGGAGGAAAACAAATGCGTCAGTTTCTGCATCTTGTGCAATATATAGCCTCGTCCTACAAATATAAGAGATGTCGTCATTCGAGGGAGGATGTAGTAGTAATGACGCATGATCTAGGCCCCGCAGAGATGATAATAGCATTTTCACACGCGCAGCTACGAAAGTCAACTGAATTAGGTCAGACTAGTAAATTACTTCCATAAGAAATATTGAACTGTGACGGAAATGAAAGAATTGTAGGTTTTGATGTTTGAAGCTTTGAAGATCAACGTTATTAAATTAGCATAAAGGGGGTAACAACCTAAAATTGCGTACCCCCGATTTGATACGGGTATGAAAAGAGAAGAAAAACGATTGGCCTAGTTTCCGTGATCAATTTGCTCTATATAGGGTTTAGTAATCATTTTGTAGTTTAAAAACTAAAATTTGCAAAATGAAAGCCTCAGTTTTAAAGACTTCAGATTAATTTAAGTCTTCTGACATTCATCATTCTTTGACTTTGCACTTTTTACCTTGCACTTTTTATATTTCTACCATTTTCTGCAAAAGTGTCTGGAAACCTTCCTTTTCGTGTATGATATTTATGTGATATTCGAAGTCTCTGAAAAGTGAACTGCAATTTAAAAAAAACTCACATTTACCAGATTTTTGGGAATTTTTAAGTTGGTTTGCCAAGAAAAGCTAGTGAGCTATTTATTGAGGTTCATTAAAACATCAGAAGGAAGATTTTAAAGTTCATTTCGAGAAAACAGTTTACGTAATTCACTTCAAAGTTTTAGATTTAGTTAAAGAACTCAGGGCAAAAACTTTTGACAAAATTGAAACCAACTTTCCTAAAAGTGTTATATACATTTTTCACAGGAAATCTTTTAAAAATGAAACATTAAAGCTATAACATTTCAATTCAAATTTCACAACCATTTTTAGCTTTTATAATAACAAACTTTACATAAATTTAATAGAAATCTATTTTTGAACAATTTTTTTAATGAAAAGTCACTTTGAAAAAAACATTCTTAATAAAGATAAGAACCAAACATTACCACGCTTGAAAGAAGCTGTTCGGAAATTTGAGGTACACAGAAGTATAAATAGTCGACCTGTACGTGTTTACACTAGTAACGCTGATCTTTCAAAATGTCACTACAATCACAACCCGGGCGGTTGAAAAACATGAAAATGTATTGTGATATAGGATCACAAAACAGTTGTTGACGGTTGGAGGAACGAATGTAGCCATGGAAATCTTGTGTTCCCAGTTTTGATACAAAAATAGGCCCTGGTTTTTGCTTAATTAAGAAAGGTCTGGAAGTTTTAATGTATAAACAGATCTTGATCAAGGTTTTGTGAAGTTTGAGAGAAGGGCATGTCGCAACGCGGAAACAAAGAAAAAAAACCATAAAACCGTGATGACGTTAAGAAAGTGCGTTACATTGTTAAAAATAAGGAAAAAACGCACTGAAACATGGAAACGAAAAGGACCAAAAATACGGAAATGACAGATACATGAAAAAAGAGAGAGAAATCAAGACAGAGAAAGAGATAGAGAGATAGATGGCCAAGAAGACAAACAGAGAGAGTGAGAGAGAGACAGAGACAGAGATAGAGACAGCAGAGAGAAATCGAGAGGTAGAGAGATAAATTAATAAACTAAACAAATGAAACTTGAAGCAGTAAGTAGTGAGTTCTTAGAGTTTGATTAACCAAACTTTCCGTGTGAATGGAACTAAACCACGAAAATATCATGCGCCCTGCTTGAACTAATCTCAAAATAGGAAACTTCCACTGTTTTCGGAAATGTTCTTATTCAAAGGACGAGATCACGTACTAATCTCAAACTCATGTTTCAGAGGATTACTTCCATATGAAGGAATTTGAAATGCGTTCTTTTGGAACAAACTTTATGCGAACTAAAGGAGTTCTGCACCTTTAAAGTTTATACCGGGAAATGTTTTTGATCCTACAAAATATGAGACAAACTTCCTCGTAGGGATAATATCACAAGCGTTCAAGTCAAGGGACGCGGAGCTAAAAAGACAAATTGAATCGTATTACGGAAAGGCTTCGGAAGCACTTGGGCGACAAATGACCGTTTCTTCCCAGAATTCTTCACAACAAAATGAAAACCTACAAAAAAGTTAAATTCCAGTTGCTTTTGTATAAAAGCTGCAAAACAGAAAACCAGGTTGATATCCATGTATGTAATAGACTTGATATTGTATAACTGTTTGAGTGTGATGTCTGATTAGAGTTGTTGTTAAAACAATTAAATAATGTCCTCATTGTATTTGACGGCAAATACAAAAGAGAAAACAGCACTAACTGTTCTTTGAAGAATGTTTTTAGAAGTGGCAACTTTTTTTCAAAGGTCTTGCAGGACATAAATGGGACAACAAACTACATCTAGGGGAAAATTTCTAAAACCAGAAAATGAAAGAGAAAGAGAGAGACTGAGACAGCGAACGTGAGGGAGTGTGTGCATGTGTGAGTTAGTGAGTGAGTTGCCTTAAATCCTGGAGATCAGTTATATAGCTGTTTGCACCTGTCTACTTCATTAAAACATGTTTTAATATTTTTCAGTCAAAGCAATTTCAAAACAATAAGCTTTTAGAACATTGTGTGATGTTTAATACATAAGCTTTCAAAGACTAATGACAATCAAATTAAAAACAGAAGAAATATCAGAATACTGTCTGTTTCTGGGTCTTTAAATTGTTTTTCGAGATTTGTAGAAACAAAAAACGATTTACAGCTGTGTCGCAGCTTTCGTAAAAATTGTAAAAACAATCAGAGAAATGGAGGAAATTACAAAACCGAATAACTCACTCATTCACTCACTCACTCACTCACTCACTCTTTCACTTATTCACGTAGACTTATGAAAGTTCAAAGAATAAGCGGGTTTTATGGTATAGAAACGGCTCAAATTACGCTGCTAACTTCCGGCTGCTGATTTAATAGCCGCGACACAGGTAGAACACAATTTCCGAGTCCCTGCTCAAAAACCGCAAAAAGCATATCACATGCCCATTGTGAACTTCTATTATGATTCACTTTCTTTTTAGTTCGAATGAGCTTTCAATAGATGAAAAAAGTCCAGATAACATATTCGTAATCACGTTCTTTCAATTATGCGATTATACTAAAAGAAAAAAGACTTGTTTTGCTGAACATCAGCACGAATTGCAGAAAACTAGAAACTGAGGGAGATTTTAAGAACTCAGTTTATGTGTACTCTTAGATTTCTTGGGAATTTATTTGGTCGACAAGGATTCTAGGAACACAATTAGTTTTTTTCAAGTACATTACAAAAAAACAAACTTAAGTACGCAATGTTTCCCGGCTCGTTTGTTATGGGAAATTCCGAGAAAGGGCTAAAAATAGGCTATTTAAATGTGAAAAGCTTTTCAGTTCTTTGAGAAACAAAAAGCAATTTTTATCATTCATATAGCAAGGGAAATTCAGAATTCTGTAAATTGGTAAATACTTAATAAATTGGTAACCTAAATAACAATTAATGTTTTATGTAAAGTTTGAATACCAGATTTTAAAAGTAGTTTTTTACCTGTTTTGTTCATTTTTTAAAATTACTTTCAGTAACGAAATCATTTAGTTAAATAAACGAAAAGAACATAAAAGAAAACAAAAAACTAACTAAACTTTATAAAAAAGGAAATAAAATTACAACTGAACCACAAGGATTATGCCCAGCGTGACAATTCTCCCCCACGTGAAACTAATTTCCACCTTTCCACCTCGGGTTTCCTTCCTGCGGTCATTTCCTTTTACGGGAAATCAGCTCAATTCCTGCAGATTATATGGGCAAAGTGCAACAACGTGAGATTTCCTTTTTTTTTGCAAACTATGTTTAAAAGCCTTGAAAAAAACGAAACAATGCTGGCTTGTTTTCTTAGGTTTTTAAAGTTGGCAAAAAATTTAAATAGAAAAAAGTGATAATCGTAAAGTAAAAATTTGGATTACAAAAGTGGAAAATGACAAAAATTAGTTTTTAACGAAAAAACTTTGAAAAGCAGTTGGATGATCGCAAAGTATTTCGAAAGGCGTAGTGTCCCATGTCTAAACGGAAGCCGACAGTCATACAGTCGAAAACTACATGTGACTTTCCGGAAACATAACATTGACAACGGCGAAAAGGGTGCATTTGTCATCGATGACTAGCGCGTTTATGTTTAGATGACAAGCAATGCTACTTTGTGAGGAATGTGAAATGTTGTATTTATACTTCAGTTTTGAACAAATCATATCAAAAAAGATCTTTGCTCAAATGAGAAGCTGGGGCCCCGCCGCTATGATAATATAAGATGCAAACATAAAGATTTTTTTTAAACCACGCCTAATGAAGGCTAATGTGAAAAAGGGCGAATTTCAATACAAAAAGGCAGTAGATCTATTGAAAAACACATGTAACTTTCCTGAAGCAAAACATTTGAAACGGAAAAAAACTTTAACCGATGCCTTACTTTGGCTGCCTTTCTTTTTATAATTAACGTAAATGTTTGGTTTATACAAAAAATTCAGGTTGAAATATTTGATTGGCTTTGGTTTTCAGTTGAAGATAAATTTGAAATTTTCACAGTACACTTTTCGGTGACGAAAATTAATATGATTATTCTTTTAAAAATCCTTTAAAAGCAGTTTCACAATTAGAAAATAGTTTGAACGTCTCACGAAATCACTTTCGTACTCACCATATATTCAAGTGGGGTGTGGCCAGCTTTTTGGTTTTGGGTCTTGCCGCGATGAGAAAATAAAAAATAAAAAATAAAATTTAGTTTGGTTTACCCTTCGCCAAAAATAAAAAAAAATCCAAAAAAGAACAATTGTGTATGTTGTAGCGCAACAAATATTATTTACGTTGTTCTTTTTTGAATGCAAGGCATTTACAATGTAGATGTTAAATACAAAAAGAACACACAAAAAGGAAGTGACTTTGATAAAACAAAAATAGTGTGTAATATGTATTGTGACATTCTCTGTTGACAATGCGGGAACAATGGCTGGTGCAGAAATGCAATTGAGCGACTAGTTAATTCTATCAGGTTGTGGGAACGTCTAGGCCTTGAAATCCCCTAAATCAATTCTCAGACCAACCCTTAGATTTCCCAGTTTTCGTTTGTTTTACCTACAAAGCAATCAAATTGTTAGGGGAATGTTGGGTAAACAAAACAAGTTTCCCATAATGTGGACTGCAGAAATTGAAACTGCGGGAATGGAATGCTGTGATTCATGGTTTTCACATATCAATGGGATGATTATGTTTGCGATGTTTGTTTGGATGAGGAGAAAAGGTTAGTGGGAAATCAGAAGGTTGCAAGGTGATTCAATCGCAGAGTTTTTGTTATTATCCGCTTAATGTGAGTGTTTGTAAAAAGAAGGTTGTGCAATTCCTATAAAGTTCAAAGTATTCGCTTTTATAACCAAATACCAACACCCCGTGACAACGTGACAGCGTGATGAACCCTGAAATCTTCGCTTACTAGACAAACGTCAAAGGCTCGATTTCGCCTAAAGCAAACATTTTTAGATTTTATGATAACATTTATATACGAATAAGGTATTTTACTGTTGTTTACACTAATCATTTGAGTGTTTTGTGACCTTTCCATTTAGCTTACAAAAAGCTATAGTTTGTGTTGAATACAATACTTTTATTGGCTTTCCTAAATATTCACTTTTTTGTAAAACAAAAAAAAACTGAAAGTATTATTGTGTGTCTATGTGTGTGTGTTTGTGTGTGCAAATATACGTATTTTTAAACCCTTTTAACAATTTAAAAAAGAATAATAAAAAATGTAGCTCCGTGGGTAACAAGGGTTAGCCCTCTTTTTGAGGGAGGTAGGTCCGATGTTTCAGACTCAAAAAGTTAGACTCAAAAAACGCTAAATTGCAGTTTTTAGTGATCGTTTTACCACTTTTATAAATGCTAATTAGAAATAGTGACAATTGTTTGAAAGGACAATATGCATAAACGAATATACCGGTCAGGCTTTTTTTGCTGTGTTTAAAACATGATAAATAAGGGTTTCTCATAGAATTATGAAAATCTGAATAATATACTTTTTAAACTTGCAAATAGTTATTGAATGCCACCTTCCAAACTGTTTTTGGTCAAGGATAAACCGAGTTACCGAGTTTACTCCTTAACTCCTTAAGGACCTTAAGGAACAGTATAACGAAACAAGGTCAATTTATGTGTCAAAAAGCAACTTTCTGTGGAATGTCAACCAAATCTAGAATTTTGTGGTCCGCGATGTTATTGGTCATTTAAATTATCGAATTGAGTGAAAATCTGAAAACTTCCAACTTAATCAACCAGCTAAACAAAAGTTCAAATCGGGAAATACGCATATTTCTTTCATCACAAAACACACTTTTTCAGGCACCTCATCATAACGGTCTAGTGATTTCCTTCAAATCCAAACATCAGAGATTGTTGTCAAACTGCGTAAAAATCAAAATGAGTTTAGTCTACCATCTGCTTTCTTGTAGAACTCAGTGAAGGGAGCAGAAGCTCAGAAATCGCATCAAAGGATCCAAGTGTGTGTGTGTGCGTACTCGGAGTGACAGAAGCGACGCTAATTGCTCCTCCCGCCACGACAATTAACCACGTTCTGTCGGGAATCAGCTGACTAACGCCCACAAAGCATGACTGATGTCGTTAGTGTTTTTGTGAGCCGGTTCACACATCCCAGGTAGGGGATAAACAAAAACAAACTACAGGTAGTTGCGGAGTTACCGCGGTAATTTGTGGGTTGAGCTGAGAAAAGCTTTTGCTGTCAACGTCATTTCAAACAAAAAAGGCCAGTTTTCAAGAAAGTCAAACACTGCGTTCAAAAGAAAATATTACAACGAAACAGTACCAGCCGATTCATGAAAGTTCAAAGGTTTCGGTAAAATTAAAATAGCGTAAGTTAAATTTCGGCTTATTTTGTACTTCGATTGTATTGAAACAGTAGATTAATGTGGAAAAATCTTAATGGAATAGAAATGACATTTGCGTAACCCTCACTATTTTACCAATTTTTGAATGATTTTTTAAAACTATCAAACTGAGAACAGTTAAAGTTTGTTTTTCACAATAGAAATTTTAGCTTTTAATATTCTTGGTTGAAACAGTAGAGTGGTGTGGTAAGTTCTTAACGTGAAAAATGGAAGAAGGCTAGAACTGTAACCTTCACTGCTTTGCCATACGTTTTTATTGGTAAGTCTGTCAAAAACAAACCAAAGTACAAACTAAAAAAAACTTTTTTTAGTATTTTTACAAATCGGGGATCTTTTTTATAATTCGGAAGAGAAAAAGCTTAGATAGAAAAAAGTGTTCCAAAGAAAATGTGGACAAAATCACGGCAACAATTATATGGATTTTCATGTGACCGGTTTCATAAAACAAAATGTGTACAGAATTAAAATTTGTAAACCTTGGTTTAAACAATTTATGAAATGTTAACCAAAGTTTGCATTCTTTAAAAATAGCAAAACGGAGTGCGAAAATAGGAAAATGACGTCAAAACCTATTAATGATTTTTTTCAGTGACTGGTTTTATAGAAAAAAGTTGTACTTTTAATGGACTTCAACGTCATTTCATTGAAAAAAAAACAGAAAAGACAACCCGGAAACATAAAAACTGTGCCGCTGGTTACTAACTTATGTACTTCTACAAACTGGTTCAACAGCATCAAATCAGCCAACAATAGAAAATAAAGCAGGCTGGTCTTTAAAAGGTTTTTAAAAACAAATTTTCACAAGTGTGTTCATTTCAATTTTCAAAATTTAAAAAGGACTTAACATAGTGCAAGTGGATCAATCGTTAATACGTTAACATGTGTTTTCGTTTGAACATTCGTTTGAAAGGAAATACTTTTTGATGAAAATGTTTTCACGGGAACAGGACATGGTCCCACGTGATCTCTGAGTATTAAGATAATTGTAGTAATCATAAGACTTCCCCCAAAGATCAAGTTTTCAGAACACCAGAGTCTCAATAATGAAGCCTCTGAGAAATGGGTGACTTACTACTGAATTGCTTTGTGATATGAAGGTTCTATGATCTTGACTAAGAAGTATGTTTTGCACTTTCTTTTGCGGATCACAATTGAATTTGACAAGGGATAATAACCGGAAGAGGGAGCTTTCAATTATTTAAATAGTTTGCTAGAACACAATTTAGTATCGTTTTCAGTACTGTTCAAATCACAAAACAATTCTTAAGAGTCCAAAGATCTCAATATTGAGAATTCAGCAATTACAAGAACATCTGGAGACAAGAAAGAGGTAGCATGAACTTAATTGCTCTCTTCCGAGAAGAAATTATTTTCCAGCAAAGAAAAAAAACTTCTTTTGGAGAACAGGTTTTTTGGCTTGAGGAAGAACAAGACACCACATGAATAATCAAAAATAGCATGGCACATAACTCTAAGTAACGGAAAATGGAAAAATTAAGAAGTAGCGCAACATTTAAAAACAAAACAAAAAATGGCCTACCTGAAGCATCGTCGTTTGACCGAGCAGGCGGATTTGTTGGAAGGTGTCCCAATCTTTTTTGCTTAGTAATGATATTTTTCTTATGTTTTGTCTATACCAACCACCCACCCTCCCCGTCAGTCACAACATCTACACCTACACGGATTGCTCATCATCAAAGAACATCAGACATCATCAGATCAGAGAAACATCTGTGAAGAGGATGACTGACCACCTAATTGCTTTGTAATGTCAAGGTTCTCTGAACCTCGATAAAGAAGGTTTTGCAATGTTAGGAGATTGAAACTTGAGTGAGTTTAATCACCAATTCCATCACTCAAGCAACAACCTCGGAAAGTGCTTAGGGATGTTTTGCAAACAACATTGGTCTGCCCCCAAATGAATGGGTATTGCTCCTTTTTTAGAATTTAAATTGGGTCAACAAACAAACGATACTAAACGTTTTTATTAGCCTGATTTGTTTGATACACTCTTGGTTCGGGCTTGAAGATTGAACTGTTTTTAACCTACAGAGAACTCTATCATTAAAATAACCAGCGTGCAAGAGTTGTTCCGGAAAGGGGCGTGGGTTTTATCAGTCAAGCACTAACGGATCCGTTCAAAGTTTAAAAAAAACTTTAGCGCGAGTTTTACTTTGTAAAATTTATTTTTTTTAAACAGCCTGACGGTGGATCAGAGTCCTGGATATCTCTGGTAAGCGGCCCAGTCTGCGAGTACGGGGGGGTCGGATCAGCTTTTCGGCTACGGTTTGTGAGAAATAAGTATTACATAACCCAACAGAAATCAATTAGAATAAAAAAAACAAGGTAACAGTTTCTCATGTAAGTGGGCACAAAGTGAAGCTTGCAGGGCTGATTGTGGTCAACGCGCATAATAATCTCTAATCAAAAATGGTTCATCATACGTAAACATCTAATTTAAAGGCATATGATGAAAGCATCGTCGAAAATTAACACCATTCTTTATACAATTGAGGGTATCACAAATTGTTCGGTAAGGCTTTGTAAAATGTTTCGGTGGCTTTTAAAGGTAGAAATGAACGGCGCTATATGAACTGCCGTATATGGAAGACAACAGGGAATTTGGGAAACTATTGCGTGCCTAGTTCCCCTACAATCGTGGCAATAGTACCAACCAACAGAGGGCGATTGACACGAATGTATTTGAGAAAACGCCACGTTTGGCTGTATAGATTTACAGAGCCTTGAGAATTCCATATCCTGGATTGCACAAAACACGAACTAAGTGAAGCCGTATAAAACAGTCACATGAATCGGGTTTTATCATCGTATGTACCCTAAGCTGTTTTGACGTGTTTTTGTACGTTGATGAAATTCAACTCATTGAACCTTAAACATTCCAACAACAAACAAAAACATTTAAGAAAATGGGAAAGTATCAAAGTGAAAAAGGAAAACTGGATAAATATGTGTAGGTAAAAGTAGAATAAACGTAATTTGTTGTCGAAATGTTCCATGTCTTCATTCTTATCCAGGATTGCAGAATTGCTCGTCTAGGAACTGACAAGCCGCCTAACCGTCATCAGGAAATCCACTTGTTGTAGCGCAGCAGTCCGTTAAGCCGATCAAAAAACGTAGAAAAACGTTGCAGTCCTATTTTAGTAAAGAGGCTTTTTGATACTGTTAAGACATGTACGATAAGACAGAAAAAACATAAATTAGCTGAAACTTATATTGCATTTAAAAGGACCGTCAGGAATCCTTTTTGATTACATCTCATATTAAAGAGCTTGGAAAAAGATCCCACATGTTTGCTCATGGTAACAAAATTTTCGTGTTGTTCCTTCAGTTACAAACCCGACAAGGAAGAAGGCGATGCACTCTTTTGATGATTGATTGACTGAAACCTGCAAATAGAATGAAATGTTCAAAGACCTGTTCCGTTTTGGTTCCACTAATCTGACCCCTGGTCATTTATTAATTAATTCAATGAATGCTATGCTCGATTCACTCTATTCTATTTATTAATCAAGATTATATATTTAGAAGAATATTTTGGTAAACATCTGTCCATAAACGTTGAGAGTCCACCCAAAGATCAACAAGGAAGTTGCAGTTCTGCCGTACCACTTTTTTCAAGGGTTGACTGATTGCTGATCGAATCAAGTTCAATGATTGGTGATGTTACACCCAAACTGGTTTCTTGTTTCGAACAGTTTCAGTACTAAACTCTCAGAAATCCCGCCGTTCCACCTTTAAATGAAGTACTTTCTGCTCGTCCTACCAGCCGTTGTTCTGGGATCTCAAGCCCCATCTGAATGGGAAACCTGCCAAATAGGCCTTTTTGCTCACACTGTCCAGAGCTGGTTTGACGTCTCTCGAAACGTTGATGGGTGGCCCAATTGTCCTGTGAAAATTCTACAGACCCCGATGAGTGTTACAGTCTACATTACAAAAGAATCCAGGGTAAGTTTTCAGTAAAGCGATTGAACGGTCAAAAAACAATTCAGAAGTTCGCTTGGGAGATCCACGGAACGCATGAGTATATAGAAGATGGCTTCTACAAATATCTGTCCGATGAACAGCTAGAGATCAGTCTTAAGGGTACTCTTCTCACCCTTAAAGGTGGCGAGGGGCTGTTCGAAGGAGCTTATGGAGAATGCATGATTGAAGATGACTGGGTGAGATTTCCTGACTTGTCAATAACTAACCTGTCAATTTTTTACAGAAAGACCCTCAGTGCGTTGAAGCCTGGGGACACGGTAAATCACACGGAGTCAAGAATTAGAAGACTTCTCAATGACTGTATTAGTTTGAGTTTACAAAGTAATATTTTGTTGGATTGGGTATTTAAAAGTTTTCTTCCCATTTCATCTTTGTTTATTATAAACCCGAAACACATTTAATACAGTTTTCCTCAACAAAATGGGCGTACATTAAATTCCCTTGCCGAAGCAACGTGAGAGTTTCCTTCTGGTGACTCTGAGTGTAGTTTGTGCCCTTCAGCAAGCGAGCAAGGGTCGCTACTTCCGCCGAAGGGTGACTTCCTGATAGCACAAAGGACACCTAAAGGTCAAGCATCATTTCGCTTGTTTGTAAACAACACCTCTCCATTTTCGTAGCCGATTATCGGAGAGAGTGAGGAACGGGGACTTTTGCCTGGTTGGAGCATATTGAGATCTGAAAGGTTTATATGGGTTGAAATTATATAGGGCTAAACCTGATTCTGAAGATGTGAGTTTGGCAGACTGCGGAGGATCAAAAGAGGCGATTGCGTTGTTTAAGAAGAAACCGAGGTTGGAGAAAATTCTGGAGCCAAACCTGAAAAATAGGTCTTCAAGAGAGAATGATGAAGAGAAAGAGAGAGAAAGCGAAAGTGTATGTATGTGTGTGCGTGTGTGTTTGTGTGTGTGTTTGTGTGCACTAAACACTCACTCATCTCCCAACGAACTACTCAGTGCGATCGCATTTCCTTGATTGTCCATTATCAGAACATCAGACGAAACGACAGAATCATCACCAATCTAGACTTTTAAACCTGTTTAGTTTTTGGACCACTTACAGGTGCGCTTCGTTCACCATTTTCCACTTTCGTCACAAAGTGTCTGACTACTTCCCAATTAAACAACTGCTCTGTTCGGTGCTGACTACTATACATGGGGTCACCAATTCGTCTTCTTTCCTTCAAGGTGAGAGGAAGGACAATGTCGAGAGAACTGTTTGAATCTGAAAAAAGACCATTTTGAAAAGTTACAAGTTCCTTTTAAGTGATTGTTTCACGTATTTTGAAAACGAACATTGGTTAAAATGCATTCAAATAAAGCGTGGTTTCGCAATTCGGCAGACAACAACAAGGGCGCCCGCCAAACACGTTAAATGTACGACTGCCAGTCGGCGGCGTCTGAGAGACAAGCCAGCGGGCACCCATCATTCTCGCCGCCCGGTTAGCTCAGTCGGTAGAGCACCAGACTCTTAATCTGGCTGTCGCGGGTTCGAGCCCCGCATCGGGCTTACTCTTTTGCTCTCATTGAAAAGTTGATGCAAGGATGTATTTTAACTTTTGGAACCTTTTTTTGCAACTTTTGCCTGAAACATCACCTACATTGAAAAACACGGGCGGCCAGTTGAATTGCAGGAAAACTTGAGGGAGGTCCATGACCACAAAGGGATCTAACAGGGTCAATAGTAATTGATCTTCCTTTCGAAACCTCACATTCGTAGTCTTCCAAATCACTGTGAGTCATTCTCCCTCCTTAATTGACAGTGAGGGAGAAAGAGAGCAAAACGTGAGAGAGAGAAGGTGAAAAAGAAAATTGGTCGAAAGAGAGAAAGAGAGAGAAAGAGACAGAAACAGAGAGAAAAGAGGAGAGAGAGAGAGATAGCACGAACCTGTTCTGTGAAGGTGCTCAACTACAGTTTCTCCCAAAGGCCCTCTATAGAAATAATCAACCACATCTTCGTATTCAACTAATTCCGATAAAGTTTCACCAAATTTAGCACACGAAATTCGATCACCCGCAATCCATACATCGTTTGTTAATTGGTTGATAAAATGTTTTCTGAACACGGGATTTCAATTTTGAAGTATACTTTGATGTCTACTAAGTCCACGGATTACCTCATTTCAGAATTGTTCATAATCATAGCTCGGTATTCAAGCAGTGCAGAAGCTAGGATTTCATCGACCAGGAATCTATTACTGAAATGTTGATTAAACTTTGGGTGACGTCATTCTCACCGGCAAAGTTCAATAGTCGGATTTGTTAGTTGTTGCCAGGAAAGTGACCCAGATCCGAATTCAGAAAGTAGTCTAGCTAAACCAGCTACATAGCCTGGGGTACCCACAGCTTGTGAGCCGACTGCCATCTCATCTGGGTTTTTGATAAAGGATTCCAGGGATAGTAAAGCTGGAGCCGTTTCCCTGAATTTGACTGCTAAGAAGAAAAGTAGAGTATACCTTGCGTTGATTGTGCTACATCCTTCTTGCGTTTGGAGTGTGGCCATGAGACCTCCTCCAAGACCACCACGGTGAGGGTGGACAGCGGATAGGCAGATTAAAGCCGCGGCGGCAGCGTCGACAGCATTGCCTCCTTTGAGAAGAATGGATCTAAAACAGAGGACACTAAATTTGGTTATCCGATGTTCTCGAAGTTTGTAGATTTCGGGTATCCATTTAGGTTTTTCATTTTATACATCTACTCAGAGAGATTCTAAGTGAATTTGCCAACGAAACCACATTCTAAAACCCAAATGATCTAAATTTCATCGATTCTATCTAAAATCTAAAATCTGATCTCAAACTCGCGAATTCCAATGAAACTTGGAACTGCTAAGGTCTTATTCGTAGTGTTCCACGACAATCAATGCAATGTGTAATATTTAAACACCACAAATTTCAAGGAAATTCGATGGGTCATTGCTAAAATCTCGGCCCGGGCCGCCCCCGAAAGCATAGTCAAAAAGGCATATCCGAAGCGCAAAGAATGTAATTGCGTTACAAAGCGTGTTCTGAGTGGATGCCGACAATAGAGATAAGGGGGCGCGCGCCCGTCGTCTTCGCCGCCCGGTTAGCTCAGTCGGTAGAGCACCAGACTCTTAATCTGGCTGTCGCGGGTTCGAGCCCCGCATCGGGCTCAGATTTTTTGCTTTGTTTTGTAAGCCATGATAAAAAGTAGAAATTAGTAATTTGTCAGTTTGAGCATTTTTTAACCATTGAGGCAAAACTATTAACCCTTATTTTTACCTGGCAATTTCCGTACATTCCGCATTATCCGTGTAGATCACAGCTTTGGTGAAGTCAGAACTTCCACTTTTAGATGCCTTTTCGTTTTCCACAATTGAATTAGCTTCAAATGGCTTATGTTTGTGGTATCTAAATGATTGTGTAGTTGGAAGCCACGTTGAAGTTTCTTGTTGAACTGGTTTCTAAACAATTTAAATTACAAGAAACAAAAAATTGATTACCTGGGGTTTATAAGACAAAGCATAAGCGAATAAAATGAGCAATCCGGCAACTACCAGAACTGCTTGAATTGATAGAAGTAGCCAGGGAAATTCTTTTCTAAAGCAATGAATTGATCAATATGAAAAACAAAGGAACTTACATTATCAACGGTTTTTGTCTTCTTTCAGGTAATTGTAGATCTTTCATTGTGAAAATTGAAAACTGAAACTGAAAACGTTGATTAAACGAAAAGTTACATTGAGGGTCAAGGTGCTAAGCTGGGCTATGTGGACAGTGCGATGGATCGTGCGAAGGGCACTCAATAGCCGCGATCATCTTCAGTGACAAACAATTGTATCACTGCGACGTCACAGATATCCATTGAACGCTTAGACAAAAAAAGAGCTGACTTAAAGGAAAACGAGACTTAAAAAGATTGAATTGTAAACTTAAAATAAAGGTGCCTTATTTAAGGAACAAAAGAGAAGTTTTAAACTTTTCCGAATAATTCGGTTGTTTTCGAGAAAGAAAAATTGAAAAACTGTGCAAAAAGTGAAAAATTGCAATGAAAATGTTACACTTGACCTTGCCTGCGCTTGAAAAAGATAAGGTGGGCCGCCCCCATAGTCTTTGCCGCCCGGTTAGCTCAGTCGGTAGAGCACCAGACTCTTAATCTGGCTGTCGCGGGTTCGAGCCCCGCATCGGGCTTACTCTTTTGCTTTGTCAGGAAAGTGTGCCTAACCGATAAGCGCTGAAGTACCTGCCTATAAAAAGTTTATTACTTTCGTTCTCCAGATTTTTGAAGAAAGCTAAAAAAACAATTGACCTGTAAAGGGACCGCCACTTCAGTGTCTGCAAAAAAACAAGGATGGCAAAAACGCGGTTCGGAACCCTCGTTGTTTGACTGCTAGAAAACGTGTTGTGCTAGGAAAAGGGAAAAGGAAAGACCGGAGCCCAGCCTTTCGAGGTGAGACCTGTTACATACGACCCTAATGAAGCCTGTGAAGTTCATAAGCGTTAAAACAGCACTGGTATTCAAATAATGATCCATTTTGGCTGTCACGGGTTCGACCCCCGCATCGGGCTTACTCTTTTGCTTAGCTAGTAAAATGAAATGATAGCTTTAAGGGTCTTCCGAGTTCAAGCCAACCAACAATTTGTTTGAAAAGGTTTTTTCTGTGAAAAAGCTTTAAAAAAAGTTTATTTAAAGAAAGAAGAAATATTAAGCAGTAGTTCAATAAAAGTCGGTGTATTACTTAAATTATAGTAACGAAGTTATTAATGTTGAACGCCAAAGTATAGGAATTAATAGTCATCCGTTTCTCCGGCATTACTCCTGGCCTCCAAAGCTTCGAAATAATCATCATAGTACAATTTATAAAGTGGTTGAGGTTTGAGGGATAAAAAAGCTTTAGCTGCACTGGGAGCAGAGTTGAAACTATCAAAAAATGCAGAAGCATCGTAGGGCATGTAGGGGAACAAGTAAGGCAGGTAAATGAAAAGAAGGGTTTCACGGGTGGGTGCGGCTTCATTCAGGAAGTTGATTACATAATTATTCTAAAATTTACATTAATAAAACTGTTACTGTATATTACTTCAGTTCCGCCATCTATTGAAAACGTTTCGAATACAGTATCCTAAAAACAAAAGTTGAATTTAAAAGAAAGGAAAAGTTTACATTGTGCATTATTCTCCACATTGCCATCTCAGCAGTGAGTCTCAAAATCTCAGTCGTTCCCATTCCCTCCAATAAATACTGGTCACGTCTCCAATCATGAAATGAAAGGCATTCCAAGGTTCCTCTGTTTCTCCGATCGGTGATTACTTCCTGAACCAGTTTTCTAAAAGAACTTTGAAAGCAGTATGTACCTTCAAGAAGATTCTAAACATACAAGCACAATCTTCCGTATATAAGTCGTGCCTATAATAAATTCGAACGGTTTTCATTGTTTTAATAAGCGGAGAAAGCTTCTCGGGGGTTTCGTTTATATCCTCGAAATCGATCTCGTCACAGTGCTGAAAAGGAAAACTTTCTTAAAGGACCATCAGCCTTTATTAATTTTTTAAAAATTTAAGTTTCAGTACTAGATTTTGTTAATATTTACAAATAAACTGAAAATTTTCCATTTGAAATCTTTCTTCAAACGGCTTCCAGTTAACGTTTTTTCACAAGGGCCTCCGCACGCTTTCTACAGAAAAGCGACGAACAGCAGAGTTGGATCTGTACCAACTTTTCTATGCGGCAAACGGCAGTTTCAACTTCTGCAACACTAAGACTCACTGAAAAATCAATATTTGAAGTTGAAATCGCTTAGAAATAACCAGAAAGTCATATTGAATAGTTAAAAATTTGTGTGAAAATGTCATTAGCAGCTCACATAATCGTCAAAAGTGCCCGCGGCGGGGTTCTCTCACTATCTGCGTCTAACTAGAGAGGGAGATGTGCGAAACCTCCGTATGGCATAAGTGGCGCCGGGAGGCGTAGTCTGCTGTTAGGTCACGCCCACCGTAATCCAGCGTAGTTTACGTTGGGAACAAATACTGGGGATACTGTAACAGGCAAAAAGATCCCCGACGTTTCCTTTAATTGAGTTGGTTAACTTACCCAAATCGCAGAGTTCAGATATTCTGAAAACGGAAGTGTCAATCCTTTCAAAGCAAACCGTTGGAACTTCACCAACTGAGTCAGTTCCCTTATGAATCCCACATTCCAACAATAAAGCCATTCAGAAGATAGTTTCAGTTTGACAAGGAGAGGAATCAGCTTTTCCCTCCAGACGGCTTCCTGTCGTTCGGCATTCTGGGTCATCCTCATGACATTTTGTTCATAATAAGGATAGCCAAGGCAGTACTGAAATCATATTTTGGATTATTCGTCTAAAATTGGAAAAAGAATACAATGAGATAAAAACCAACCACTAAAACGAAGTTGAATCCAATCCCAGAGAGCTGCGAAACTGGGTCGTTGATCGTATTACCGATCATGACCATTTCCGGTTTGTAAGGGTAAAGGTTCCGACAATTGCTTCGAATGCACTTGTCCGAGGGAGTATTGTAGTCAGTGTTACCGTAATAAGCATTGAATTGAAGGGTTACCTGAAAATTATGTTTGTTAAAGACCCGATATGTGGAGCGGGAATAGGATGAGAGAATCAAGAAGGATAAAGAAGAACTACGGATCGAAAAGAGGTCAAAGAACAAGCAACGGAAAAGTCTTATACTATCAACAATAAGATGTGGTGAATGAGATCAAGCTGAAAAGGGAAAAAGAACGAGGTGTGAAGAGGGAGGTTGGAAAATAAACTAACAGGATTAGAAATAGAGTTGTCAATTTGGGGGAAAAAGGTACACAATGAAATGGACCAAACGTGTGATCCACAAAACGAAGAAACGGGTTATAAGGAATTGAACAAACTACAAAGCAAGGTAAAGTGAACTAAAGTGAACAGAAGAGAATACCTGTGACAACAGAAGCTCATGTAAAGAAGGACTGTAGAAATCAGCCAGAAATGGAAAAAAAAGTAAATGAAACTCACATTTTCCGATTTGTCCATACTCATGCACAGTACTAGAGGCCTATCGTCGGAACGGCAATTGATCTGATATCGACACTTCTCAGCGACATTATTCATCAGCTTACAGGTCCTTCGAAGACGGCAGAAAGTGCGAGGATTCATCTAAATTTATAAAAATTAAACTTGATTAGAAAAATCCTTACCTTGCGAAAAATCTCTAGAAGAATCGTGGGTGGGAGGCATGACAGCATCGCGGCTAAACGGTCGGATGGAAACTAGATGAATGAAAATTCAAAGCGCCGAGGGTTGAAAAAACAACTGTTGGTAAAAGCAATATAATAAACCCGGGTCTCACCGCGAACAATATCATTGTGTTTTCGAAAAGTAACGCTTTTTCACAATAATTACGCTTTTTTGGCAAATCAATAAAAATTGACGGCATTGTGAAATATATCATCAGGTTGTTTAGGCTGTGGAGATATTCTCCGCAACCTTTTGAATAACTGGGGAAACCCCATTTTATTAAAGTCGAATGGTGGATAGATCAAACTTGCAACAGAGACAAGAGGGCGCGCGCCAACTTCCTAGGCCGCCCGGTTAGCTCAGTCGGTAGATCGCCAGAGTCTTAATCTAACTGTTGCGGGTTCGAGCCCCGCATAGGTTTTCCTTTTTTCCTTTTTCCAGGAAAGTAGAACCCAAGTAAATATAAGATGTTTAGCCGTGGTACTGTTTTAAGTACTGTTACTGTAATACTAAACAACAATTTTCAAAGCTTTTTAAAGAAGAGTTTATTTGATGAAAGGACAGTTTAAACAACAGATTAGGGAAAATAAGCAGAATTGAAATTAAGCAAACGTTTCTATGTTGAAGACATATTTTACACAAAAGTCAAATATATGGTAGGGAGAACATTGGAATGATGAGCAAAGAAGTGTGAATTCAATAATCCACTGGTTCTCCGGCAACCCTCCTGGCTTGCAGAGCTTTGAAAAAGTCATCGTAATACAATTTATATAAATTCTGCGGGTTCAGTGACGAAAAAGCCTTCCTATCACTAGGAGCAGAGGTAAAAGTGTCAAAAAGGGCAGAAGCATCGTAGGGCATGTAGGGAAACATGTAAGGAAGGTAAAATAGAAGAAGAGTTTCACGACTTGGCATGACATCGTTCAGGAAGTTGATCACATAGTTCTTCTAAAATGATATTTTAAAAGAGTTAAACTTTTTATCACTTACACAAACTCGGAAAACTACAGCAGTTCCACCATCAATTGCGAATGTTTCGAATACCGTATCCTGAATAAGAAAGTGGAAATTAAATGAAGAAAAAACTCACATTGAGCCCATTTCTCCAGGGTCCATTCTCACTACTCATTCGACATAACTCAACAACATCAATGTTAGCCAACTTGCGATGACCAAATCGAGAATCATAAAATGAAAGGCATTCCAAAGTACCCCTGATTTGCCGATCTTTAACAACTTTCTGAAATAGGCTGCTTCTCTGATTACTTCAGTCTCACCTCTAAAAAATCTTGCAGAACCCGGGCAGAATCGTCCGTGAAATGGCCATGACGGTAGTAAAGTCGAACTGTTTTCATGGCTTTCACTAACGGAGAGAGGCTTTCAGGGGTTCCTCGTAAATCCTCAAAGTCGATCTCGTCGCAGTGCTGAAAAGTTTCCTTTGTTTGTGTTCGCCTTCTTACCCAAATTGCAGAGTTCAGATATTCAGAAAATGGAAGTAACAATCGTTTTGAAGCAAACCGCCGGAATTTCACAATTGGAGTCAGTTCAGTGATGAATCCAACATTCCAGCAATAAAGCCATTCAGAAGAGATTTTCAGATTGACAAGGAAAGGAAACAGCTTCTCCCTCCAGACTTTTTCCTGTCGTGGGGAAATTTTGTTTCTCTCCCGTGAACTCTGTTGGTTATAAAGAGAGCCATGGCAGTACTAAAACAAATGTTAAAAAACACTTAATTGGGAAAAGAATGAAAGAATTAACATTATAATGGTAGGAAAAAGGTTAACCATCATAACAAAGTCGAATCGAATGCCGGAGAGCTGAGATACTGGATCGTGAAGGATTTCACCGATCATGACCATTTCCGATGTGTAAGGGCGAAGGTTTCTACAAATGCTACGCATGCACTTGTCGGAGGGGGTGTTGTAGTCGGTGTTACCGTAGTAAGCATTGAATTGCAAGTTCGGCTGAAAATGTGCTAAAAAACTGATTCCCCTATTCTAAACTTTTTCAATCATTTATTCGGAAACACCAGGTTCAACTTAGGCTCATTTATTCTTGAACATTGTTAGAAAGGGCTGTTTTTTAAATGGCTGTTTTTCCCAAACGTTGTTAAAAAGTCTTTTAAACATAACTTTTAAACTTTTTTAAAAGGCTGCATTTTTTAAACTTCGTTCTGAAAAGTTGAATCATTTTTAGATATTGTTTAAAAAAGTTACTTTATTTTAAACATAATGAAAATATGCTTTTTAAAATGGTGCACTCTTTCAGCCTGAAAGAGGTTTTACTCATGGCAGATTGCAGCAAAAATTGGGAAAAAGAGAATATGGTGAAAAAAATGATTCAGTTGTTACCGGAATTACAAATTTCTGTTTTACCATGGGATCAACACTTTTTGCAAGTAGAGATGGGATTCTAATAACCGAATTTACCATTTTCAACAACTCGGCTAAGCTTCGTTTAACAAAATTAACTCACAGTTTCGGCGTTATCAAGGCTGATGCACAGTACAAGAGGCCTCGTGTCGGAACGAGATTCGATTTTGAACCGGTATTGCTCCGCTGTCGCATCCATTCGTTTGCAGCTTTGTCGAAGACGGCAAAGTGATCTAGGATTCATCTAAATTGCATGTAACTGTGATGCTTTTAACTACAACTTACTTTACGAAAGACGAGAATAAGAAGTTCGACGGGGACCGTATCCAGGGATTTCATCTTGGCTAAATGGAAATGCAACAGGAGACTAGATAAAAGCGAGAATCAATAAAAGCAATCAATTCAAAATGGGAGAAAACAGAAATCATGCAGAAACCACATGAATATTTGAAATATAATTCTCTGATTTCGCTCAAAACGTTAAATTTGTTTTACGAAGGCAGTCAAATAGAAGACTAAAATCTTCGTTTGGCCACTCGCCGTAAATTCCTAACTACCTTATTAGTTAAGTGAGTGTTCCTTGACAATTGTACAAGTTTGCCCAATTAGGAGGATGACGATTTGAAATAAATAGAAAAAAAAGCGAAAAATCGTATTTTTTTAAATTTAATTTTTTTAAACTACAAGAGAAAAGCAACAATTATCAGAATAGGATGCCTTTCTGACGAAAATTACTCCAACTAATCAGGCCCATTTTTCAGAAAAAGAAAAAAATAAAAGATTGCGTCCTCGCCGTCATGTATTTTTGGAGGCACGCGATTTTTTTACAAAATATTTTAAAAATGTGTTTCTCGGTACTTATAAAGTATTCAGCTATTCAAACATGTTTTTTCAGACGAAAACACAGATTTTCACCTATTTACTTGATTTTTTAGTGTCCTAAGTTGTATTAATTTTAACTGTTCTTTGTGGGTTAAAGAAAAGCTACAATTTGTTATGATAAGAAATTATAAATAAAAGTTAATAAAAAATTATAACCCACATTCTGTAAGGGCCAATAACCCCGCGGACCACAAAATTTTAGATTTTTCTGAAACTCTATAGAAAGGTTGATTTGGTCCCAATTATGTTTTTACGGTAAAACAAAGGTTGATTTGGTCCCAATTATGTTTTTACGGTAAAACAAAAAGAATCCTTAAAAGAGCAGCGCTAACGCCTAAGAAAGGGGATAAACAATGGAGATTGCGGCGGCTGGCGGCCGATCAATCAATGTCGACACAGAGGCGCGAAAGGGCACAGCTAATTACGTCACATACGCACTCCCTTGCTTTGTTTGGCAATATAAATTACAATGCGGGAGAGGTCAGACGGTTGGGTCGGAACGCTTTGAATACGGTGCCACTTGCATGAAGATATAAGACAATGGATATTGGAGCATATAACAAAACCCGCGGAACACGGAATTTTAGATTTTGCTGAAACTCCTTAGATAGGTTTATTTGGTCACAAAGAACCCAGAAATTCCCTTTATTCCGCATATATTCGCCTTACATTAGGCGGATTTACATCTTGAAATTTCGAAGTCATTCACGAACGAAAATTGAGCACTTTTTGCAAAAAAATCGAAAAAGTAGCATTAATAAATCCAAAACAAAGTCTTTTGTGATAGAAATATAGCTTAAACAGTATATTAACATCCTCTTTCTGATGGTACGGTTGGAGTTTTAATATTTTCAGTTTTAGACCTTAATCCATGCTAAGGTAAGAGTCAAAAAACACTTAGTTGCTTTTTCAAGTGAAATTTTAACAACTTTCAGGAAATGATAATTTGGAATAGTGTGGATCATTTTAACGGCAATTACGCGTAGAATACGAATATGTTAGTGGCGGCAGACGATCTGTGAATATTCATCTAGTCGAAAAAAAAAACAGATTTTTCGCAATATTTTCAGTTTTCAAGCAAGGAAAGACGAGTTTCTGATAAATGTTTCATAACACGATTGTATAACGTTTTTCTGCCTGTAAAAATAGCTATCGATTACCACCCTCAAAACAACCGCTATTGCGAAATACAGCGTGAAGTAGGGTCCAACAAATTGGTTGGCGCAATATCAAGTTCCGATTTGAATATCAGCTTCCTGAAATTTTTCTTGCGGTTTATGTAACGCTGCAAACTTTTTTTAAACGACGACTTTTGATTTTTGGAGTCGCAGTTCTCAGCTGTTTGTAAGTTTGAAACGAAACCAAACAAAACTCGTTTATCAGTGAGTCATAGGCTCTCACCTTATGGGGGTGTTGAACTGAAAACTTTAAAAACATAGGTCACGTTAGGTACCCTATCGTCATTTAATATAATTGGTGGATAATAAGAACTGTTTTTAAATTTTAAAAGCGATGTAGTTGGCTTTTATATTGCTGTGTTTGTGTTAAAGTCCATCGTGGCGGGACAAATTCCCACCGCGCGCTTTTTTACGCTTTTTTAAACGCCAACTGCTTCGCTTTTCCAAAATCATCACACAGTGTTTCTTCTGTACACTCCATAATTTTAGATGAAGTCGTCGTTAAAATCTGTTCCAGTGGAATTGATTGTCAATGTTTTTCGCAAAGTAAGAACTTTTAGAATATACTTAAAAATTCACTAAACATAGATGAATCCCCGGTCGTTTTGCCGCCTTAGAAGGACCTGTAAATTTATGGAAGCCATAGCTGACGAATACAGATTCAAAATCAAATCCCGTTCTGACACTATGCCTCTGGTCTTGTGTGTCAGCATTGATGGATCTGATGTTGTAAGCTGATCTACTTAAAATTTTCAAATCGATTTTCAGCCGAATATTCAATTTAACGTTTTCTACGGGAACGCAGATTTCAATTCTCCCTCGGACAAGCGCGTCCTAGGTATTTGTAAATATCTCTACCCTCACAAACCAGATGAGGTCATGAAAGGTGAAATCATTGCCGACCCAACATCACAGCTATCCGGGATACGATTTGATTTCATTATGATGGTTTTGATTTGAAATGATCACAATACACTTATAAAATTTTCAGTATCTTCGTGAAGATGATAGGTACCATGATGAACGTAAGGTACCCATATCCCAATTACAAGCGGCCGTATGGAGGGAGGACCTTTTTCCTTTCATGGCAAATCTAAATCTCTCCTGCGAATGGTTATATCTATGGAAATTTCCATTTATCGAAGATCTAGCTCAAATTGTCGAATTTCAGCGGTTTTCTTCCCAAGGATTAAAACTCCCGTTTTCTACTTATCTGGATTCTGCAATTTGGGTAAGAGTAACCGAAAATATAAATCGTTGTTTTAAAGCATTGTTCTGAAATTGATCTAGATTATGTTTATGGGATTACTAACAGGCTTTCCCCAATAGTGAAATCATTGAAAACAGTTAAATTATACCATGATGTTGATTCAATAAGTCGTGGCAACTTTAATGGAACAACTGCGGTGATATATACAGAATTTCTAGAGGTAAAGAATGTCTGGGAAACAAATTCAAAGGTTTTTAGGAAGTAATCGCAGATCGTAGAAATCGTGGAAATTTGGCGATTTTTCAATTTCTTGATTGCGGGACACCTCGAATGGATTTACCGTTTTTAGATAAGGTTGAGCTGTGGCGAGATCACAGGCCAGGACGTGCAGTTGCAAATGTGGGTTTGGGCGGACACACACACACACACACACATCTACACACTTACACTCACACACTCCTTTTAGGACCTTGTCTTCGAAAGATTCCCAATCGATGGCGGTACGGCACTGATGATTCGCGCTGGTGTAGGTTATTTTGAACTAGTTGTGGCACATTTTTGTATTCAGGCTCATTACGTCATCAATTTCCTCAGTGAATCATATCCTAGTCGTGAAACCCTTCTTTCATTTTACGAACCTTATATGTTTCCCTACATGCCGTTTGACGTTTCCGCGATTTTTGAAGACTTCGATTTAGCTGTGACTGATCAGGAAGCTTTCAGTATTACTGGGGCTGTTGATTTGTACAGGAGCTATTTTACAGCACATTCTGAGGCAAGAGCAAGAAGGCTACGTCCGTAGCTTTGGTTAATTCATATTTTATTGTGAATTGAGTGCTCTTCATTGTGTGTTTCTTAATAAATTAAACCTTCTTTTCGTAACTTGAGAATTTTACAAACAAAATTGATCTCAGTATAGAGACAACACTTTTTTTTACACTTTTTACCACTTTTTCTCTTTTTCTAAATAACATGAAAGTTAATTTAAATTTAGAAATATCAGTTTTTTACAGGCTTTAGTTTAAACGTGACTTCTGAAAAGCACCTTTTTTAATGCAACTATGTTTTCAAAAAAGCGTTTTTAATGTTTTTTTAAACATCAGTAAGCATCCATTCTAAACAAGTACCGCAGCTTCAGCTAACCCAACTTTACCGAAATTTGCTATTCTGCGTTTGCTTACAGAAAAAAAATGACTGTGTTGCAGCTGAACCGTTTTGTTTTTCATTAAAATCCACATCGTCATTGTGTTTGTTTTGCTTTGTCACACATCGGCAGGTACATTTGAAATCTGGGCAGGTGGCTGCTAATTGGAATCGGGGTGTAAATCCCTAAGCTTTTGTAATGAGTCTCGCTGGCTAGTGCCCATGGTAACGTCAGCTCATATAGCTGCAGGTCCTGCAACGAACAGCTTTTGTGTTTTACATATTTTGCTATAGCGGGCCGGCCCGTTCTTCCAAAATCCTTGGTTCTAGCCGTGGGTCCTACCAGGCAAACATCGAGAGTTAGAATCCGGCGTAGTAAAGACATGAAAAATATTAAATGACAAACATATACTGTATTGTAACACTGTTACAAATAGTAACAAACACTTTATAAGTATATACAGTGATAATAAAAATGTTTCCCCGGGGTTGATTCGAACCCTCGATGTTTGCCGGGCGGCCTAGTTGCTCAAAATCCATAACTCCACCTGGTCTTCGTTTTGGCCACCTTTAGTTTGAACTAACTTAGATTGTAGTGAACCTCGTGATCCCTTTGAAGGGTCATCTGACAAGTAGCCGGGCACAATAAACCACGATGATATCCGGCCGGAAATAGAGTAGTTTCCCGCAGGAGCTTCCATCCGAGTTACGAGAGACCCTGCGCAGCCCTCTGCTTTCAATCCAGCCTTTCATTTTGTA
This sequence comes from Oscheius sp. G VE-2021, assembly GCA_022343465.1. NCBI lineage: Eukaryota > Metazoa > Nematoda > Chromadorea > Rhabditida > Rhabditidae > Oscheius > Oscheius sp. G VE-2021. The sequence continues at coordinate 1,054,532 of JAJQXH010000028.1, forward strand.
GAAAAGCTTTAGCAATTTTGTGAATTTCCAACTCTACAATGACTTTAAAAGAAATGTTAGAAAACAAAGAAGTTATTTTGTTAGTTACGTAGGCAGTAGAAATGTTAGAAAACCTAGTTTAGCGTTTCCATTCTTGGCTACCGACGCATGTACTTCATATACTTCCTGGCGTGCTGCACGCATAGGGTACGATTTTAAGCACACGATCCACGTCAAACGAGACACTTGGAACGATTCAATTGACTGATTCAAATTGTGTGAAAATATATTGTATGAAGAGGTGCGTAGGTGTGTGGACGTTCACCTTTTTCCAATATTCACGTTTCCAAAGTGCCATAAGGTTTGCCACAGTATTTCAAATCACCGCGCATGTTCACCGTCAAATTGTAGTTTGCGTGTCTTGCGAGTTGAAGAAAGCGATGCCTATATAAGAGGGCTTCTGAGAAACCGACAGTTCCTCCCCTTCCTTAAAATCCCGAACCGGCCCGCTTTCCCGAATTTTATTTAACGCAAACAGATTGCGACAGTATCCTTAATGCGATCCATTTTTATTTTAACGTTGTTGTTATACTGTTTTGATCAATTTGGTAACACTTACTGTTGTTTTCGTAAGCTAACAATTTTGAGGGTACTACAAATATTCTGGGCTTCTTGGGCGCGGACCGTGGCGATTGAGAGCCCTCACGCACCCTGGTTGTGCGCGCCGGCAGCTCAGTGGTTAGAGCAACCGACTGCTGTTGAAAGGTCACTGGTTCGAATCCCCCTGGTGCATATCTTTTGCTATTACCTTTATGACCAATCGGGTTAAGGGCAAGGTGATTGTGTTTATTCGTAATTCACTTTAATCGGCCTGCACTGAACAATCATTTCACAAAAATGACCATTCTAGCTGTAAATTTTGGTGGCATTTCATCAAAAAGTTGTTTCGTTCTGTTTCTGGAAAAGACATTTACTTTTGTTTTAAAACCACAATTACTTCCATCATAAGATGCTCCCGTTGATATTCTTTATGGGAGGTCTCTATTTGTAGCTATCCAGTCGTTCTAAGGGTATGGCACGCACTGGATACGATTTTGGCGCAGAAGGGGTTCAATGAAATCGCTACATTAACGAGACATGAACACGAACTTTTGTTTCCTTTCTTCATATGGTATTACCAGATCACATTGGCGTTATCTTGATTAAGTAGACATGCGCTGGCTGTGATAATTTGGCAGTTTTTACCCACTTTATTGTGCAATATACTTGGAGCAAGAAGATTTGAAATTAGCTAGCTGCTGGAAGCGAATAATGGGTTCTGCGTAAAAATGAATCCTGCTCGCAATGTGACAAAACGTTTGTTTGAACAATGTTTGTATAACAACTAGTGTTACAAAGATTTGTTGATGAATTACTAACAGAATAATAGTTCATATAACATGTACACGCTCATCCAGGCACACACACGCCCATATGCTCACCCACTGATACATAAATAGATACATAAACACACAAACATACACAAGCACACCCACACACATTCCCACACAGAAATACACCCACACATTCACTATTAACCATGTGAGTTTTTCAATGCAATAATATCAAAAGTTACTTCCACGCAACCTTGAAAACTTAGGTGAGCGCCACACACATACATTCACGCGCCTGCACACACGCACGCACACACACATACACACGCGCCCGTCTTTTTATGTCTGAGGTTACACTTTGGATCTGCTTCCTTCCAGTCTCTACATTGCATGTTGCACGCACGGGACACGATTTGGTGCACGGCTGGTTCAAGGAAATCACTACGATGAGACTGGCCTGAAGCGGTACCAAGCGGTACACGCATCACATCCGTCATTACGATGATTACGTGGATATGCGCAGGTTGCACTAATTAGGCAGCTTTTACCCGCTTCGTTGCGCAACTATAATCCTGGCGCAAGATCCTTTGAAATTAGGTAGCCGCAAGCGTAGCCATGTGCCGATCCTGTGTCAAATCTGTGTCAAAGCTGGAAATCTAAATTGTCAAGGCATGTTTTCACAAAACGGGTTAGGAGCCCTCACAAACCTTTGCAACAAAAAAGCTTTGAAATTCAGCTAGGGCCGGGTCACAGTTGTTATGTTAGAAGGTTCATTGCAAAATCTCATTTTTGAATTTCTTTTTGCAATTTCATTTTTGTCAACTGCATGGTTTGAAAATTTCGCAATACAAAGGACTACTGTAAGCATGACGAAGCAAAGCCAGGCTACACAGTTTTTCAATGTCCCCCACTTTGTATGCGCATCAAAATGGGGCTGACCACATACTTCTGCACCACCCTTTCTATCTATAATCTTAGTTTCTGACCCTTTACTTCCATTGTAGCCTTCTGAAGAAGCCTGACCTCAATGTGCTAACCTTTTGTAGCTTCGCAGGGCAAGTACAATTCCCATGTTCATTTGCTGCGTACTATAGCGTTCATAGCCATTTTGCTGGCACCTTTGCTCTATTTTCACTTTTTCAGTTGTTAAACCAATTTTTCATCATCTCTTTTAAGAAGATGTCGATTTCCCTTGGAGATGATTGCCTAGAGCTTGAAGAAGAGATGTTAGCTTAACCCTCCGGAATGAATATGAGAAATCCATTTTCAGGTGCTTCTACTATGACACCAATGAGGCAAACGATGACGATGCCCCACCACCCACTCCCCGTTTCCCAAGCCCGCTTTGGAATTATGGAAACAACGAGGAGAACCTGGCCTATCTTTGCAGCCTAGTAAGCTAGGGTTCCTTTCTTGGAGCCTAAATGTTTAGGATCCCCAAATCAACACACTCGAGGAAAAAGACGGATTTGGAAGTTCTCTAAGTTTACTTGAAGATGCTCCTCTAGACTTTGAAATGGAAGAAGACGTGGGTTTGAGCTAAACTTCTGTAACGAATACTAATCAAGATCATCGAAGATGGCGGGGAAGACATGGCTGAATCATTCGATTACAGCCCACCACAAACCCCTTCACCAGATCATATCGACGACGAGGTAGGAATCTAGAGTGTTACTCTACGTTATCAATTTCTCACTTTTTAAAATCACTTTTCATTCATTTACTTATAAATCAACTCTATTTAGGGTAGCGCACCCGTGCCCATCGCTCGGGAGTACCCTGAGGACGAATATAGCTCTTCTCCCACACCCCCGTTTGACCGCTACGACGATGAGGTTATTGACTGACTGATACATGTTGAATTTAGGCAATAGACTTAACAATAATTTTTGTGTTTATAACACCTTTACTTCATATTTTGAAAGAAAAACTCACTGTTTAGGTAATCGAATGCGCGCTCGGTCGTGGGTATTCTGAAAACGAGTACAGCCCTCCCCCGACGCCTCGATTTGACAACTATGATGACGACGTAGGTGTTTGGCGAAAACATGTGCCATGATGGCGTCTTTGTCCTTTTTTCCTATTTCATTCAGCCATTCTTTCAGGATGACGACGTTTTCTTCCAAGACTTTCCGTTTCTTGGCCGAGCTCGTGGCTGAAGACTGAATCTTTTGTGATCCAGTCGTAGTGTCTCAATAAAGGAATCATGTTATAGCTTTTTTTTAAAATTTGAACATCACAAGATCGCTGGTGATCAGAATTTTCATATCTTTTTGAATTAAAGGTAGGAAAGCAGCGAGTTGGTTGTACACCGAGAATCGACTCAGAGTCGACTAGAAAAGTGTGCCCTTCAACCCCAGCTTTGGTCAAAATGCATGTGGTGTAAGCAGAACATCATGGCAAAACAATTCCGTCGAGCCGAACCAGCGACCTAAGGATATCTGAGCAAACTACAGTCCTTCGCTCTACCCACTGAGCTATCGACGGGGCGAGGGGAAGACTCCGGGACACGGTGATAACTGACTTCACTACCCGCCTTCTACCAGTCCCTTGGCAATTGAATGAATAGAAACTTAATAAATCGATTTGGAGACGATTGGTTTTAAAGGGCTTCAATGGGGAAATTTCATATAACAGCAGTGGTTTGAGACACGACGTCATTTTCCAAGACTCCCCGTTTTTTGGCAGATCTCGTGGCTGAAGTGAACATCTTAGGTGATCAGTCGTAGACTGTCTCAATAAACCGTTGATGTTATTGCCTTTAAAAGGCAATATTATCATTTATTGGTCTAAAAGTTAATGTAGGTTAAGGTTTCCATTGGTGTTTAAATCAAAAGTCAAAGTAGAACAACCAGTAAGCATAAAATTAAGTATCGTCTTCGATTGGAGTAAATAGGGTACCCTTCAATCCCAGATATGATCAAAATGTATCTGGTGTAAGCAAAACATAGCTGCAAAACAATTCCGTCGAGCCGGATTCGAACCAGCGACCTAAGGATAGCTGAGCACACTACAGTCCTCCGCTCTACCAACTGAGCTATCGACGGGGCGAGGGGAGAACTCCGGAAAGCGGTGATAATTGACTTCACTGCCCGCCTTCTGTCAGTCCCTTGCCAATTGAATGAATGGAAACTTCAGAAATCGATTTTGAGATGATTTGGCTAAAATAGCGTCGATGTCGAAATACCACAATACTAATTCTGGGCCACTCAGGGAATCGAATAAAATTATTTATTTATTTTTATTGAAGCGGCTGTTTAAAGAGATCATTCACGCTTCATCGTTTCATTAGCTTCTACTGCGGTTCCCCTTTTCCTGGGTTTTCATTTCCTTATCTCACTTTACGAAAAACTCACTGATGACTGTTCGGTCGTTGGAAGTATGTGGCAGGCATTCCCGCGTCATTTTTGTTTGTCAATTGTCATTTTTGGATTAAATATGTGGTATAGTTTATCCATCTGTGGTCGGACCAAAACCATTTCATTTCGATTTTCAGTCAACATCCACGAATTGTCATTTTTGGATTAAATATTTTGTTTCCATAAAGAGCAACACGCAAGCAGTCGCTCCTAGACACTCCGAAAGGCCAGCTGCCACAGCTGCGCCCCAAAAAAAGACTTCCCGACAAGTCATCTGTCCATAATATTTTCGCCATTCTTCATTGATTTCCACATCCGATCGTGCTGGAAACGGCGGCTCATTCTCTTACATTTTGCCAGATACTACGGATGTTCGTGTGGTCCCCTTCTTGATTTATTTACCACCTTATCTTGATTTACAAAAGACCACCGTGCTCAAAAAGGCACCGATGACTGTTCGCTTAACTTTGTGACAAGGTGACATCATAAATTATCTCTCACCGGTTTTGGTTTTCTTTTTGTATTTTCGAATTCTTCTAATCATTGGGGTAATGCACGCAGTTGAGATACAATTTGAAGCACAGCGGGTTCAAGGAAATCGTTACGTTAATGATGAGAGTGGGATACTAAGTGGAAATTCGCTTTAAACTCCTACTGAATTAAATTTTAGTTTTGAATGCGACAAAATGATTTTAAAAAAGTGTTTAATGACTCATTTCGAAAAGTGCGACTTTTGAACTGTAAAAATGGCCGTTTCCTGCCAAAAATGCCAATTCTTGGGGTAAATAAACCCCCAAAAACATCTAAATGCTGTGATTGCAACTTGTTGTTTGTACAGAAAGAAAACATTTCTCATTTTGGACAAGCCAGTGTTGTAGCCGTTAACAATGGTTAAATTAGATAGTTTATTACAAGAAGGATAAATAGTTGGGAACAAATACTGTTTTGGTTGTACCCTGAAACGTCCAAACAACAATAATGGCTATCACAATAATTCCTAGACGTTAGTTTAGGGAGTGACGTCAACTTGAAACCATAATGTTTGCAATTCCGGTGTTATTCAACTACTAAACATTCCAGTTTTGTGACTAAGAGTTATTTTAAACAAAACACTGCCAGAAATCTTTGTCTTTGCCGTTTTTTGAAGTTTGGTTCCCAGAACCTTCGATCCAAACGATTTCTTGCAATCGTAGACTGTATTTTCCGTGTGGCTGTCACTCTTTCAGATAAAAGAGTGACTTCATTTTTTAGATTTTAAAGCCGAGTTTTGTCATTTTTCGAAGTCAAAAAACATTTTCTGCTAAAGGTGACCCCTTAAAATAGGAAACTGGAAGCACAATAAAATTCAAGTTCAAGAGCGTTAACATCCATATTTGAAGTGCTCTTCAACTAAACAATCCAGTTTTTTTTCACTTGAATGACCTCAAAAACAGTCATTTTTTCTGTCGTTTCTTTAGCGAGTTTGGAAAGTTAAGTTAAACTAAGTAGTTAACTAAACGTAGAAGCCATCTTCGCACTTTCCAGACACACTCCGTTTTCTTCCCATGCCCGCACTTATCGCCAAAATGTGACTAACGTCAATGACATCGTTCCGAAAAAGCCAAGTGTGACGGAACACCGGAACGTGTCGCATTCCGTACACTTTGGGCGTTCCGTACACTTTTTCTTTTTGAATCTAGCCGAAGCTTGAACCTTTTGAACACTATTCGACCAACAACTAACAAATTTACTAAGTAACTCCCATTTTTAAGTTAATACACTACCTTTAAAAGTTCTTTTACAATCTCTATGACTTCTTTCATTGGGCTGCATCCATTCTTCATAGTAACCAGAAGTTCCAGCAAAAACAGCTGTAACATAATAAAACCTTCATTTTAGCTACTGATAATGTCATTGTTATCGTACAAGTCACGCTTGGATGCTCAAATCTAAGCTAATTCGTTGAAAACGTTAAGGTTTCAAAGAAACCACATTTTATGAAACCCAGCACCTCTTGCTTGGTAAACAAGAGCTCTACCACTGCTCTCTCTGTATGCCTGTCTGTCTGTCTGTCTGTCTGTCTGTCTGTCTGTCTGTCTGTCTCTCTCTCTCTCTTTGTCTATGTTTTGTATCCTTCATATAGGTATCACAAATAATACCAGGCGAACTGCTTTTTTCTCAATCTTTTGGATTTAATTTTTATAAAGAATAATAAAAAAGCAAAATATTTTAACTCCAGGGGAATTGAACCCGGAACCTTCTGCTTGGTATGCAAGCGCTCTACCACTACACCACGCTACGACACTTGGTTCACAAAATTAGAAGAAGCAAATTAGCTATTTTATGGTAAAAACGACTATTTTCCCAACAAATCAAGTGAAGTCGTCTCCAAAAAGCCCAAAAATCGCGCAATTTGACAAACTGTTAGATAAAAACCGTGTTCCAACAAATTTCATGTTTTATTTAACTGAATCAAACCGAATAACTTCAAAGGAACATCTCTCATGACCGCATGAACACCATCCTTGTTTGCTGAAGATAACACATGTTTGTTGAGTTTTCCTTGGCTTTGTGCCAGAGACCGCTGGCTGTGAAGAGTCCGCCGCTCGCTTATCAGGCCGCGTTCTGCCAACCGTCGTGTGAATACATTAAGCCACACGGCTTGAACATCTTTACACCGCTAATCCCTGCGATCGATAATACAGATTGCGTGTTGAAGAATCCTGAAGGCGTTCTTTTTAACATCTTGAAGTACAGGATACAGCTGTTTTCGGTACTCGAAAGTGCTAAATCGTCCTACGTAACTTGTTTTACTACCTAAGCACACATACATAAGGCAAATGAATAAGGCCGTAGTTTCACTTACAATAGCCTGTTGTATCTACCAACCCGGGCGCGACCTGCCACCCATCCTTTGAATACATTAGCGGTCGTTCATTCAGACAGAACACCTTTACAGCCTGTCTCCCGAAAATCAATAATGTTTATTGTTATTAACGATTTTCGGAGGTCAAAAGTTCAAATTCGTGGGTTTTCCGTTTTCCAAAACAACCTAATATAATGTATAAACAGGCAGCGTCTTCAAGCAAGTAGACATTTTTTTCTCTCTCTCACTCCTTCTCTATTATCTCTCCTCTCTTTCTCTTTCTCACTCACTCACTCTTTCTCTCTCTTTCTATATCTTTTCCTTTGTTCTTCTCCCTCCTCTCTCTCGCTTGCTCGCTCACGCTCTCTTTCTCTCTCTCTCTTTCTCTTTCTCTCTTTCTCTCTCTCTATTTCTTTCTTTCTCGCTCTATCTCTTTCCCTTTTACTCACACACTCTCTCTTTCTATATCTTTTCCTTTGTCTTCTTCCTCCCCCTCTCTCTTGTCCGCGTTCTATCTCTGTCTCTCTATCTTTCGTCTACGTTTACTCTATCTCTCTTAAAATCAAAAGATACGTCCAACTTTTCATTTATTTGTAAACAACAACGTAATTTGACCGTTATATTTGTCTAAGAACACCTGTAGTTGTGCCAAGAAACCGCAAGCTTCAAACACCCCGCCGCGGCCTTATCAAACCGCAGTGTGCCAACCGTCGTTTGAATACATTAGCGATCTGCTCGACACATTTACAGCATCTCCGCGATCAATAACAACGCATTTTTAGTATTCAGTTCTTTAGACCCCCAAGGTTAAAATCTACTTCAAAATTTGACCTTTCCCGCCTGTTTACTTGAGCATCACGTGGAAAACAGCATGTGGTCCGCCTGACACAAACTACGCTTTAGACCCTAAACCGTTCCCAAACTAGCTGGCAAAAACGTGTCATTGTTTTCCTGTGCAGTCTTCTTCTTATAGTGATGTTTGGAGCTTTGTACCGCATGGCTAAGACGATGTTTACTTCCCACCATTGTCCCTACCAGCGCGAGTCAATGTTGCGGACAGTGGTTACCGAATAGCTTACTGGGCTTCTTTGACCCTCTTTTTTGTGAAATTGTGGTGAGATTGAAGATCCACGTTGTAAAATGATGGGATTATCACTTTTTCGACGATTCCGGTCGGAAAGGAATGTCGAATGTCTTTCCCGTTATCTTTGTTTGCTGCCTACTGCGGCATCGGCCTGATAGCGCTTCGGAAGAGAGCAACTCTGACGCATCGTTTTCCCACAGGCATCGATTGCATGGACCTTTCGCTAAGCCCTTTTTTTACAAAAGGATCTCTCTCTTTTTTTCTTTTTCTCTTTTTCTCTCCCCCTTTTCTCTCTTTCTCTCTCCTCTCTCTCTATCTCTCTCTCTCTTTCTCTTTTCTTATCTATCTCATTTTTTGGCACTCTCTCTCATTGCTCTCTCTTTCCCTTTTCTTTGCCCTCTCCTTTCTTACATCTCTCTCTCTTTCTCTCTCTCTCTCTCTCACTCTCTCTCTCTCTCTCTTTCTCTCTCTCCCTTCCAACCAGTTTACTTTCAGAAATGTCGATAGACCACAGATTCACTGACACAATATCAAGAAACACCTCAGTTCAATCCGCAATTGAGAAGTTCGATGCCTTCAAACCTAAGCCAAGGCTCCAGAAATCCACAACTCAAGATGTCCCAGAAGTAACCAGAAGGCCCTTGAGAAGAGCCCAGACTTTCAAAGACCCCAAAGAAGAAGAAAAGAAGACTGGAACTATCCGAAACCGTCATTCAACCCAGGAAATCCGGGCACCTTTGGCAGAAGCAGAAACGGAAACAGAACTAGAGTCTGATGATGACTGGAAAACGGTTTCTGCCTTGGTTTTCGGGGAGAAGCCGCAGAAGCCGCCGAAGGTGGAGGAACCGCCGACTACTCCTCCTCTTGTTTTTGACGACGGTCAGGTGGGTGATCAAAGACCCCCGCGAGAGGTCGGTAAACGAGAGGGCTTAGGGCAAATCAATACCACATAATTCCCCTGGATTGACCTGGCCTTCACTTTGGCGCGCACATGCGATTTATGAGTCTGGTGCAGTTTCACTCCCTCATTTGTTTGGGTTTCGGGCAAGGACATTTGTTCACAAAGGTTTCTGCTATTTATATTATGAGTTTTGTGAAAACATTCATCGAAGCTAAAGACCATTCCCTCTATATATTTGTTACCAAAGCTGTTTTTGTCATTGAACGTGTAGAATTTTCAAAAAATTTGAAATATACTGCTGCGTATTTGAAAATTTCATGTGTGATCCTTTTCGATTTCAGTGAAAAATTTACTGTTTTCATGAGAAATAGTAATTGTAAAATACCGTTAGCTGAAAACACCAATTTATCTCAAAATCAATTTCCAAATTAATTCCTTATTGATTTCTCCGATTGTAATTTCTCAATTTAGACCTTGAAACACATCATTAATTTAGTTTTTAAAAATTTGGGGTAATTCCGAAAGCCTAATGACTGGCTTCATTATTTCTGATTACTCAAGAAAACATTTGAATTTCAAGTTGTGCTACAAAAAGACTCTTTTTTTAAACGGTTTGATTATAAATTGAATTAAAAGTTTACAAAAACCCATAGACACCCTTTTTGTTTGAGTTTTCACCGATTCTTTAGAATATCCTTTGTGTAAACAAATTCTATCAAGTATTGTAACGTTTCTTTATCAACTTTGACCAAAATCCAGCTTTAGTTTTATTTAGAAAAATCATTCGCTGCCAAAAAACTCTATTAAAAATGTTTTATAATAAAAATTAAGTCTTGAAAACCCTGGCTTTTTTTACAATGCTTCAAAACCTCCAAAAGATTGGCGATGAGCGAACAGCCTTTGTCATCCCTTAGTCATTGCTGAATCACAGTAGACAATCCAGAATCGTCATTTCTTTTTCCCCACACGCCAATCCTTTGATTCCCGACAGTCTTGTACGTGAATCACTCTTATTTGTTTCACTCAATGCAATGTTCTCCCCAATACCTTCATGAAAATTCAATTAAAACCGATTGTTCCTGCCTACTCACTAAACCCCAATCAAAAAGATTCCCATTTCCGGTTCCCGCGTCATACCTCCCATATGTATAGATTAAACGGCCTTATCGAGGCATGATGGTTGAAAGTGTTACGAGCGTGAGGCGCCAATCGTTAGCTGTTGAATTTTCAGCTATCGTACTAGAGAATCCTCCCCCTTATCAGTTCGAAAGTCATTTGATTTTCGGCAGTCTGCGCAAAAAAACACACTTTACGGACTACTTGACCCCGCCTTCGCTATTTTTACAACCGTGTAGTTATTTGTGTTGTTTTAGGCTGTCCAAACGACAGTAGAATATAGGTAGCTCGGGCTCAGCGGGAGGGCAGGTTAGCGCCGCTTTGGTGGTGCGCTGGAATCTTTGCACAGCGGCGCATTCCTCCTCGCGCCCGCCCCTCTGCGCCCCATAGCGGGTCTGTTTGAATATCGATTGATGCGTGCTGGACTGCAGACTGTAGCGCCTGACTCACCTGCTTTCTACTTCCCTGTACCGGTTCCCACCGTGACCTCGTCGTTTATCACTTCTCACCCCCCGGATGACCAATAGCTTTAATATTTTCTGTTTTTTTTCCGGAAATTACCCTCAAAATTGATTATCTACCGCCAAATAAGCTTAAACGTCAATTTTGATTACAATTCACCGGAGAAAAGCTCTCAAAACAATGGCCTTGTCCCGGTGTGCTCCGTTGCTAATCCCCTGCTCAAACTCGAAACCGCTCGAAATGGCTGTGTTTGAATTTCGTCTTGTCGCTCCTCAAATTCTTTAAATTCCTTATTTTTATTTATCATTTCTTCTTATTTACTCATTATTATTAATTTTTATTTATTTTAGAACCTGGATCCTGAAAAGTTATTCACGCGCCAAGAGCGCATCGGGCGCGGGTCGTTCGGAGAAGTTTTTAAAGGAATTGATAACAGAACCGGCCAGGTATATTAATTTATTTTATTTATATATTTTCAGGTTGTGGCGATTAAAATCATTAATTTGGAAGAAGCTGAGGACGAAATCGAAGATATTCAACAAGAAATCCAGGTTTGCCACTGTTTTCCGACTTGTACAAATATTTATTTTAGGTACTTAGCCAGTGTGACTCACCCTATGTAACAAAATACTTTGGAAGCTTCTTAAAGGTAATTTTAAATCTATTTTCTCTATTTATTTTGCTTTTTAGGGCGCTAAATTATGGATTATCATGGAATACCTCGGTGGAGGTTCTGCCCTGGATCTCACCAAGAGCGGAAAGCTGGACGAATCTCATATTGCTGTTATTCTCAGGGAAATCCTTAAGGGATTGGAATATCTGCATTCGGAGCGCAAAATTCATCGTGACATTAAAGGTTGGTATTGATTTTTCATTTGATTTATTTACTTTTTCACTAAAGGGGCTAACGTTTTGTTGGACGCTAGCACTTGTGCCGTAAAATTGGGAGATTTTGGCGTAGCCCGCCACCTTGAAACCATCACAGGCCGTAAAGCCGACACTTTCGTTGGTACACCATTCTTCATGGCTCCAGAAGTAGTCATGCAAGGAGCTTACGATGAGAAGGTCTCAAAATTTGACTTTTAGTCCTTTAAATGTCGTGTTTCTTACCCTTTGTCGCTTCCTACCCTCTGTATTTTAGCTGCTAACGTGCTAGTTTCGGAGCACGGGGATGTGAAGGTCGCCGATTTCGGTGTGGCCGGTCAGCTTACGGAAACCGTCAAGAAGAGGATAACTTTCGTCGGTTCGCCTTTCTGGATGGCACCTGAGTTGATTCAACAGGCTAGCTACGACTACAAGGTACGTAACACCGTATTCCTTCCCTCTGTCGCTTCAAAACTTTCCTTTTCCCCCTGAAAATCTGTTTATTCCTTTTTTTAGGCTGATATTTGGTCCCTCGGTATTACTGCTATCGAACTGGCTAATGGCGAGCCTCCGCACAGTGACCTGCACCCCATGCGAGGTACTTTTTTTTATTTTCTTCTATAATGTTCGTTTTAGTGTTGTTCTTGATCCCCAAAAATCCTCCTCCTCAACTAACTGGCTCCCAGTGGAGTAAGCCGTTCCGCGAGTTCGTGGAATCCTGTTTGAATAGAAATCCCGACGAGGTTTGTTTTTATTCTTTATTTTTTCTATTTTATTTTTCAGCGTCCCACTGCTTCTGCTCTTTTGAAGTCTACCTTTATCAAGAAGGCCAAGAAGAACAGTATCCTGGTTGAACTCATCGAACGGGCGGCTGAGTACAGGTAAGCCCTCTTGCGATGACATGTTTACCTAAACTTTCAGGGCGAAAGCCGTTGTTTCTTCCGACAGTGACGTCGATAGCGATTCTGATAACGACAGGGATGGATCTAATTGGGATTATCCTACCGTCAGAGGTTCCTACAAGGAAGATGACAGGTAGTTGTCGTATGAGCCCTATGTATTTTATCGATTTCTAGGGTGGATGAGACTGTTCGAGTCCGTGAGAAGGCAAGGGCTCCTCTGAAGAAGGACATTAGTCCTGGTGGAACTATCGTCAAGGTACTTTTGTTGCTTTTTATTTTTGAGATTGTATTTTCAGTCCTCGGCATCGGCTATTTCTGTGGCTGATCAGCTTCGGGATATGGAGCTGTCCGGAAGCCGAAAGTCTTCGTCTAGTTCTTCATCTTCTAGCCGCGGAACTCACGTTACAAATCCCTCTGGTTCTATGGATAGGATTTCTGTTGGATCGGGTAAATCCCACGAGAAGATGGTCTCTCCGCCTGGAACTCGTACAAAGGTCCCCGCTTTCACCTACGAAACTGATCTGCCTCCGCGGAACAGTGGCACCACCACCATTACATTGGGTAGTCCCACTACCAGCCCGGTCAGTTTCTTTCGAATTTCCATTTTACCTAGTGAATTTTTCAGAATGCGTCTATGAACAGGACCCGTTCTGTTCTGCACAGTGAGCAGCCGTCGTCTTCTGGAAGGTCGCTGGAAAGGAATCGTGCTGCCACCACTACTGCATCCACCTCTAGGTATTGTGTTTTCCATTTTTTGCTTATTTTCGCTTTCAGAAATGTTGAGAATGGCTATCGTGGTCATTCTAACGGCGCAAGGTCCCTCACCGACAGGGAGAAGTCTTACCATCATCCTGTCTCTAATGGTCATCCTCCTCCTGAGAGGAAAAAGGTTCAGACGGTAAGACAATTTCTGTTTTCGTATCTAATTTCTGATTTTCAGGGTGCGTTGCCGTGCGCTCTCCTCCCTGCCTTGAACAAACTCTCCCGTACTCGTCACGGAATCATTCCCCTCGAAAGCCGCGCAAACGCCCTCCGTCAGGCGGAACAGGTTAGATTTCCACATGTAGTTTCACTAATTGGCTTCATTTCAGTTGAGTCCTGGAATTTGCGACACTTTCATACAGGAATTGATGAAGCGTATTGCTCACCCGCAGGCGAACAATGCTGAAATTCAGAATGCCCTCAAGAAATTGATGAAGTAAGCTATATTTCTTCAGTTTTATCCTAATTCGGGATATTTCAGTCCTCCGTGAAGATTCTTCGGTCTGCATTTTACTCCAATTGCTCATTCCCTTGGTTCTCTCGACGATGATGTCTGATTTTTTGTGGTTATCTATTGGCGTTGACATTAGATTAGTGTGATATAGCCTTTAATGGTTGTGCAAAGTCTGCTGAAACGTACGTGTATTTGATGGAGCCTTTTATTAAACGTTTTGCCCTTTGAGACTGTTTGTTATTCTGGGTGCATGGGTAATTAGATCGGGGGCAGTTTTTTCGGCTCTCGACGGCAGCCCTGACCTTGGGAGGGTTGCGCAACCATGGGTGCGCACGACTAATGAGGGACGGGTCGGGAAAGTGCAGTTTTTTTGGGTTTGGAGTGTTTACGGCTTCTGAATCTCATCTACTCTAGTCGGACTGTGGACCGGAAGCGAGAGAATTCCATTGCTGATGAGTACATTAGGTCATTTCGGATCGGACCACAAACAGATATCACCACATAAGGAGGACCATTACTAAACACCACCCCTGGAAAATGGAAATTTCAGTCTCGTCGGAATGCGCAGAAAGAGCGGCCTAAGGCCACCTCAGAAAGTGACCTGATGCCAGAAAACGCAGAAAGCGGCTGACGGTGGCAGATACCGCAGAATGCGGCATGAGGTACCCATAAAAAGCAAAGAAGCGGCCTAAGGGTGGCAGTTGCCGCAGAAAGCGGCCTGATGGTGGCAGATAACGCAGAATGCGGCATGAGGTACCCATAAAAAGCAAAGAAGCGGCCTAAGGGTGGCAGTTGCCGCAAAAAGCGGCCTGAGGATGGCATATGCCGAAAAGGCGGCCTGATATGGAAAACCATGTACTTTGAAGTTTCAATCAAACATAGGGTATGAAAACTGTACACTTTCAAGTCAGAATTTCTAAAAATGTGCAATTATTTACACAGATTTAATTATTGTTATTCTTGACGGATTTTCAAGAATCTTCCCACAAACCAAGCAAGTAAAATGAAATTCCCAACGAGCTAGATTGAAATGGTCTTCGATCACACTGTTTACGTTATACCATAACATTTTTGAAACGTATGAAATAAATAAAGCTGTCCCGTTCACCAATCAGACTATAAAGAGCTTTGATCCCTTGGTTGTCAATAGGCCGCACTTGGGCGCAAACGATCGTATTTGTCTTAGATCGCGAGATGAGGGGTATCGACGCACGCGAACTGTGGGCCAAACTGGGAATGGAATGCGGAATTATCCGGGAATCGGGTTTCCTAGATTTTTCAACAGATCCCTAATAATTGCACTTCACCTATTTTGTCTCGGAAACCAGACATCATGCGGGATGTGGGTGGGTGAGTTTTCCTTTTGCGCTTGGGATATCACCGATGATTGTGTGATGTGTCACTGTGTGAAAAAGGAAAACGTACACCTGTGAAACTGTGGGCTTGCTGACTAATCGTGTGCCACTAAAAGAAGAAAATAGAAAAAAGTTGTGTTTAAGCAACCCAACTCCCGTGTTCTGAAGTACTGGGCGAATAGAACAATGCGAATTTCAAAAGTTTCACAAAAAAAAACCTGAACAAGAAACTTGCTGTTCATCTCTGTTCATTTATCGAGGTACTGAGTGCAATTGTTGGCGCGATAAAGACGAGGGCCATCAACAGCGATCGCCTCGTCTAAAATAACACAGAACTCCGAGATGGTAATTTATACAAAAATTAGAAGAAAACTGACAAGTTTGCTCTTGTTTTTGTTATCTAATAGTCAAAAATCCACTTTTAGTTGATATAGAAAGAAAATGCATCCCAAAAAAAGCCCTGAAACACAGCGCAAATCAACAAAAAACCAGTTTTCGCAATTTTTAGAACGATGTCCACGTTTTATGAATCACGAATGCCTAAAGTTTCGTTTTCTATTGTTGTTTTCTGTTAATTGCAACAGAAGGAGGTAGTTGGGGCCGATAGGCACTCCGGCGGCGATGGCGGCGGCCAAAAATCGTTTAATTCGTGCGTATCATGATAAACCTTATGGTTCCTATCCATCCACGTCCTCGCCGTTGGAACTGGTAACAACCCTCTACGGAGGTGTTGGCAGACGGGTGGCTTTTGAATTCCCCACCAAGGGTGGGAGATAAATGCAAACTGGAAAATCGAAAAAATGTT
Organism: Oscheius sp. G VE-2021; assembly: GCA_022343465.1. Classification (NCBI taxonomy): domain Eukaryota; kingdom Metazoa; phylum Nematoda; class Chromadorea; order Rhabditida; family Rhabditidae; genus Oscheius; species Oscheius sp. G VE-2021. The sequence goes on from JAJQXH010000028.1 coordinate 1,070,793, forward strand.
TTTTTTACATTTCTTTATCTTAGTGGTTGTAAAATTATGTTAAAATACAATTTTCGGGGTCAACTTAGAAGCTGGCTGCTGTGAGTGAGAGGTTATCCAAGTGAATGTAAAGGCGAAAATGAAATCAGCTGACTTTAAAACCTCTTTTTTAAAACATTTGCAACCCTAGTCAAAAACCATTACAAATCATTTATTCACCTTCTTTACCACAACAATCTCAACCGCACAATTTAAACTGAAGATCACATCACAAATTCACAGCCAATTTCCCGAAATGTCACACTGGAAAGTAAGAGATCTGTAATCCGACCCATTCTGTTCTCTATCCGCATTTCATGTGTTTGTGTGTAGGAAAGCACTGGAGCATCTTTGCATCCCATTGGTCCCGGATCTCCTGCGTGCTGAAACCTCAAAATTGCGCTTTCATTACGGGGTACACATACGCTGCGTTCTCAGGCTCCTCGTCGCAATCATGGGTCGTTTGAATGTGTTGTCGTACCCTGCCCTGAAGTGATTGATTGTTATGCCAATCCGTGTGCCTGCCTTTCTCACGCCGGAATAAGGACAGCGAGGACATTTGAAAGGGCGTTGCTGGGAGTGGTTCAACACCACGTGCTCGTATAGATTCCACTTGGATCCACTTTGATTCAGACGAACAGTGTTCGAACACAGCTGCAACAATGGGAAAATTGCGCATGAGAGCTTGTAAACACACCTCGCACTTTACGCTGATCCCTTCATCTTTCGTTTTCTTCTTGCTCTCACTCTGTCGGAGTGTCTTCATGATCTCAAGGAGAGATGGAGTCTGAAACTTGCAATTTCCATGGTGTCTAGATGTAATTACCTGAATTTCCGGTTCATCTTCATCTTCCTCTTCTTCTTTGAGTTTAGTCATCTCCAAGAGCAGGCTAGCGGTGGGACCCAAATCGAGATCAGCAAGAGGGTTCTCAGAGAATTCATCACCCAACTGCAAAGGGTCAAATCTGAAAAACAGGAATTGGGTTCTTCATTTTTCAAACTCTTAAACTTGTAATACTGAGAGGCTAGTTTTCAGGGTAGCTTTTAAAATAACTTTGATGTTTCGAGGAAAAAAGTCTGAACCCTTGAAGTTCTCTTTACCACCTTCTATAAATAACTGAACGTTTTTGTTCGCTATATGCGTGGGTCCCTGCGGTGGTGTGAAACTGTTAAATTGACTAAGTTTTTGTTATTCAAGTTTACTAAACCGGAACTTGTTAAGTAGAGAGTTTTTATATAATCATGGGCTTCATACAACATTTGTGCCCCTTCACCTGATGTCCTACACCCATTTACTAGTGACAAATAACGTTATGATCCAATAAAAATTGGGAAGATGAGCTCTCATCGAAAACAACAATGTTCTAACTATAGTAGCTTAGTATGACCATAAGCACATATTTATCGCAACAGTTAGTACCCCCGGTTGCCACTAGTTTTGCAAGACGTGCCGAAAAGTGGACAGTCGAAACATTGGTTATACAATGACTCAGACAGTGATTAGTTCCCCGTTGATATTGATCTGCAGACTGACTGTGACTGATTTAGAAGTGTTCGATCAAAAAGGTTTTGAATAAGGTGCCCCATTCTTCTTGAAATCCGTGAAACTATCATTAAAGTTTATCGAAAATGGTAAAACTGAGTTTTTAGGTGAAACGAAGGATTTTATGGATTGTGGAAACAAGAGAATAAGATTACTAAATTGGCTCAGTTTCTAGAACTTCAAAAAAATCTAATCAAACTTAGCACTAATACACTAAGTAGCCCGAAAGAACGGACCTCTGAAGCGTTAGAGGCCTACATAAGAAGATTGTCTATTCTTGAAAACTTCTTTGTTAGAACAGCCAAAGGTACAAACCAATCGGTTCAAAAAGCTTGCCAAGCTAATTTCGATGTGAACAACGGCTCGTATTTTAGGCGCAGCGCTGCATTTCCTTTGATTTGTGGTGAAGACAGCAGGTGGATCAATCTTAGTCCAAGAAACCAAATGGCCTCATTTTGAAAATGTCAGAATACTGGAATGTTCAGCTTCAAGTTGTTTGATGGCAACTTTTTGTGTGGGGAAGATTTTAGAATAGAAACATCCTTTTGAGAGGAATGGGATTCAAAAAGAATGCCCAGATAGTCGAAGAATAAAGATTGGCCCCCAAAATTGCTCATTTTTACCATTTTGTATCAAAGAAACGCATTTTTCAATATTTAAAAGCATTTGATGCAAAATATGTTACTGTACCTGTGACTTGACTCCAATGACCCTGTGGCACTTCCCCGTTTGGCCAGTCCCTCTCCACCCGTCGCCTTCCTCTTCGTCCTAAACCCATGTTTACCCTTAGAATCGACCACGTCCCCACCCTTTCTTGTTCGCCGGCGTTGTTTTTGCCAACTGTCTAGACGCGTCGTCCAGGTGGGCAAACCGACAGAAACCATTATCGATCTGAAGCTTTTGTTCCATTAGAGCGAAAATGTGCGCCATACCAAAAGATTCAATAGACGCTTGAGTTCCATTCGATTTGGAATCTCAACAATCAGCTGAGAGGGTTGGTCGATTATGCGCTCTGGAGGAATGTAGAGGGGCTAAAACGAGAAGTGCATTTGGATTTCTGGTGACGACACCTGAGAAGTCTGAATGACAGGCTCAGCTTCGACTATTCCACTGGTGGAAGGAGGATCGTCGATAGTCTCTTCGATTGGAATCACGGGGATGATTTCTCCTTCACAGCGACCGGCTTCTGATTTTACCCTGAAAAGTTCATATCAACAAATTTTTTACAAAGAGAGAGATATTTATTTTTAGATTTTAGATTTAGCATTTATCTCCCACCCTTGGTGGGGAATTCAAAAGCCACCCGTCTGCCAACACCTCCGTAGAGGGTTGTTACCAGTTCTAACGGCGAGGACGTGGATGGAAAGGAACCACTTGCAAGTTTGAGGTATAATGCTTAACCGGCGATTTGCGCGCGGCCGCCCGACTACCCTTCGCACCTCGGCCGATCAGTTACGAGGGTGGGTCGCGGGGGCCGCGATGGCGGCGGCTCTGAGCCCCACAGCTAACACAAAGAACAATGGAAAACGAAACTTTCGGCTTGATTCAGCTAAATAAAACATGAAATTTGTTGGAATACGGGTTTTATCTAACAGTTTGTCAAATAGCGATTTTTGGGCTTTTAGGAGACGACTTCACTTGATTTGTTGGGAAAATAGTCGTTTTTACCATAAAATAGCTAATTTGCTTCTTCTAATTTTGTGTTGGACCACCACGGCGAACTTCTGCGCCATCGGGTTTGGGTGACACCCCTGCCAATTGCCATAAGCTTGTCGCGCGCTTCAAACAGGTGTCGTAGCGTGGTGCAGCGGTAGAGCGCTTGCATACCAAGCAGAAGGTCCTGAGTTGAGTTCAATTCCCCTGTAGTGAAAATGTTTTGCTTTTTTTTATTATTTTTTATAAAAATTAAATCCAAAAGATTGAGAAAAAAGCAGTTCGCCTGGTATTATTTGTGATACCTATATGAAGGATACAAAACATAGACAAAGAGAGAGAGAGAGACAGACAGACAGACAGACAGACAGACAGACAGACAGACAGACAGGCATACAGAGAGAGCAGTGGTAGAGCTCTTGTTTACCAAGCAAGAGGTGCTGGGTTCGATTCCCCTGTAGTGAAATGTTTTTGCTTTTTGATATTCTTTTATAAAAAGTTGATCCAAAATATCAAGAAAAAGGCTGTTCGTTTGGTATTATTTTCGATACCTATATGAAGGATACAAAACACAGACAAAGAGAGAAAGAGAGAGAGAGAGAGAGAGAGAGAGAGAGAGAGAGAGATTAAAGAATCCCAACTCACAATCCATTGAGAATAGACATAGATGAGTCAAAGTCCGTTGCCGATGACGACGTAATGGTGGAATTCAGAGGCGTTCCTCCCCGCTCCTCTTCCTTATTGAAGAAGAACTCAATTATCTGCAGGTCGTAATCATTGATGACCACTTTTCGGTTCCGAATCCACTCCATTTTTTCCTCAACGGTACAATTCTCCATCGCATTTCTTCTAAACAAGATGATTGTTGTGGTCACTCTCGTGTGTTTACTTCAGGTCTTCGCGGACTCGTCCCATGACCGCCTTGCGCCGGTTGTGAAAGTGTTGCTTCACTTTTTCCGGCTCCATCGGGGCGTCGAAGACTTCAGCCAACTGAAAGTTCAAATTTTCACTGGGAAAAGGAAAAATAACCTTGTTAGCCAAGTTGGTCCACAGCTCCTGACGCATTTCATTGTCATAGTTCTGTCGTTTTTGAGAACCTCTGATCAGAATCTGAAAATATCAAAGCATCAAGGAGCTCTAGACATGTTTCTTGGTAACACAATTTCCGCCGTCAATTAAATAGCCTCGTTTTTTTTTAGTTTTCTGCAGGTAAAAATAAGTAAATCGGGTGGCAATTTTCAGATTGTTAGTTGTAGTTTGATCATTTATATAGGTAAATTTCCAAATTTTGTAGAAAAGTTGTGCATTTAAATACGTTGAAATTGTTGAATTCTCAGTTGAATACAAACTTTTTCAAATTATTACTTCGAGGTCCAGAAATTAAAACATAAAGTAATAATTTTGAATTTGAAACATTCTGAAAATTTCTCACAAAATTGGTTATCCGACTGTATTCAAACTGTTATTTGAAAAATAGCAGTTATATTGATGTTTTAGTGTTCTAAATAACACAAAAACGTTATAAATAAGGTTTGATATCTTGAAAAACAGAAAGTTCAATTAGAAATTGTGAAAAACCAAATGCACCGACGGGGATCAAACCCTCGTCCATCCACTGATAGTTCAAACTGGGTGGTCCAGTCGAAGGAGTGGCAACTTTGCCCGTGTGGGTCCGTGACAAATATGAGTTGTTTGTTTCAAAATCTGACCTTCTGTTCTAAAAAAGTGAAATGATAACAAAAATAGGTGAAGTTTGAAAAGGGCGAAAGATTCAGTAAGTTAAAAGTCAAAGCTCAGTATTTTCACTTTCCTTGTCTATTCGGAACTGTTTTTAGAACCCCAAACAACGTAGGCGGAAAAAGCTGTGTGTTTTTTGTTATTCGGATTAACATTAGATGGAAATGACAGCTTTGCGAGAAAACAAACGCTGTATTTTCTGTTTTTATCAAGTGAATCTATACAATTTGCAAAACAAAGAAAGATAATAAGTGTTTTCAAACAAGAATAGGTTGAAAAGTGGAAGAAATTAAAGGAAATTCATTAAAAAAAGGGAAATGAATTAAAAATGAAATATGAAACACAAAAAACCATTTTTCAACTTAAATTTTTGAAATTTTTGAAATTTGTTTTGAAAAAGAAACTTTAGAAGTGTGAGAACGTCAAAGTGTGATGGAGAAATATGTGATCTTCAACATGTCTAAATGTAGGGAACTTTTGGTTTGTAAAATGAGCGGGGTTTTAAAAAGTAAAAAAAAGAGAGAAAATTGAAACAAAAACGTGAAATAAAAAAAGAGAGAAAATTGAAACAAAAACGTGAAATAAAAAAAGAGAGAAAATTGAAACAAAAACGTGAAAGTTTTGCGCCAGAAATACGAGAGATTGTTGTTTGAGTCCGATTTGTTTGCGGTCAGCGGAGCAGGAAATGCGCATTACGGATGGAATTCGCTACAATTATGCAAAACTGAAAATGTAAATATGAATTATCCCTTTCAGAATATACAAAAAAGTGGAATTTCATAGATATTGCTTGTTAGAAATCGGTAAAAAGAAGCTAGAAAGGGTAAATAACTCACATCACTGTGGTCGAGTACATGAGCTACGATGTACTCGCTGATCTCCTTTTTCATCTTCGCCGTGGCGTTCATCGCCTGAAATTGATTTTTATACAAATCACCTTAATTTAAGTGCTAATTAAGGTCAATTAAAGTGATTCGAGAGTGAATCAGGCTTGAATAGGTCTTTAGGAGCAAGTCTCAAGGTTTGAACTGAGCTCAGTCGCATATGCAGCCAATTAGAGGGGGACCAGAGCGGTGTTGTCCGACGACCACCGGGAGGGCGCCGTCACAATATGGCAGTTGCGGCTGGCGCCAATCAATTGCTGCCAGCCGGCCGCGATCGATAACCGGCAGCTCGTGGTTCTGAGCAACCAAGTTCAGTACGCGGGAACATTGGGGGCGCCGCAGCAACTAATCTGCCCCGCATCAGTGCAATCGCAGGAAACTTGACACCCTCGGAAAAACTAGAACTTCTACTTTTATACTCAAATTTTGAGATTCCCAGTTTTCATAACTGTCAAACAGGTAGCAGCTGCCAGTCGTCCGCCCTTATCAGTGCAAAGATTCGCCCCGAAATGACGCATCTCGCCCTCTCGAAATGGCAAAAGATAAAGATAAATTGGAAACTGTTGACAAGTGGCCGATTAAGTCTGCCGGCTTTTGTGGCGCGTCTTTATCGATTGGCAGATATCAACAATCTCAACAGTGGAATTGTACATCTCCTCCCAGGAAAGTGGCGCGCGGCGGGAAAGTGCGTGGATGCGTTTCCTTTCATGCCCAGACCTGATCTCGGCGGGGAAAGTGACGTCGCACATGGTTAGGCATTCAAACGACTCAGTGGATCGAATCACTCCACTGTTTTGAAATCTTTTCGGATTTAGAAAGATGAGAAAAGTAACATCTTGAAGGCTCAAAATCGTAATCATAAACTTTTCCGACCAACCCGGTAAAGTTACGGAGATTTTGGGAAACTGAATTGTTTATCGTTTCCAATGGTGGCAGAAACGCGGGCCAGCCTGGAAAGCGCCTTGGAAGAGAATTTGCAGCAATCTGGCCAACCCGGTCTCGTTCACTTACCAGACAAACAACGAGGGTTCGGATCCATCCTGGAGCAAAAGTTTTTGCTTACTATTTATAGACTTTAAATGAAGTATAAAACATCATTAAGTTTTTTTTAATTGTTTTGCATATGTATAGTGTTTTTGGTGTGCGATAAACATGTATTACTCGGGGGGGGGGGGGACTGGTGGGACCCAAATTCCTGGGTCCGGCCATGGATTTCTCTCCGGTCCTGCCTTCATGAACCCTTCAGTTTTTAATGAAAGATGTAAAAATAACTTTCTAGAATGCAAATTTCGGGTTTTGAAAGCCTAACAGTGTCTTTACAAAAATTATGGTTTTGTTGCCGACAAAACTGTCCAAGCTTGCTCTCCTGGCTAAAAAAGTGTGTTGCATTCATGCTTATAATTGGTTTATCTGGATATTGTTTGTGTAAGCTTTAGTTAAAACTAGTGAAACGCCGACTAATCTTTAAAAAATTATGATTGAGTTTTTTTTAATTGTCTATAAAAACACCGTTTCACAATGCCGATGCTTTCCAATTTTCAAACAAAGTTCAAATGCTATCGAAGATTACGTGTACGTTTAAGAAATGACTGTATGTTTAGAAACGTGATAAACAGCTGAATGTATGAATTTGTGATTCATCGGCTACCAAATGTTTGGATTACTTGATTCCTGTATATTTCCAGGATCTTTAAAAAGGGGCTATGAAACCATCCAGAGAGGCTTCTGAAATGTATCGGCGGTTTCAGGATACATTCAGTTTTAACAGAATTAGGATTCAGGAGAGGATAATATGAATTCTAACAATTGAATACTAACGGGCTGGAAAAGTTTTGTTTCCCTTTACAGTAACGAAAATTGGTTCTACAAAGCTAAAATCGGGTTGTTTTCTGACGAAGATGGTAGTTTTGTAAACGCAGAGTTTGTAGTGGATTGATTGCTTGGCTACAAGATGCCCTGTTCTAATGAGTACGGCTATTTTACACGGACGTTGATTGTGAGGACTACACATGAACCGCGAAACATCTTGAAATAGGTTTTTTTCCGCAACCTAAATTTTGAACAAATAAGTGTTTGAAGCAATTTTCAACCTGAAAACGTTATTTTCAAAAGGGACACTAATATTATCGGATGATGAATTTGCAGGATGTCATTTGAAGGATGACTGGAATATTAAGGAATTATATAAACAGTTCAGTTTGTGAAGCTGTGACTCATTCATCGGATGGATGCTACATTTTTGACCAAATTGATCCTGTTGAAGTGCCAGGCCTAAGGGACGATGCAGAAGTGTCTTGGGGAGATTGACGGTATCCTTGGATTTCGGAACGATTTCACGATATACTCCAAATAAGCTAGATTTGGATTGAAAATGATCGTAGGACTACGAGGGACACATGAAACCGACTTATGAAACCCATGCAACATGTGGAAGCAAAACGTTTACTACAAACCTGCCCACTTTTTTAATGATTAAAACAGGTTGCCAGTGGGAAAAACTGAACTTCAAACTTTTTTCAACGTTTTTCAGAACCGAAGAACACTTCATCCACATCATTTGTATAACCCGTTGCCGTTGCCTTCCGCTTTCCAAGCCAAGTGCCAATTTTACAAAAAGTTACGTGTCTATTTTAAGGGTGACTGTTCAAATTCCGATATCCCCAGCCGTGTCCTTATGTTATCAATTTCAGGATGACTGGCGTATTTAGAAACGTGATAAAAGTTTGAATCAATGCAGCTATGACTTTCTGGCTGCCCCAATTGCTGAACTTCTGGTCGTTTGAGAAGAACTGAGATAATGGGAACCGCCAGCCGACCCAAAACACAAAAAGATAGTTGGTTTTTAGTTATAGTTAAGTGCTCAGATAAAAATTGAACTGGGTAGTCCATTACATTTCTATTTTACGTTTTTATTAGTTTAGTGTGCAGTTTGAGACGATGAATGATGATTCTTCGAATTGGAGTAGTGGGCTGCCTGGCTGAGGCCATCTACAAAAAACCTGATTATGAAGAATTTGGAAAATATGTTCAAAAAAGCAAAGCAAAAAAAGCAAAACAAAAAAATGCATTTTTTTTTTACGAATCACTAAAATTTTCCAGTTCAATGTGCGAAGACCAATTTCCCTTACAGTTTGAGATAAATTTAAGCTGCTAATTTTGATTAATCGCAAAATTAAACTCTAAACAAAAACCGAAAATTCCAACAAAGAAAAAAGGTTTTTGGGTTTTCAAACTGTACTTTTACAGAAAACAAGAGGATAAACGTACTTTTCTATAAATTGTTGTTTGATCATTACCTGGTATTGTTAAACCTGCACGATAGACTTTATCCAAAAGGCTGTTTTCTAAGCCAAAGTCAGAAAAGATCGTATATAAAACGGTCTAAGTTCAAAGTAAATTGGTTTGTGACTATCTTATGATTTCAATGGAATTGATTTCCGGCTGATTGTGAGTTTTTGTGTGGTCTTCCCCACTCACTGCAACGGAATCGCACTTTTCCTGTCAAGATAAAGGACAAAGTGCACTTTGGTTCCGTGGGCGGAAAAGAGTTCTTTGTTCACAGGTAAGAAAGATTGGAAACTTTAAAAATAGTATAATCACAACTTTGTAACATAAAATAATTTCTGAAATGGGAAAAGAACAAAAAACATATAAATCTTTTGTTAAACATCTGTTGTAAAGTGTCTACGCATTTATTCGAATGAATGATTGTTTAAAAACATTCCCTTTTTAATTTAAAAAAAGAAGTTTTTGACTTTGTAAATTAAGACTAATTGAAAAAGAGTAATTTTGTTTTCAAGCCGTCTTTTTCTTTGCTATTTGAGCTAGAAAAAAATTTCGCAAAATACAAAGCGAGTTTGAAAAGTGAGTTTGACTTTCAGAGCTTTGCTTAAAATAGCTAAAACGTTATATTTTCAAAACAACTTGGCGTTTGGAGTACTATTATCTGATAAACAAATGTTTTCAAGAGTAAAACATTAAAGTCCAAGAACATAATGAATTGTAGTTTTCGTCATTTACTCATCATAGAAACGTCTTAAGAAATTTGAATCATATTACCTCGCTTTTTTAAATGTTTTTTTTCTTGTTTTTTTAAAAAATGGATTCTGTGGATTGTTTCAATTTTCGTTTTAAATCATACAAAAATTTTGTAAAACCTTTAAAATGTGGCAAACTTTTAATTAATGCGAACTTTCGAACAAAAAAAATGAATTTTCTTGTGAACAAATCCACTATTGATTTTAGCAGTACATTTAGCAGAGCAATCTCTAATATGTTGATTTTCTGCTTTTGGAAATGAAATTTAAGAGTGCCGAATCACAAAGAAAGCGGGGGAACAGGAAACTTGGCGATTGAGGTTTGCTCTTTACCGAAGATAAGAACTCAGAGAATTCATGAACGATGACTTGTAAGAAGACGCTTTCGTTAGTTCTACGTCAGTCAAAGACTATAATACGCAGTCTGGTCATAAAATTCGATTCGCAAAGTCTACTTCTCGAAAAAGCCGCACAAAGCATAAGATCTTATAGGAACTAGGGCGTTGTCTGTATTTACAACCGGGAACTATCAAAAACCTAGATCAGAGGCAGTCGGTTTCAACGCCGTTTGAGCTGCGTCAGTCCCACGTGGCTCAGCAATTGTACTCTCGCAACCGGGTCCAACCATCGCTATCTTATCTTCAAAGATAAATCTGTAGCAAGTCCTTGTGGCTACTTAAGCCCATAGCCTGGTAGTCAGAGCACACTTGCCCACTTGTTCCTTTCTTCCCTTTTTCTTTCGAAAAATCTAAATCTAAAGCTTTGTTTTTAGATGAGGACCTTGGTTCTCCTCGCCCTCGTGGGCCTGGTCGCGGCCTCCGTGCACCAGTTCAGCATGAAGCGTGTCGAGTCCAGGAGGGCTAAGATGATGCGCGCCGGTACCTGGAGGGACTACCTCCGCCAGCAGAACGCCCGCCGTGCTTCTCTGGAGATCAGGGGTGGCAACGCCGTCGTTGCTCCCCAGAACGTCAACGACTACGAGGACGAGGCCTACGTCGGAAACATCACCATCGGAACCCCCCAGCAGACCTTCCAGGTCATCCTCGACACCGGATCTGCCAACCTCTGGATTCCCGACATCTCCTGCCAGGGACCCCCCAAGAACTGCGGATCTTCCCAGTGCCAGGGACTCGTGTGCGCTCTCGAGTGCCCCGATCAGGGATGCTGCGGACAGGGACACGACAACCCGTGCAACAACAAGAACCACTTCGACTCCTCCAAGTCCTCCACCTATGTGAAGAACGGCAAGCCCTGGATCATCCAGTACGGAACCGGATCCGCAGACGGAATTCTTGGACAGGACACCGTTGCCTTCGGAGGACCCACTGAGAAGCAGCTCGTTGTCCCCAAGACCACCTTCGGACAGGCCACCTCTCTCGCCCAGTTCTTCTCCGACGAGCCCATCGATGGAATCCTCGGGCTTGCCTTCCAGACCATCGCTGTCGACCAGGTCAAGCCTCCTTTCATCAACGCCATTGACCAGAAGCTGGTTGACGCCCCCGTCTTCACCGTCTGGATGGAGCACGTCGGAGCCAAGGACAACGTCTACGGAGGAGTCTACACCTACGGAGGAATTGACACCACCAACTGCGGACCTGTCATCGCCTACCAGTCCCTGTCTTCTGCCACCTACTGGCAGTTCAAGATGGCTGGAATCGGAGCCGGAACCTACACCAACCAGAAGGGATGGCAAGTCATCTCTGACACCGGTACCTCCCTCATCGGAGGACCCAAGGCCGTCGTCGAGTCCCTCGCCGAGCAGCTTGGAGGAACCGTAAGTCACCATTACCGTACCCTCAGTAAATCGATTTTTCCAGTGGTCCGCTGCCGATGGAGTCTACCGTGTCCCCTGCGCCGCCAACATCCCCACCCTCGACATCACCATCGGAACCCGCGTCTACAAGGTTTGCAGTTGTTCTCTTATCAATTCCGCCACCGTCATTTCCTTATCTCAATTCTTGTTTTAGATCGATTCCCGCAACACCATTGTCCCCGGAGATGACCAGTCCTGCATCCTCGCTATCTTCCCCTACAACAGCTTCGGATTCGGACCCGCCTGGATCCTCGGAGATCCCTTCATCCGCCAGTTCTGCCAGATCTACGATGTTGGACAGCACCGCATCGGATTCGCCAACTCTCTCCAGAAGAACTAAATGGTGCTCATCGAAAAGCTTCACATATCAAAAGAATATAAATATTTTGCCTTTTATTACTTTTTTTTTTTAAATTTGACAATGCTTAGAAGATGCACCCTAAAAATCAAATTTCAAGGGTGCATCATTCGAAACCCAGTGAATTCAATATTGTCAAACACAAGAATGCTGATTATTGGCCGCTCTGTGTGTTTCACAATTGATAAGTCACCCAGAAAGTCAGCGCAAACACGAATTTGGGCAAACAATAGCCTCATCCCCGGATGAGGCACATTAAAAGATACGCTTTCCGAGGTGCCTCTCTCCGGCTCATGTTTTTCTTCTTCTTTTCTTGCACAATTATTTTCTTTTTTTAAAACGCACAGTTCAGTTTATAATAAACACGTTCAGCACAGGGCCAATCTTGCGCAGACCCCACATTTCTTTGTCATCAAAGTTTTAAACAAAATAAATTGGTATTATCTTTGTAACAAACTAAATTCACTCTGTCAACCAAAGTCTAAATTGTAAAAAAAAAGAAACTGAATCAAAAATCAATAAGTTGAACTTACCGGTTTAGAAAACACTCAATTCACTCTGGGATTGGGTCTTAAAAAGTTTGCTTTTAATTCGGGGTTTTTTAAAACAAATCTTTGGAAATAAGCCGCCTTTCGTTTACCTAATCAAATATTTCAGGTGAAAGAAGCCGAAAAATGCGCCCCTACGTTAACGGCATCGAAAATCTGAACGCGTGCGACCACATCAACCGCATGGGTCGGGCTTGCCACAAGAAGCTTCAGCAGCTGAACATGCACCGGGTGAGCATTTAGTGTTACACGCTGTGTTCCGAGGCCAAAAAGAATTCCGTATTCGCTGAAAATTTAGTGAAAAACGTTGGTTAATTCAAAATTTTTAGTTTACTACTTGTTAATTCTCCCATACAATTTGCGTATTTATTTTCGGTTAAACGCTTTTTGTGGTTTTTTTAAAATTGTTTGATCCTGCGCCAACGACGCGGCGCAGTGCTTTCCTACTGCGCCAAACCAATGAGTACACTGTGTGGTGGCAAGTGTTTGGCTGATGTTCATTTTTAGGTTGGTGATCTCATGGTTATGCTTGAACGCGACGGAGACTTCTATCACTTCCACACTTTCATCCGTAACACCGCTGGAATTCAGTTAAACTCATTTTTAAAAATCAATTTTATAAGCTTTTTCATTTAGCTTAGCAAGGGCGATATCGCGATCGCCTACATCCACATCGTCTACCTTCTCGCTGGACGTGTCACCTACATCTGAAGTAGAGACGTCTTCCGGTAGATTTGAAGTTTGTACTTCTTTTCTTAAGATGTTTGTCAAGTTCTGTAATGTTCACCATTATCGGTTTGCAAAATACATAACATAAACTGGTATATATCATGGTTGTTCGCGAAAAAGTGTGTTGGTGGCTGTGAGTGTGGGAGAGTCTGCGTGTGTGTGTGTGTGTGTGTGTGTGTGTGTGTGAATGTGTAAATGTGTGTATGTAGGTGCATACATGTGTGTATTTTTGGGTGGGTGTGAGTGTACGAGTCTCCGCGCGCGTGTGTGTATGTGTATGTGTTCCACAAGCAAAGAGAAATTCCGTCCCTCCATTTCAAAAACTGTTGGCCCCTATTGCATATTCCAATGAATATGCAAAAATGAAGCCACTATCTCTTGGTTTCTCAACTTTAGTCGACAGTCTCGATGTTTCTCAAAGCGGTTGGTTCCAGCTCTTCAACAAATTTCGATCACTAACACAGGTTCTCCTTTTGCTATCCATCACAGCGGTTCATTGCGCTACCGTCAGTGCCAATGTGACTCTCGTCTGCAATGGAGCACCCGTCGGAGGACCTCGTGGAGAAATTTTCATTTCCAAAGTGGGGTACACCCTATAGTTGAAACACAATTTCATTCAGGAAGTTGACTACTTCGGAGGGGAGCCTAAAAAAGGGTTGCTCGCTTTCACTACTGAACGATACAAAAAAAAACGAAGAGTCTCTTTGTAGAATCCGAATGGGATTTCGAAGGCTGGTCTGACATCGTAATGATTCGTCCTTATGTGATTTCCCACAACTGTTCTCCAAAAGGTGATCCGGAAGTGAAGGTCAGTGCAAAACTTCTTCTTCCAAAGACAAATGAACTTGTTTAAGTACTCAAAGCACTGTTGGAAATTCTGTGATATCAGGAGAGACCAATGCAGAAATGGAAAAGTTGTCGTCGATCTTAGCGCCGAAGACTATTACGGTGTGTCTTGCGCATGATTTGATGAATAGTGAAACTGGGATTTCTTAATAAATATGGGCTTTGCGTTTGAACTATTTTAAGTGTTGTGCGGTTGTTTACCCATCGTAATTTAGATGTCAAATTCCAACAACAATTATTCCTCGAGCCAATCTGAAAAAAAGAGAAACATGTTATGTGTACTTTGACTAAAATATGAGAATGGCCAAAATTTAACATTTTGTGGTCATGAATAGCGATATACGAGTGACATAATGTCAGGATTCGGTCCTCCGAAGGGTGAGGAACTTCATTCTTTAATGGTCTGTGTATGTGTATTTGCGTGATTATGTGTGCGTGTGTTTTTATGCGTGGAAGTGCAGTTCCTTTTAGTAAACGGTCAAATTTTAAAAGACGCTTGTAGGAGATGAAAATGGCTTCATTGCATTTCTTATAATCTTTAGCTGCGCCGAGAACAACTTCAGAATGACCACATTGTCAATCGTGTATTTAAAATTGAGTGTCAATTTGCAAGAATGAAACTCCTCTGTTTGCATATGTCTGAATGTAGTTCGCGATTTTCCAATCATTTTGCAAGCATCACTGAATTGGGTTCTATGACAATTCCGGCGCAAAACACACACGAAATCATAATTTAGAGATAAATCCTGACAATCGCCAGCGATGTAAGATTCATGAACGTTGTTGTTGACGTTGTTTGTGTTCGTATCTGCCGTTGTAGTCTGTATTTTGGTTGCATGTGAGAATTGTTGAACTAGTGGTTGCTGAGATGAGCCTTGGACCCCCGATCCGTTTATCCCACAAGATCTCCCTGGTCCCATTCAGAGCCTCAAGTGTTGCGTTCTCAGTGATTAATCGAATGGACTTTTCACAGCGTGCACAAAGCGCACGCCGCCGTGTCTGACTCAACTGACTCTGTGTCTGAGCCATTGTGCCATTCGCAACGACTGGGAACCAAGCCATTGTGCCAATATCTCGTGGGAATAAATCATTTGAACTGAGAAGCGACTTGGGCAAAGGAATAAGGCAATATCGCCCACAAGATGAGAACCAGAAAGAGCGATGAAAAAATGAAAATGGTAGGTCAAAAAAGGAAAAAACTGGTCAAAAAAGGAACAATTTTTCAAACAGCCAGGTTTTTTGAATCCCACTACTTTATAATAAAGGAATAAAGAAAGTAGGATTATAAATGCAAAACAAAGATTTTTGTTATGAAGTATTGCTTAAAGGGAATGTTTGCAGCTTCTTTCTGATGGTGGGGTTGTATTTTGAAAGTGTTCATTTTTAGACCTAAATACATGCAAGGGAAACAGTCAAACAAGCCTTTCTTACCCTTTTCAAAAAACAATATAAGTACGAAAAAACTTGTCGACCGAGTTATGGCATTTAGGCCTTAGGGTCTCCATAAGGACCTTAAGGGAAGAACAGGCAAAATAATGTGGATTTCTGGGTTTGTGGGACAAATCAACCTTTCTAAGGAGTTTCAGCAAAATCTAAAATTGTGTGGTGTTTAGTCCCTTTCAAATTCATGGCTTCACTAGTCACAACTTAGTATTCCTGTGCTCCCTGGCTCTGTGCATTAGTCTGAGCCTCGGCTAATCCGTCCTCGTCCCCCCGGAGGACACCTAGCCTTCTCCTCTCCCCGGGTGTCATGCGATTCGAGCGCCAGCTTGTCCGCCGGAGTCGCTGCTAATCCCGGGCCTTCGGCTCCCATCTGTCCCCTTCTTGCGTGGACGCGCTGACCCGCAAAATAACCTGACGCCCTCTACAATGCCCGTGCATTAGCAAACCCCTAATTTTGACAGGGCCAAAATGCTCCGTTTCCGGCGCGAATTGGGAATGTTTACTGGGTTGAGCGATGGAAAGTGATTTGAGGACAGGAAACATGGGAATGATGTTGATGTCGGAGAAAAGGCAGTCAAAAGGGCACCTAAAATATGAAAAACACAAAAGTCAAAAGATTATCATTTCTTAAACGTTTTTGTTCTGTTTCTCATTTTATATTCATGTGATTTAGGAATGGATGCAGGCACAGAATTGTTATTCAAAATTGTAATTAAATTTTACTGCGGCCATTAAAAGCAGCCGGCCAAAATATTTCCAATGCATTTTGAATATAAGAAAGCAGACAACGCCAAATTTGGTATCTTTTTATGATTTTTAAAAGGTCAAAAGGGCACTTTGAATATGAACAACGCAAAAGTCAAAAGAATATTTTTTTAAACGTGTTTCCAGTGTTTCTCAGTTTTTGTTCATCTGATTTAGGAATATTTCGAATGCATTCCAAATATAAGGAAGCAGACAACACCAAACTTTTTTTTAAAATTTTTAAATGAAATTTTAATTTATTTGAAAAAAAAATTTCTAACTTGCTAATTTGATCTTGGTTTATCCTCTTGGAAGCCCGAAGAGTGTTTTTTTAACGGAAAATGTTAATTTTAAATGTTGAATATTATAGTTTCTGAGTGTTTGATTTCTGATTCTGTAATTTTTATAAAAGGTAGACATTTTCATCCTATAATTTTGAGTCTCCTTAAAGTGCAAATCTCGGGAGACTCGTCAAATGGCATATGAGGTTAAGCTAGTAAAATGCTGCTGGGAACCAGTTTCCGGAGACGAATTGACGTTTTTTTGTACACACACTCACTCACAAACACACATACACATTTTCACACGCGCAGAAACACACACACATCAATACGCTCACTAACTGACTCATTTACTCTCTCAAACAGACCCACATGCACACATGCACACACGCACACTTATTCTTGTTTTTATTCTCAAGCAAACATCGTTTGTAGTTTACCCCAATTGTTGATCCTGGACTTTCAGCGCTTGAAATATGAGCAACTCTGCGAGGGAAAATGGTAGGCGTTGCAATTTCAGCAGCTTTGCAGCTTTTCCCGGAGCGAAATTCTAAACTCTGTCCCTCCTGTTCCTGGTTTGTTTGATGAGCCACCCTTCTGTTGTCAAAGTCATTTCATTCCTCAGTTAATGTCCCTTTGTCGTGCTACAGTACTACTGCCTACAAAGAGCCGCTTCCGCCCATTTCTTTCTATTTACAAATGACTCATTCCGTATTTTGACAGACTAAATAAACAGGTTTGGTTGGTTGAAAAAGCGAGGCCAATTTCGATAGGAATCATTTGTCACAGGCACCTATTACGCCGAAGCTCCATTAATTTTAAGACCAGCTCATTCAAATGGTCCTATATGCGTCCATTACTGAATAGTAGGTTTTTCTGTTACAGGTCGTCTTTTCAAACAGAAAAACAAACTATTGCTATGAATGTCACTTTTTAAGGGAGGAGGGTCTATTTATACGAAGGATTGTATGACTATCTTTGTGTTTTCGACGCTAAAGTGCTCAATGTTATATTTTTCAGTAGATTTTGAAATTTTCTTACAACTGGGCCCTACTTTCCTGAACATTGTTTTGTACTTTTCACATTGGCTGAAAGTTTTAGGTCTTATAAAAACAAAATTCAAAAACAACCATTCTCTCAGCCCAAATCTGACTTTGTGCCATGGTTTATATTATATATTTTTTACTTCTAGAGATAAACGAGAAAATGTTAACTAGTTTCGAAATGAGGAAAAATGATAAATTACAAAATGGGGTTTCGTTTATTGTGTTGGAATGCCTCTAATTTCCAGCAATTTCACAACTCGTTCGCATTTTCGCCAAAGAATTTGCCAAATTGCCAAATTCCAAGGCAAAACTGGACAATATTCAATTGACTTTTCAGTTTGTGTTTTAGTTTTAGTTTTTTATGTTTTTGTTTTCGATTCTTCAACAGTACTGTGTATTCAAATGTCTTCCTTCCCAATGCCCTGTTGACCCCGGAGGCGCTAAACAGTGCTCCACCAGGTGTGCTTTCCCGTATTCGTCGAGCAGATGTGGGATCGGCGTGTCCTCAAGCGGATCGGCTGTGGAGTATCGTATTACCTGGCCATCGAAAACAGTTTGGGCTTGTTTGAACAGCGGGCGCCACAGGTGTGGTCACTCGGCAATTACTGCCATCGACACGCACTCGAGTCAAGTCACAAGAGCGCCGCCGAGCGGCTTTAGGAGGCAGATTGCCAACTGTTGCGAAACAAGA
This sequence comes from Oscheius sp. G VE-2021, assembly GCA_022343465.1. Taxonomy (NCBI): domain Eukaryota; kingdom Metazoa; phylum Nematoda; class Chromadorea; order Rhabditida; family Rhabditidae; genus Oscheius; species Oscheius sp. G VE-2021. The sequence goes on from JAJQXH010000028.1 coordinate 1,089,164, forward strand.
CGGTGCTCAAATAAACCTCTGGGAAGCAAATCTGCTAGTTAGCATCACTCTTTTAGTAATTAGCATACAATGTGAAACCTACAGGAGTCAAGGGCGTTCGCAGTCAAAAAGGGACTTACCAGTAATGTGAGGATAGAAACGGAAGGCCTTTTAAGGGTTCAGCTCGCATTATGAGGTCAATCGAATAAATCATCAATTAGTGTAGCGATTGCTGTGTTTGACAGATGGACTACTAAGCGCTGCGATCCGGCACTTGGGCTGCCGTATTGAGGTACTTGTGGAGATTATCCCTATGAGGAGGAATATTCACACAACATATTGCCGTTTTGCCTAACAAACAATCTGCCTCTTTGAAATTCTAACCTTTTTTTCAAATACAAACAATAAACGCATTCATGAAAAGGGCAAAAGTAATCACGTACGTTCATCCTTTGCCAATGAATTCATCGGTTTCTTTGGTGTAAGTCAAGAACAATCAAGAAAAAAGTACTTCAATGTTCGCTTTTTCTAATTAAGTTAACACAGATTTTTTAACTGTTTGAATTATTGGGTTTGCCTTAGTTTAATGACAAGCAATTATTTCAATTACGAAAGTAGAATGTTCAAAAATGCGACAAAATTAGATTTACAACTTCATTTTGCAAATGTGAGTTTTACAAAGTCACTGACTAACTAACAAAAACGTTAAAATGATAGTTTTTCCGAACACACTTGAGAGCAAACTACAAAACACACTTGAGCCTGAGTATCAGGACAAGTAATCGTTTGTTGTTTTAGAATGGCCCAAAATTCAGATTTACAAAAAATTAGTTTTATAGTTTCACATTTAACTCAAATGGTACTCAGCCAGCAACAAAGCGCAAAAATACAAATTTGAGAAGGAATTGAATTGACCTTTTATATGACAATGTTTGCGTTTTATAATGGAGTTTGGGCGCAAAAATGTCAAGTCAACAATTACATGTCACATGGTCACAAGTTGAGTTTCTAGAAAATGCTATCATTTCTAGAACTCTTCCATAACCTAATGAGGTTTGGCTTTTGTCCTAGCTTTGTACTGGTGTAAACACGAAAACCTATTTTTTCGCTTGTTAAGGTTTGTTGTTGTATTTATGCTCCATTGCAAAAAGTGTCCCTTAACCCCAGGCGTGGTGATTGTCCACTCGACGACGACTTTTATCGCCGAGTGACCCCTGTTCAGCGCCGTTTGAGTATTTGTTTGTGTTCCCTTCTTAACGCGTTCCGTGCACTGTGTGTTGCTTTTGTATTTCTCTCAAGTGCCTGCCCGCCGGGTCCCAAACGGCACCCCCAATCTACCGCCAATGATTACCGCCAGTCGATGGCTCTAGATGATGACAATTGGCACCTCCCCACTTGGCGGCGTGTATCAAACGCCACTCATATGTTTATTGTTTTCTCGCGTCCTTCTTCAGCCAGAGCCAGGAATACAACGGTTTCCTCCAGTACAAAGCCGTGTTTACGCTGCGAGGATTCGCTAAATAATTCTCGGCCGGCATTTTCCCGTTTTCCCTTGCCCGGAGCCGGCTAAAGAGCCCCCGGAAAATCGGCGCCCGGGCGATAAATCGTGTCTGGGACCTTCCGGTGAGGACGGTCAGTGATTCTCGATGGCAATCAGCGTGCGTAAGCCATGTTCAAAGGCGCCGGCACCGACTGATCCCCGTAATGAGCGGCCTCCCGCAATTCCACCCCTGTCATTACTCGCTGCTCCCCATCAACCGCTCCCGATCGTTTAGGTGAGGGCTCTGGTTGGCTCCGGGCTGGCCCGAAACAAGGAATCTCTTTTTTTTCGGGCCAGCCCGGAGCCAACCAGAGCCCTCACCTAAACGATCGGGAGCGGTTGATGGGGTGTTTTATCCAAGTTTGAAAGAGTTTATATAAACATGCTAAACAATGATCCTCTTTCTGGGATACAAAACAAATCGTAAACTGAAATCTTTTTTTTACAATTTCTGATGCAATCGAAAAAAACTTGGTAACCTCGCTATTCAATTTTCTGAACCGCAAAACTTGTAATAATTATTTTCATTTATCTGAGCTGGAACTTTTCGAAATGAAAGAAGCGCCTCTTCGGTACTTCCAGTGCCGCGGCCGCTGATATCGTTCGGTTGCGAAACGTGTGGCGCTAAAATCACTTCTGAATTTGCAATATTCCCGCTTGAAAAGACGCAGACAAAAAGTTTTCTGCGTCTTTTCAAGCGGGAATATTGGAAATTTATAAGTGAAAACTTGTAATAATTGATTTTTTTATCTGAGCTGAAATTCTTCGAAATGAAGAAAGCGCCTCTTCCGTACTTCCAGTGCCGCGGCCACCGATATCGTACGGGTGCGAAACGTGCGGCACTACCATGTTGAAAAGACACAGAAAACAAGAATTTTCTGCGTCTTTTCAAGCGGGAATATTGCAAAAAGTGACTACCAAAAAGTCGACAAAACTATGAATTGGATTGGCACGTAAACACCGTGCACGTAGTTCGTTAAAAAGGGTTATCCACAGGTGCCTGTCTACGAAACTGTTGTCTATTTTCTTTAAAACAACTTTTCAAGCTTTTTAATATAAGTAAAGTCAACAAAGTTCCCTGACGGTCCCTTTAAAAAGGGAAAACGCTATTATCAAGCCAAGTTGTGAAAACCCGTCATTCTTATCCAAATCGATTGCCTATCATCTTAACACCTGCGCCATGGAAAACAACAAACACTGATGCTGAATCAGTGCACAACATCACTTTCAAAAGCACTTTGGCAATTGTGTTTTGAAAAATCCCACTTGTGGAAGGTCAGTTTTCTTTAGAACTCTGGATTTTGCCGTTCATTTCCAAAACCCCAGGAATCCATATGTCACTTGCCTTGTCTCCCAGGTACCCAGGCGCTAATTGGTCGTCCTTAAGTCTGCTCTTGTGTTGCGGTGCCGCCATTACTCACGCTCTTCGCGAGTGCTCCTCCATTCAACCGCATATTGCAGGCCGTATGTCCCATTATAGGGCGTTATATTAGCCTTCAAACCACAATAACCCTTCGCTCGTTGCCGCCGTCTTTGCGAGAATCAGACAATTCGAGTGGGTACGATTGACTCGGGAAATTATACATTCACATTCTGCGAATTTGAACCCCTCAATTCCAATGCCTAGGATTAGAACCATAAGAACAATACAAATCAACAATTTTCTATTATTCCAGGCAGAAATCGAAAATTCCAAATTCCAAATCGCCTTCCCTTGAGAAAATACATTTCTCCCTCTTTGTAGTTGTTCAGCTCGTAGACATTTCCCGATAATGTCAAATAATGCCATTCATTTTCCCCAGCGTAATTGAATCCACAGGTGGAATTTACGAGTCGGGCGGTGAAAAATCACCCAACAACCATGAACGCGGCTGACGGACAGCCGTGTTCAAATAGCGTCCGCCGCCCTGGTATCACGGCGCCTTGATAGCTCAGTTGGGAGAGCGTTAGACTGAAGATCTAAAGGTCACCAGTTCGATCCTGGTTCAGGGCAATTCTTTTGCTTTTTAGGTAAAGAGGGGGTCTGAGTGGAGGAAAATTGTTGAAAATCAGGTTTTAGGTAAAATATTTTTTTCACGAAATTTTGCTGGAATCATCCCTTTAGAAAACAAATTTAGAGCTTTTTGGGGCATTGAAATACGGGGCTCTTTTTTAAGTTTAAGAAGCCTAATCAATAGTTAAAATGCCATTTTTTTGAATGGAACCATTTAAAAATTGGTAAGGAAAGTTCAAAAACGTCCTTTCTCTCTCTCTCAAAAGATATGAAACGGTGTTAGATAAGTTTGCGAAGCCTATTTTATGTAAATCAAGGGAATTTCAAAATTTTGAACACACTGAAAACCTGATTTTGAACAATCTTAAAGGTACAGCAGAATAATAAGAGTTATGAAGTCTCGATTATGATCTTCTAGTTTCTCTTTACCATTTTTCACCAATTGTTACCAATTATAGGTCCTCTGTTCCAAAAATAGCCTAATTGCAGTGTGTGTGCAACTGGTTGACAACATTCCATCGCGGCTGCCGCCACCCCCACTGAATATTTCAAAAGTCCCGCAGGCGCATCACAATGCGCTGCGATAATTAGCCGGAGCCGGGAGGAAGATGGAGCCGCCCGCTCATCCCCACCCCAGTTGATGAAACTCTCAAGCACCAATATGTTGCTCTCATCTCGCGTGTGCGGCTGGGGCGCTGCGCTTCCGCGCCGTCGGCTCCGATCCGTCGCCCGGCAGGTGTCGGTCCGGTTTATGACGAACCCCAATGCCATTTATGCGCTTACGTAGCAGCTGCGCTCTTCCCCCTGGGGAGCCTGCACAGGTTCTGTCATCGATACGGTAAATCCCCATCCTTCTATTCTGAAAAGACCGAAAATGGTGTTTAGTCTGTTGAGCTCTTGTAATTTGGGATGGGCTGCAGCCTCTGTTGCCGTTCACACGTTCTCGATGTTTGCCTCTTTCGCAATTTCAATTTCACGCAGGGCTCATCCCATATTCCGGCGAAGGAATTACAGCTGTGCGTTCCCATGTGGTACCTTTGCATCGATAATGTCGGCTAACTATGCTAATTGGGAGTCACGGCCCAAAAGCCGGCGGGGCCATAGACCTCCATGTTCCTTCAATTGCCGAGATTTGCGGAGACCAGGCGGAGACCACCCTGCTTTTGGGACCACACAACGCGGTTCTTTTGATTTCAGACGTCAAGCATTAGGTGGACACTGATGTTTTGACCTCCAAGATTCCGTGAGGTAAGAAAAGTGTCTGAGACAGAGAGTCAGAGAGACAGACGAACACGGAGAGAAATAGAGCCACAGATAGATATAGAAAGTGGAGAGATACAAAGATAAAGAAACACAGGGACAGAAACACATAGAAATAGAGAGAGAGACAGATATAAGAGGCAGAGAGAGAGAAAAGGAGAGAGAAAGGGAGAGAGCCAGTTAGAGAGAGAAAGACAGTTAGAGAGAGAGAGAGAGCTAGAGAGACAGAGAGAAAGAAAGCCAGTTAGAGAGAGAGAGAGAGAGAGAGAGAGAGAGAGAGAGAGAAAGAGAGAGGAAAAGCCGGTTAGAGAGAGAAAGACAGTTAGAGAGAGAAAGATAGTTAGAGTGTGAGAGAAAGAAAGCCAGTTAGAGAGAGAGGTAGAGAGAAGCAGAGAAAGAGAGAGAGGAGAGAGAGAGAGAGCGAAAGCGAGAGAGAGAGAGAGGGAGCGAGAGAGATAAACAGAAACAGAAACATAGAGAGAGAGAGACAATGGCATATAGAGTGAGGGAGAGATAAATATAGAGATAGATATAGATGTAGAGGTAGAGATAGAGACATAAACAGAGAGGTTTTGTCCTTCAGCCCTTAGACTCTAATCTTGTACCCTAAACCGTAAACCCTAAACTCAACACACAGATATTGGTTGGTCCCGTTACAAATCCCATGTGTTCCCGTCACCCTAATACCCTCCTCGATCAAGTGCTGTCGCCCAACACATCAGCGGCGCTTGTGTGGCGGTCAGTTAGCTTCGTTAAGGTGGCGCCAGGGTGTGGGCGTGTCAATTAGCGGCGCCGCCCCTTCCGGCTGACCCTTCCTGACCGGTGCCTGCGCGCCGTGCACTACACGCCTTCGGGCAGTCACCTCACACACACACACACATAAACATATATGTCAGCCCACTTCACCTTGAGCTCGTGTCGATTTCTTCCGCCTTGTGAGAGGCGCGCGAACAGCTCTCAGCGTCCATCGCCCGTTTTTCACGTGTCTACCGAGACCTATCAACCAACAAGTCGCGCTGCAACTGACCAAACAAGTCCCGAGAGCAGTGCTTTGCGCCCCCATTCCACTCCTTTCCTCCACTTAGATGTTTCATTATCCCCATAGATGCCTCTGATCCTAGATGTCCCAGAATCCCAGAATAAGTAATCCTATTACCCTTACTTAGGATTTGATCCGAGTTCATTCCCAGTAACTCTAGCTTTGTGAGATCCAATCTAGAGCCCTTCTTTTGCACTACTTGCTTGGTTTTCGCGACGGAAACTTATTCACGCATGTCTGCACCTCATTTCAGGAGGCCGTGGGGGGGGGGGCGTTCCCGAGGGTTGCTCTTTCTTTATTCCCGCGTCCAGCTGCAATCTCCCCCGGTTGTCAATCTCCTTTTTCAATCTCTAGAAAAAGTTCGTTGATTGCGTTTCTAGACGTCTGCAGCATTGGTAGATTTTGCAACATGGGGATATTCTCATGCGAAAAATGCGCTTTTTCAAGCACTTCGCGGACTGGCTCAAAATCACAAACTTTGTGATTAGCTCTTTCTCAAATTCCTTTTCAAATTTCTTTCCAATTTCTATTTTTCACCTATGATACGAGATTTTTTAAAGAGATTAACCCAAAAGAGCTGTTTCTAGGCACTCTGAACTCACCAAAGTTGGCTAATTCTTCTGAGGCGGCTCATAGATTAATGAAACGGTAGTTTAACTAGCTAGAAAAGACCAAGTAGTCAAAATTTTAACTAGTACAGCTTTTGCAGCCTTTTAAAACGAACTAGATCGTTTTTTAATCTATTTTTATCTATGATCGCAGGACCGAACTAGCTTGGGGCATCTTTCAATAAGAAATAAATAGCCGAAACCAAGAATTCTTAGGTTCCGAGAAGAGTAGGTCTACTTGTGGCCCACATTTTATGTATAGTAGAACGTTTTTCAAAACCAATTATTCAAATTAAACAAAATAAAACGATTGTTTAGCTACTGAGTGACTCCTCGGCTGTCTGATATGCTAATTGACAGTTAATCGCGTTGAAGTGCCTTGTGGATGATCGCGACGAGCGCAAACACAGTATCCGCCCGGAGGTCAGCTCGGTGGCACACGGCTCGCTCTGTTTGCAGTCGTTGGCGGTCAGTTAGCCCGATTAGAGTGATTGCTCGACCCACACGTCGGATCAGCCGCCACTGCGCACCCGGCTCATCCGCCCCTGAGTTGTCTTTTCTCCGCATCTGCTTGGGGTGCATCATGCCATAGTCCATTCCACTCGCGTACGGGAAGCGTAATTGGATGGCAGAAGGGGCTGAACGGCGTTCCGGTACCCCATCGGCAAGGGCACTCGATTGCGACACCTCCTTTCCTGTCCGGGAATCCAATTCGCCCCAATCGCTGCACGAGACAGCCGGCCTTCGTTTAGGAGGCGTGGCTCTTGAATTTTTCAGTTTTCTTCAATCACATGCACTTTTTCAAAACGGTCTAATTTAAACCAAAGAGAGAAAGAAAGAGAGAGGGAGAGAGAGAGTGAGAGAGAGAAGCAGAGAGGAGAGAGAGAGAGAGAAGAGAGAGAAGAGAGAGAAAGAGAGAGAAGAGAGAGAGAAAGAGAGAGAGAGAGAGAGAGAGAGAGAGAGAGAGAGAGAGAGAGAAGAAAAACCAAACATCTACCTTGGCTGACTCATTGTTTACTCCAAGCGCCCTCAAAAACCTAATTGGACCGTGACTATAGATTTGCCAAGTTAATCCCTGTTTACAACTTTGCCGAAAGACGGAATCACCTGCTCCGCCCGGCACGTTCTAGAACTTTCCGGCCCTAATCCCTCAGAGCCCGCCTTTCTACCCGAATTGCTTGGTTGCTTCGCCTCTGCAGAAGAGGCCTTTGTGACTCACAACGCATCTCTTCGAAATTTAAGCCCGGCCGAAAGCCCTGGAACGCGGCGCATTCAGCGCACACTACCGGTCGCGGCTTCTTCTGTGCGAGGTGTCGGATTTCGGGCGATGTGCCTCCCAAATTGGAAAGTGTCCAAACACTTGTGTCCCTTTATCTAGTAGCCATCCGATAGCCCCTGCTCTGACGTTCGATCCCGCCCTCTTCTGATATACTCTGTGTTTCTGCTCGGCGACCCGCGCCTTCAAGGCGGAGGGTGGTCGCCATGTGCACTAATTATGTGGCCAGATTCCGTTTCATCGCCCCCTTGGGCGCGGATTTATGAGCTGCCTCCAGGGCATATTGATGTGGGCGTTCTTCTTTCTTTAAGGGGGGTCCTCATTTGTGGTCATCTTGTTTCTCTCTCTCTCTTTCTCTCTCTTTCTCTCTCTTTCTCTCTCTCTCTCTCTCTCCGAACCTCTCACTCCTCACCTACTCATCAACTCTTAATGGCCCCAAGAAAACACAACTCATCTCGTATGCTGTCACGCGAGTGCTTCTTCCGCGGTCCGTCATTACCTCGTCGCTCTGTCAACGGCCTCGGCAACATTATCGTCTGCTCTGGCATAATTGAATTGCGAGCAACATAAACGCATTACTGCTGAGCACCACGACACACATACCGCTATCCGCGAACACACATGCATTCCCCTGCACTTTTAGTGCTCTATCTCATCTCTTCCTCCGCCTGTTTTTGCCTTTCCCGCGGGGCAATCCAATTCCAGTTGTGTTTCAGAAGCAGCTAGCAGCACAAAAATGATGTCCAGGACTTCCATCATCCTCTTCACCGTCTTCCTTTGCGTTCCCGCCGTCATGGTCAGGAGGCAAGCAGAAGACTCAGGGTTAGTTTGAAATTCAAACTTCTTCAAAACTGAAAATTTTAATAAATAAAAACAGCTTTCAACATAAAAATGATGTTGAAATCTTCAAATATCATTAGCCAAAGCGCTTAAACAAGTGATCAAACATTGCTTGTACTTCTATTTGGAAAAATAGTTTTGAAATAACAAGTAATTTACATGAAATTTCTTCTTGAAGGTTGTTTTTCTGAAAAGTTTACGTTCACTTAAATTTAAAAATAGTGCAATTACATTTTTATCTAATTCATATAACATCAACAGCAAAATAACGGCACGTAAAATAGAAATCTGAAAATCGAAGAGTTAGCTTTTTGTGTTTCCATTCGAAATCTTGTACTTTGTACTTTCGTTTCCTACCAAAATCGTGCACTTTTGCTGTTTATGTTATATGACATATGAATAATGGGATTTCTATCTTCGCCTAAGTTCTATCCAAATGCATATGAAATTCACAGCTTTTTCTTAAATTTGAAATTTAAACTGTCTTTTTTTCAGAGAAGACCAAGAATTCGACGCCACTCCCGGATGGGATGCCTTCTCCCGCGACAGAACCGACGTTTGTGTTGACATTGGAAACGACGCCCGTGATTTCTGCAAGGTAAGTCTTATTTCCTGGTTTAATTAACCTTTTTTTCAATATTTGAGACTTTTGAAAGTAAATTGTTTCTTTTAGTCTTTCCTCAAGTGCTGTGACATGGGATTCGACAAGCTGAACGGCGACCGTTGCCAAGTGAAGGAACAGAGCTGCGAATCCCCCGAAGTGAACACCTGCGTCTACCGCAACTGCACCGAGATGGTCACCACCACGACGACCACCCACGCTCCCACGACCGAGGAGCAAGTAAACGCTGGAGGTTAGTTTCGAAGACTTCTGGGCACTAAGGACTGGGGATCATCTGCCATGCGCTGACACCTTCCGTCCGTCAAGGGCCGGGCGTCGGCCCTCGGGGAGAAGAATCACAATCGAGGCGCGTAATTGGCTACTTAAAGCATTGATCCTTACGCCAAATGCTGGACATCGGGCGCTGAATTTGGGATAGATGGCATGCAGGAAAGGGCAACCTGAGCTCGGGAAAAATTTATAGGCGGCGGGTTCAGAAGACGGAATTAGTAATTGAGGGAATGCGTAGATTGGATATCAATCTAGAAACCATTCGAGCCATTGATTCTTAGAAGTATAGAAGCATAGAGCAAAGAGTTTACAACAGAGAACCATTTGCACGCTTGAATGGAGTCCGCGTCCTGGGACTTCCGGTAACGTGATATCTTTGTTGATGCATGTTCGGCAACAGAAACGAAAGTAGATTAATGAGAACTTGGTTTAGTACTTTGATTCGATAACAACATAAAATAAGGGAACTTTTCTCAATTTTGTTTAGAACACGATAGAAAAATAGGAAAATGCACATTCTTACCACCTTAAATTTTTCAACTTATGAGTATTCTTTCAATGAATTTGCGAGAGAAACAATTTAACACATAAAAAGAAAACGACATAAAACGTTTGGCATAACCTTTTCAGTTTAAATTTATAAATAAACAACTGGTTTAAGAACTTAGAGTTAGACTTCATACTGACTTCTAAAATTTGCCTGTGCGATATACAATTTAATTTACTTAATGCAAGACAGTTAACAATTATTAAAACTTTAAGTTTTTAATCAAATTTAGCTTATTTAAATAGCAAATTTAAAAATGACCACTTTTTGCTTTAAGTCTATTTTGTCTTGGGTTTTCAAGCGATTACCAGCGTTTAAAAGTGGACACATGTTTGATACGGTTATAATAGCCACAAATGCTAGTTTCTCAACGATTTGTAAATGTAGCCTGACGCAGTATTACGTACTTATGCTTAAACATATATTTTTTGTACGCAATTTCGGCGTCTGGTGTCATTTGAAAAGCACTAAGGCTTGAAATGGTGAAAAATAGAATTGGCGCCAATTTTCCCACTCATAAGTGCGATAATTTGGTCTTTTGATTACTATGCATCATCCTCTGCCTCATTGCGAATGTATTCCTCGCCATCTCCCATGCTCATTATGCGTTGGGTATTTCCCGTGAGCCGTCTCCGCCATTTCCCGTTGATAGTGGTCGCTGAATACTGATTGGGATCGTTTAATTATACCAGCAACGGGCGACGCAATTGCCGGCAGCTGGTCGAATGCCTATCTCTCTGCTGCACAGAGAGAGCACGACACATAGCAATTAGACGCCGTCGGGGGCAGGTGTCGTCGGATGCTCTGATTACCAAAGATTACCGCCCGGATAAGCCAGTGAAACCGCGCAGCCAGGTGTCTGCCAGCTGTGCGATTACCTAACATTAAATCCTCTGGAATTATCCATCCAGTTCCGATTAAATGGGCAACTCGAGAAGCCGCCAGAAGGGGTTTTGTGGTTTCGGAGAAAAGGAAAAAGGACTATTACCGCGTAACTGAGAAATGCCGTTTGGTTGTTTGAGATGAACCAAAGATGGCGCAATAGATGTTATCTGGGGGGACAGATGCGCATATTTAGACCCCTTTACGATCCACAAAATAGAATTCTTGTAAATGGGATTAATATTGTAATAGAAATAGAATATATGAACGAAATTACACGAAAAAACACACTTTTTGGGAGGTTTATGATTTTTCTTTATGAATTTATTTTAATTTAGAAAAGAGTTTCAAACGTTTTTTGCTCACATTCTTTTAATTCTGATTTTTTAAACTTTTTTTCTTGAAACTTAAAATAAAATAAAGTTTTGATAACTTTTACAAAAAAACTTATATAAATTTGTGTGTATTGTACCAAATCATTTGCGTTTTTGAAATAAATAAAAACAACCCTTGCTCGATTCCGGCAGGAATTTTTTGTCAATAAAAAACGAAAAAAACTGTAAAAATAGCTAGTTGAGTATTAAAACAAAAATTGTTTAATCATAAAAAAAACAACTTACCGGATTTCAAAAAGATTTAAAAAGTGAATTTAGAAAACAAATGACTGTAAATTAAAAAGTTCAAAAAATGATCAAGTTTATTTGAGCAAAATAATTTTTAAGAAAACGTTTATTTTAAAATTGGATAAAAACAAGAATTTAATAAAAACAAATTTATGGTGAAAGAGTTGGTTTTGTTATGAACCAGGTTTTTATGATTGCTTTCTTTATTTTCATCATCTATTTCAGAGCGAATCGCCGCGTGGGTCTGCTCAATCGCCGTCGTCCTTGCCCTCCACTGAATGAATTGATGTGAGTTTTCCTCATTCAACCAACCATCGAGAGAAAACGAGATCCGACAGCCATCTGTCGCGTTTGGCGTGCGGTGGCGCCCTTCCCCAGCTCCATCTGTCAAGTGCCTTCTTGTGTTTCACGCCAACAATTAATAAGCTATTCGCCATGGATCGTATTTCGCGGAATTGGCGCCCGCTTACCTAACCGGCGAAAAAGGGCGGCAGGCCAACGGTCAGCTGGTGAGCTCAAGAGCACGGGGAAAATGAAGCGGAAGAATTAGGGCAAGCCCGGTTTCTGAGAATGAATGACACTTCGAAGCGTTAAAAACGTCATAAACATTCTAACAATCGCCGCGTGGGAATTAAATTTAATTGAAACATTAATTTACCAAACGTATAAAGATTTTGTAACATTAAAAAACTGTATTACAGCGTTTTTTGAATTCGTACTTATTAAAACGGCAAACCTAATTTAAATGATGTTTTTAAATGAATTATAAACTTAAAGTTTTAATTTTCAATGAACGATAGCAATTTTTAAATTAAATAAGTAACTTCTTTTTAGAGAGCGAAATGACAAAAGGGTTTACGTGATTTTTCAAAACATATCCATTTTGTAAAGAAGCTATTATTTATTTAAACTCTGTTTCGAATTCATTGGAAAATTTGTTATCCATAAATTTTCTATTTCTAAAAAACTTGGCAACTTTCTAACAGTTTTAATTTTTAATGTTTGTGGGAATTAAAAACTTTTCAAATTCAAACGTAGAGTATGTTAAAATCAATGTTTTAAAATCTATTTTCCCCTTTTTTAATCATTTTTTTTCAGACGCTACGGTTCTCCCACGCAGCCCACCCGTTGCTTTCCGTCGTGCACATAGCCATTCAGGGAACAGATATTGATTGATATTGATTGCTTTCCCGTGATACTCACAGAGGTTGTCTATATATCTGCTCTCTTCCATCCCCTCTATCCCCGTTGTTCTCCATCTGTTCACTTTGTCTCGTCCATGATTATATTTGCTCGATGATTACCCTCTGTTTTGTTGCTTTGCGAAATGAATATGTGTCATACCCTAGCCATTCTTCTCTTTTTATGGGAGCGCACCTTTTTTTACGGAAACGTATGTTTGGGTAGGTAAGCGGGTACACGGCGGAGGTAAGCAGTAAATCGCACCCGGGTGCCGCCTAATTACAGGGATGCCCTTCTTTACGACGAGGCGAGACCTTGATCCTGATAAATACGCTCCAAGGACGGAGGTAGTAAAGTTAGAGCCTGCAAAAGGTGGTAGTGATAGATGGCTCAAACGAGGGGTTATGTGGGGAAAATGGCCAATTTTCTAGTTTTAGCAGGAGTTGATCGGGCATCGACAGTTCGGCTACGCTACGAATTCGGAGCTGATCGAGATTGTGCGAGATGAGTTCATTTTGATGTTTTCTATTTTCTCTCTAATGAGATTTCTTTCAAACAACCTGCCATTTTCTTACTTAACGGAGAACCGCAGGATGCAATTTCCAAATTTCGTTTCTAAACTTCTGCAATTTGCCTGTTTGTTGTGAGAAAAGAGAAAACGATAAAGTTAGGCTATTTCAAAAAGTTCTGCGTTCGGGGGGAATCGAACCCCCGTCGAATGCTTGGAAGGCATCCATGCTAACCATTACACCACGAACGCGGCTGATCAGAGGATTGAGTCGCGCAAAGACATTCCCGCTCAGCAACAACTTGATCCGAGACTATCCCGTGCTAGACACGAAACAACTTAGTGCGGGTTCTATTTTGTTGATCCCATCTTTTTCCCTAACAAGATTTCTTTCGACCTACCTACCATTCTGTTACTGGAGTGGAAAACACAGGATCGAATCAGATATTTGCACTTCATTTACATTCATTACACGTATTGCACAATCGCCCAAGGCAAGCTTAGTTGGCAGTCTTCTGAACGATGTTCTTGAGCATGTAGACGGCAGATTCAGGGGTATCCCAAGCAACCATGTGTCCGGCACGAAGAATCCACCAGAACTGGAAGTTCTGGTAGGTCTGGTGGTAACCAGCCAGGGGGAAAGACTGGGTTCCGAAGGCGATACGACGGGCAGATTGGAAGTTGGGCAGACCAGTCCAGGTAAGACGGCTCACCCACTTCATGGTTCCTGAAGAATACTTCTTCAAGCAACAAAGGGAGATGGATTACCAATGGTGTCACAGATAAGATCTTCATTTCCGTTGTAGACGATGACGTTGGCTCCGCTCTTCAGAAGAGCATCGACGGTGTCGTAGTTAGGCCTCATGAAGTCTCCAGACTGGGCGTTAAACACAGCTCCGGACTGGGCTAAATCACTCATTTCACAGCAATTTCAATGCGTCTCACCTCCGAACTTCACATTAGGAGGAATGATTCCCAGCTTCTGCCTGACAGGTCCATCCATGTAGTCGGAGAGGGCATCCAGTTGAGTGGGTCTGACGTGGCGGTTGAACATGCGGACTGAAAATAAACAATTGAAACATGGTAACGATCAATTTGGATAGATAAATAGTTATTATGTGATAAAAAGCAAAATAATTGCATCGGCCGGGAATCGAACCCGGGCCGCCCGCGTGGCAGGCGAGCATTCTACCACTGAACCACCGATGCTCGACAGTATCGCTTTCGCGGCGGCGTTTTGTGTCTTTCGCGACAGCGGCTGCGTTTAGTTCGGCGGTATTTTGTTTGACTTTCCAGCTTTAGAAACAAAAAGTTGAACTACTTACGCAAGTTGCTCTTGTAGCTAACATCCCTCTTTCTCCTCTTCTTGGACCAGTCATCAGAACCTCCCTTCTTCAGAATGTTGTACCACGACACTCCCTGGGTCTCCTAAACCGAAAACTTAAATTTTCCGTTACTTCAACCTACAGCCTCAATGAGGTTCTCCATATTTCCCCAGCAGTTCGTAGCCTGATCCCACTTGTTGGCGTCAACCAACTTCTGGCAAGCAGCAGCTTGGTTGTTTGTCTTGGTCAACTGGTGGTCGTTCATGTAGCCCTAAATCAGCTTCTGATGATGGTTTGATGTGGAAACCAACACTGGCGTAGAGGTACTCTCCCCAGGTGTTAACATAGTCCATGGCGCTGATCCAGGAATCTCCGAGACCGACACCACGGAAGTTGACGGAAAGACGACCGGCAGCCTTCTCCTGAAGACAACTTTTTACGTTTGCTTTAAACAAAGGTTACGGTAGTGATAACACGGGCGAACTCAGCAGCCATCTTTCCTCCGTAGCTTTCACAGAAGATGTAGAAAGGTCTGGTACGGTACTCGGAGTGGATGACCAAGAAGCGCTGGAACCAGGCAAGAAGATCCTGACCAATCTGGGTGACGTTAGTGGTAAGGTCAGCATCAGTATCAGCGTAGGAGAATCCGGCTCCAACCGGGTTGTCAACGTAGACCATATCGGCAACTTGGAGCTGAAGAGCCTGGTTATAAGAAGTTGGAAATAAGACTAACCCAGGTAGCCGGGTTGTCAGAACCATTCATGAGCTTGGGGCCAGTCTCCTCGAAGTTTCCGAATCCGGAACTGGAAGAACCGGGACCTCCCTAAAACGATTTTATGCATTGGAGAGTAAAGGTTCCAAATGTAGAAAACTCTTTTTTTCAATACAATTAACACCTTAACTCTATAAAAACAAGTGTGAGCCAACCCTCCTTTAATCTGAGCTCCATTAAACCGAACTGAGCTCAAAGTTACACATCTAACTGAAACACGTGGTAAAATCAATCAAAAATGATTTCCTGGTTGCAGATTACAGATGTCTCTCAAAGAAAACAGCGCAAAGATTAAAGATGCATAAACTGGTTAGTATGCCATGTGTCAGCATTTTCTGCAATTTTGCGGTTTATCAGAAAAACGCCTCAGAAGGATTTTGGCTATGATTTTGATATTTGCTAAACAAAAAGGGCCTATGAACAAAACAGTTTGTGTCTGTGGCTAGAAACTATAAACTATTTACAAAAGGTGCAGCTTTTTGTCTTATCAGTAAAAGAAAGTAAGCAAAGCTTGATAAAAGAGCCAAAAGTTCCTATTTTGTTAGAAAAAACGTTTTTGCCTAAAATTTTGAGAAATTTTTTTTCGATAATGAATGTTTTTGTAGTTTATTGTCTTTTCATCTTTGTTTGATAGAGTTTTAAAGAATGATGACTTGGAATTTGAATGAATAGCGTTCTTGCGGATCAGCGAAAGTTTAACTATTACCGTACTGAAAGTTTACAAAAGTGAGGTTTACAAACCTAAAAACCGTAAGAATTAAGCACTTACCTGAAGCCAGAGGAACAGAGGCCTGTTGTTAGCGGGCTTTACGGCATACAACCACCAGAAGCTGTTGGCTCCTTGTCGAATGGGAGCATATCCCCAGTCTTCATCATACTGAAACATTTCACTTAACTTTTGTTTCCTATTTTAAATTACCTGAAGAGTTCCAGCCCATGTGTTGACCGAGTTATGGGCTCCGGCGAGAGCCGTCGGAACCAAAAGCGCAAAGCAGAGAAGGGCCCGCATCCCTGAAAGTTTGCGCTACTGCCCATCCGCAATCTCGTGGTTGATAAAAGATCTACGTGGCATGTGAGGAAAACGTCAGCGAAATTTCAACGAAACCATAAAACCGGGATCCGAATCAGTAGTTTTTGGGAAGAGGAAGGAAAGTACTTTCTCCTTGGATAGGGGAGGGGTTGCACTTCAGAAGACTGTATGGTCTACGCGAACCGGTACAAATGAATGAGAGATAAGAGAATTGACCACTGCGAAACTGCAGCAGACTGTTATCTCCCTTTGATAGTGAAAGCTCCGAGACCAAGCGGAATTGGCCCGATAAAGAAGACGAAAGTTTGGATGAAATGTGACCCGGAAAGACAAAAAGGGCGTTCTGTAAACGGTTAGTGCACTGTAAAAAAATAGTTTTGTTTACAAATGGCTAAAAGAAAATGAGGATAACTGTGAGTATTTGAGTTTCACAAGGTAAACAAGGAAAGTGAGGTGGCCAGTGAGGTATACAGCGTTGTAAACTTGGACACTACTGCAACAACATTTCTAATCTTTGTTCACCCCACACTTTGACTAGGGGCTCTTTCTGAAGCTATGTGTACGTGTGCGTGAGCGCGTGTGCATGTGTTAACGTGTGCCTGTGAGACTGTGTAAGTGTGCCTTTGTGTGTAGAAGTCCATGTGAACTTTGCGCTGCTATCGCAATTCTGTGGCACAATTGCACCAGTGATCTCAGTTGTTCTCTTTAGTCCACGGTTGGAAGGAATTGCTGGTTTGAATTCAATGTGTACATGTATATGTATGTGTGGATGTGCACGTGAGCGTGTGTGTGCATGTGTGTCCGTGAACCACATGCTAACGTTAAAAAATGCGCCTTTATTGCAACATTGATTTTAGTCATTCTTTGTTGCAGAATGTATAGGCTAACTGTAGGAAGTGTAGGGTGACAAAGATGATATCATTGATCTAGCTAGATCGTTAATGAAAGATGTAAAAAAGAGTTTTCTTTAATCTGAATTAGTATTTGGGTTTTACAAACAAGACAATTAGTAGAAAACAATTCTTTACAAACAAGACAATTAGTAGAAAACAATAGCTACCTAGTATGAGGCGCATAATCCCCAAAAGCAAAGGATTGCATCGGCCGGGAATCGAACCCGGGCCGCCCGCGTGGCAGGCAAGCATTCTACCACTGAACCACCGATGCCCGATTGTTGGGAGATGGCGGCGGCGTTTTGTTCAGCTCGCAGACAAGGCAACGAGTTGACCACGGCTAACTTTTTCATTTCCAATTTTCAAACCTTCTTTCGGCAAAAAGATAAACTATACTTCTTCTTAAAGTGTTCAATAGTCTCCAAATGATTAACTAAACATTCCTAAATCAGCAAGTTCCAATTTTACAACCGGGATGACTGTTTGTTTTGAGCTACTATCTATCTCTTTTCAGTCGCTTAGTTTGCTCTTCAGCCTTCTAACCTAAACTTTCGCCGATGTCATTTCATTGCCATTTCATTCGTTTAAAAGACCATTAAAAGGGAGAAAGCGTTGGGTGCTGATGAGAAGGAAGAGATGATTTTTTGCCCCGTGCTTCGGCTTTTATATCGTCTGCGGTTTAATCTAAACATCTCTCATGAAAAGTCGGAATTCCATTGTACAGATTTTACAAGAATCATGAGAAACTGAAAAAAAGCCTACAAACACAGTGTTTTGGAGTTGAAAAACTTTATTGATTTCAAGTTTTCAACAAGTTTAAAATTTTTAAACGGCTTTTAAATTTTTAGGTCAATTTTAGTGTCATGCTATTTAGAGATGTTTCTTTAATGTAACCCCCATCATTTTGCGTGATAATCATGAAATATAAATTTAGAATACTCAGAAAAGTCATAAACTTAAATATACATATGAATAACACATTCTAAAGCTAGGTGAATGAACTTATAGCCGTATCAATGTGTTTAAAAAACATTTTGTTAAATTATTAGGTTGTTTTCAGACAACGTCATTGGTAAATGAACTAACTTAAAGAAGTTTAGTTAAAGGACAACTATTCTAAACGAATTCTATTTGAATCATTAAATTACCTCCCCTACGTCTTGTATGTCACAAGTGCTCCTTGACTGCGCTTCAATAGGGTAAACAATACCACAGCTCGATTGAAGGTGCTTAGCCCATAACCATTAAGTATGCCCAAATGTGATTGGCAACCACAAATCGGGCAACAGCAGCCCTGTTTTTATGTTCCACGGCTGTGATACCTTTACATATACGTTTTTCACTTAGTTGGCCTTCGTGTTGTATGGTTGTCCATTAACAAAACTTCTTTAAGACGGATACTTTTAACGTTAAACGATTACATCTCACATAATGTGACCTTTCGTCGCCCAGGTGCCGCTTAGCGGCTCCTTCAATCTTAGTGCAATTACATCTCTTCCCAACCGTCTTTCAACCGCACTTTATTGGATTTTGTTTGTCAAAGACCCAGTGAAAGCTTTGTTGTTTATTTTAGCTTGAGGTTTTCAAACGGGCTAAATCCGCCAAAGATTTACATTTTTACTTCATTTGATTCGAAAATACCGCTTTTCCATTTGTTAGAGTGAACTTTTAAAAGAACTATCCCTAGTGTTCACCGTTTTTTTGTTTAAAAATACCATTAACTATAATTTGAAAGAAAACAATAATACTGAAATTTCTGATTTCTAAAACATTTAGTTCCTTTTGTGACTTGTCAAACCAAAGACTTCCTTTAAAGTTCTAATCTAATTATGTACCTACACAGAACAACTGTTGACGTGCAAATATTGTATTTATAAATTAACTTTTTAGGAACAACACGTTTTTTATTGCACTTGTCTATTTCTTTCTTTCTTGATTTATGAATTTGTTGCGTTTCTGAATATAAAGACCACAAAAGGGCACCAACTTGGTGATTTATTTTTTGAAGTTTTGAAACTATCACGCCACGTTTCTTCAAAACTGATAAACACAAGTATCGTAAATTTTCGTTGATTTTGAAACGTGGCAGTTCTGCAAAAAAGGGTGAAGGGCGATCTTGCAATGCAGATTTATTATCATTTTTTACGCCAGAGACTACTTCCTTTCCATTTTTCTATTTACAGTACTCCACGAGAAACAAATTGTTTACCTTCACATAAAAAACGACAATGGCAATGTATTCATAATGAGGTCATCTATGTTATTTACCCATTCTTGTATCATTGTTTACTGTTTTGCATTATATTTGCAACTTTTGGTCCCCGCTATCCTATTCCAAAGGGCTAGGAACAAGCAATTCACTGGATCCGGCAATGTACGCTTAATTTCCGGGCAACCTTGTCTGCAGCGGAAGACAAATCGCTAGTTTTCCATCACTTCCTCGCCCTCTGACGTATAATGGACTACGAAGCGCAATGACTGGAGACTGAAGATCTCTTCCGCATTTATTTTCACTTTTAGCCCAGCTGTCAGTTAATTTAGGGTAGTACAAACATTAGACGTCACTTAAGCACTCAAACAACCTACTTAACCAGTTTTTTAAACTCTTATCATATTTGTTTTAGTATTTTTCGGTAATTGTTAGAATATGTCGTTCAAATAAGGTGTGCGCAGTTTTCATGTGTTGGTCTCTAAACAAAATGTAATTTGTAGATTTTACATTTTTATTTAAAACATTTAAATATTTAGTAAAAGCAAAATTTCATTTTTAAAAAAACCTATTTCCAATTGATAATTTTTGCAAATATTTTTGAGCGTTCGCTTTGGCACATCACTCCACCGTTTCGAAACTGAAACATTTGAGCAGTTTTACATTACATGTTCAATACTCAGCCAACGCTAACAGCAAATATAGATGACGATTTCAAAAAATTTCTTTTTTTTATTTTTTGGAAATATGCTTTCCGTAAGGCCACTGAAATCTTAAGCATCAAGAACCTTAAGAAAAAACCTTACGAACTTCTTCTTTAAATAAAAAAACATTCTTGGTATTTGCTCCTTTAGGGACCATTAAGATCTTTTGTCTGGATGGATTCACCCACAAGTAAACAGAAAACACGTCTTTATATAAAATCACCAACTGGAAATCGAAGGTAGACATTTGTCTCATTGTTCAAATGTAACTTTAATGTTTCACAAATACATGAAAATTTAAATTAATTTTAAAGTCTTAATTGTCAATATTGTTTAAGTGTTAGTTTTATTCTTCTTGTCTGCTTTATTTAGCATCTCAAATTTAGCCCCATTTCCGTCTTATCCATTCCAAATTCCTGCTATCTCACTTCCCCTTTATCTATTGTCCTTCCAATTCAAGCTTAGCTCCGATTGTAATTCTTCCCCTGCCTGACGGTAAATTCTTGCCATTCCCATGACGTCACCTCCTTGTCTACCACCCCCAGCACCACGTAGCCTTTGCTTTCCCAGCAGTCTCATGTCATTCTGACGCATTTCCGCCCAGAACTTACGGCTATTGGTAATAAAATCTCGTTTAATTGGCCTTCTGTCAGCGATATTTTTGCCCAAATAGGCCCTTTCTACCCTTTATAACTTCCTTCTGCCTACTGGAGGGATTCGCAACTTCGGATCTTGACGTTGATTTATCCGCATTTTACACACACACATATTCTTGCAAAACGCTCATTAATAACCTATAACAGAGGATCATATGTTGTACATCTACACCTATATAAGATCCTGGTTGGTAACTATAGTTGTATCAGTCTAAGCAACGCAAAACAACAAATAAGTGCTTTCCAATTCCTCTGTTCTTGCACCTCACAATAGAATGTGTGTTGTTCCCTTTTCAGTCACCTGGAGCTTCTGAAGTCATTTAAAAAGTCAAACCAAGGACGTCACAATACTTTATATGTTCTAAAAATGCAAAAGTTTTGTTCAAGTAGCACTTATTTTGAAATTGTGGCTTCTTTGGTAAAATAACCGGCTGTTTCAGGAATTTTGGATTGTGATCTAAGTTGAGGTATTTGTAAAAACCTCAAAACTAGCCATGTTCAACTGAATCTTAGACGGCTTTACGCTAACGGAAATTTATAAAATAACAATTTTGTTTTTTTTGTGTTTTGCAAAGTGTTACATTTATATTGTTTTAATTGAGGGGGAACGTTTTGTTTAATTTGTTTCAAGACGTTTGACTTTATTAGTAGTCAGATAGCAAATTTCAATTTTCGTATATCCGAAAGATTTTAGTTTTCAAAGAGAATTCGATTTTAATGTTTAAACCTGAAAAAAATAAGTTTGAAGCCCATTTTGAAGTTTTTGTCTTTAAGATTTTTAGATTTAAGTACAACCTTAAGGTCATACAACCGAAATAAGATATGTTTGTTTTCCCATCATGTAAAACTCAGCCATTATTAGATTCTCTTTTCCGCAAATTTACTTTCCTTTTGAAACCACTTTTTCTTCTAAATTAGATCAAAACTTTAGATTTACGTCATAAAACTTATAAATAGCTCAACTTTTGCGTCAAAAACACCTTTGAAACGCCTGTAATTAGTACTTGCAAAAAGGCCTAAAGAATGTTTCGTCAAGCGTATTTGGAAATGTTTTGTATAATTTTTGTGCATAGAAATTTTCATTTTTAAATGGTTTAGTTTGTTAGCACAACTAAGCTTTCAAATAAACTCAAAGATCTTAGTCTCCCTTGGCGATTATCTTCCAAATCTGCTTGAACGCGATATATATTCCGATTGTGAGATCATTGCCAGTATCAAACGCCACTTGAACTAAATGAGACGTGTAAATATGGTCCGATTCGTAAATCAAGTGTAAATCTGATGTTATATAAACCCTATGAATCTGAACTAACGACATAGGACTGGCCCCGTTCTGTTTTGTTTAGAAAATTAACATTTTACTTGACCCTAGGTATGAAAGCTTCCTAATTTACTGGCGTTTGATGAATACAATTTTTCAATGATTTTAATTTTTTGGGAAATCATTTTTTTGAGAAAAAATTCCTTAAAAAGAGTCAATCTTGTGAATCTTGTTCGTTCTCAACTTCAAGTTTTTTGAGGAAAATTTAGGAGTTTTTTTTTGAAACACGCACGTTTGAGTCGCTTAATGGGACCACCCAGTCAGGCAGTAAATCAAACGAACACACTATTTGAAAATTTGTATCTATTGATTATAACTTTTTTGTTATTATTATACTGCGATATTTTCCCATTCTATAACTTTTGCTAACACGTAATTATCAGATGACGTTGTTTGCGAGTTAACAATAAAAACTGTTAACCTTTCAACCTCAAAATATCTCAATTTTTAGCCTTTTCTCACTATTTTCCATATTATTTCAACTTTTTTTCCTTTTGTTTTCTATTTTTAAAACGCTACATCCAAAATTCAATTAAAGCTTTATTTTTTTTTTGAAAATATAACTTGTTTGAACTTTTTACTTCTAAATCAATCTGTGTTTCAATATGGGATCTGGTCAAAGTTACGTCAATTTGAAAAATTAGTTTTGTTTAAAAAAGGAAAATGCTCTTTTGTCTGGACTTTGGCTAATATTTCTAACTGAAAACTTGCAAACATGCTAATTACAATTTCTGTTCACTGACTAACCCAATTCCTGTGTTTCCCTCTTGACTCCAATCTTTTTTCGGACAACACAATTATCCCAGTGATCTCCTGGTTTAAGACCAACCACTCATGTCAACGTCAGACTTGTTTTGTCCGCAAATCAAGGTCTCCATTAATATCAAATCCCGGCTTTTGTTCTCTGAAATTTGACTTCGAATTCAAATTTTGAAATCAAACTCGCCCGTTAGAGGTTGTCAAGAATAGAATTTTACGACCTTTGCCAACAGCCATGATCCCGTGAACTTTTGGAAAACGGCATTCATGTCCGCCTCTCACATTTCTCTGTCAACATAGACGTGCACAAAACGCCTTCGTTTCGAGAAATTCACACCTCTGATAAGCCCACCCACACTCATCCCTTGCTAAAGATAGATGTCCTTCTAAGCCATTTTTCTTCAAATAAAATACACTTAAAACATGGTTTTTTCAGATGAGACAAATAATTTTCTACTCAGCTGTAGCAGTTCTTGGACTAGTTTATGCAGGAGAACCTGATGAAGTGCAAGTTCCTTGTAAGTTGTTTTTTTCTCGAAATACTGCGTGAGAGAAAAACTCATTTTCTCTTAAATTTTCTCTTTCCCAAGTTTCTTAAACGGTTTTTTTCCTTTTTTTTTCGGGATTGGCGTTTATTAAAGTAGAAAAAAGTTGATCAATCATTTCAACTTATTTGCACCGTGAAGATTATCGAAAATTGCCAAAAAAATGTTTAATTTAAAATAAAAATGTTTTAGTGATGTTTCCAGCACTCGAGACAAATACAACATTTTCATAATCAACTGAAATTTTGAAATTTGGTGTGAAAATGGATATACTAGGCTGTTTGGGCTTCCCCTTTATCAATTTACTTCGCCAATCCGCTGTTTCGCAATGGTGATTGTTAGTGTGACAGACATTTAAACGAAGTTCAAATAAATGAAAAGAGTATAAATCAGAGGAGAACTAATAAATCGATTTGTCAAAGTACAATACAACAAATTTATCATATATTTTTTGATTTGAATATTTGCAATTTTAGGCACCATCAGCTCTATACTCCACGGTCGTCGAGAAGAATCCAACGCCTGCAACCTGAAGATGCTCCTCCTTCAGCAAATGCAAGTAAACCGAAATGAAGTAGGAATGTTCCAACGGCCACTTGTGGAAAAGAAGAACATTTTCCCTTTAGAAAGTAAGTGATTTACTTTCTAATGAATCTCAGATTATTCTGTTTAACTTAATACGATTAACTTTTTCAGCATGCGATGGCGCTGGATCTGTTTGCCGTGCTCGTGGCCGACGCACTTGTATCTGTCCCAGCTCATTCGTCTGCGATCCATTCGACAACCGGGTGCACATTTGCGTCAAGTTGCGCTACCTTGCTCAGATGGAAGAAATGCGATAACTTTTGGTAGTAGTATAATAAACTATTCCTCTTACTATCCTTAATAGAAAGGCTCAACTAAAACTGGGTAACTAAATGACGACTGGACCAACACGATAACTTTTATCAAAACTTTATTTTAAGGCAGTGAAACTTTCAGCGTTCTTTATGAAAAACAATCACATGATTTGAACTGGGTTGGAAAACAAAATATTTAAAGTTGAGGTAATCACACATGGGAATTTTCGACAACCTGAACGCCATGGATTTCCACATCGCCACCGATTCGGAAGCCAATAATGTTTGCGTTGCTGGTACGGTGCTGGAAGAAATTGAAGAATTCGCCGTTGATGTTGATCTGAAAATTTTCAATTTGTTTGACAGGCAAAACAATTCAGAAAGTTTGGTTTCCTTTGAAAGTGTGTTTTCGAAAGATTGATATCTTCTAGAAGAATCTTTGCTTATTGTCTTCGAAAACTTTGCAGCCTACATAACTATCGATTGAGGGCCGAGTCGTGGGTTCTCAGTAAAATGATTCTCCTTACCAGACGAATAACTAAGGTTCGATTCCACTCCGGAGCAAATTTTTTTGTTTACATTCTTAATACTTGTAAAATATTTATTTGTAATTGTATCGGTGTACCCATGGTTTTTTAATAAATTTCAAGTGCTTTAGTGCGCGCTGAAACGTTTTGTTTGGGCGGATCCGAACCCTCGATGTTTGTCTGGTAGGGCCTACGAACCGGGCCGTGCCGAGGATTTTATAAGAACGGACCGTCTGGTTCGGAAACCTTGCCTACTATAGTAATACCACATTTGGTCAACAACATAGCAAAAAACATTTGTAGATCAAAAATTACTATCTATTTACGAATTTTCTCTGTTTTCAGTGTGGGATTCTCACCCCTAAATTTAAAAGCGAACTTTAGTTAGTGCTTTGACTTGTAAAGTTAAGGTTTCTGATATGTTTTTTAACTTACCCCAAATCCATCCTGATGATTGTAAATCTCCATTTTGAAGCTGACGCCATCCTCGAACGGAACAATCTTCCAGCGCTCCTCGTGTCCCCAATTTCCGAAGTACGAGTTAACCGCGGTATACTAAAACAGTTTCTTTTGTACACCTTGGTAACATTCAAAATATGATTTCCAAAGAACTTACTCCTTTATCAAAACGAGGATTGAAGTGGAACAGAATGTTTCCCCGCTTGTCGATGATGTTTATGTAGAAAGCATGCCAAATGCGAGCCAAATCAGCAAGCTGATAAGATTGATCAGGGCTTGGTCTGAAGCCACTCTCTTCGACGTCATAAGCTGCGTCATTTTTCAGAAGAGTGCTGCGAATGAATAAAGAAGCTTCAGGATTGAGCGGATGCCGAAAGACCGAACCAATGGGACGGACAGAAAACTGAAAGAGCACTTTCTTTTCCAGAAAACATTTGAAGTTAAAACTATTGTGGCACTACAATAGTTAAAAATGACAAAATTTATCTCATCCGCACTTTTGGACTCTTCACATTGTTGCAGTGCCTCATTAGCGCTTTCAAGATTCTTCTGAGACTCCGCTAGTTTTCGTTCACTGCTATCCAACGTTTTTGAAAGCTCATCCAGTTCCCACCCCAACAATTTGCATTCCTGAAGAAAGGGTTAAGATGATTTAGAGGGAACCTTAAGACAATCTACCACGAGTTTGGAATTTCTAGGTCCTAAGATTTTGCTCTCAATATATTAAAGATTTTCTGAAAACTCAACAAAAACGTGGGCAGATTTGCTACGGCAAAGCTGCTAGATTTTTTAGAAGACATCGTTTTATGTTTTACAATGACTCTACAACTTTTTAGCAACTTTACAAATTAGTCTAACCATGTAAAAAGTTACGGATTAAAATAATTTTCTGCTGCTTTTTGCACAAAACAAAACTATCTTTCAACAGTCGTTAATCGATTTTTCAACCATAAACGAATTTAAACAAAAGCGAAAATTTCAAATTCCGGTATTGATTTCCACGGAACACTTTATGCAGCAGTTGCAGCAGTTTTACCCAATAAAGCGGTGAAGTCTGAGCGTTTTACAATAAATACTGAATAACATTGATTGATTGTCTCTAACGTTTGCAATTTGGTAGCATTTCAAAAGAATCAAAACTTACTCGATACTTCCGAATTTCCATGTCATTGCTCCAGTTTATGGCTTTGCCCCAGCAAGCTGATGCAAGGAAAGATGCAACCATGACAAAGAACGTTGGGTTCATTTCTAAAAAAAATTAACAATAAAATAAAATTATAACGTAATAAAATTTGCATAATTACAAAATACACATATTACAACAAACAAATGATGGAATGAATAACAGAAAGCAATCAAAATGACAGATGATGTGCAGTATAGGAAAAACAAAAGCCATTATTGAAAAAAGCACACAACACCTTTGTTTGATTTTTCATTGTATCGTGGATGTGAAAGCTGGGAAATGTAGAAATTTTTACACAATATCAAAAAATCAGAAATTTATAAATATATAAACACCGTAGGAAAGCGTTGATTGTAGCGATGATCGAAACTTCATAAATCAAAACTGCAATTTCACATTTCAAAAGTAAAATTATTAATTAAGATTTTGAGTACCGACAGAAAGCGTTGGTGTAATTACACAAGTTTGAGGTACTAATTTCTTCCGACCCTGCGAATGTAGTGTTTGTTTGTGTGTGCGTGTGTGTTTGTGTGTGTGTGTGTGTATTCTCGCGCCGGCGCCAACTGTTAGATAGCGCCGAAAGGCGCGTTTAAAGGGATTACAGGTCTAAGGGGAATAAAAATCATAGCACATTTCACAAGTTTCTGGAACTGCGCAGAGAGGCTAATGGCAGAGCTGAACACAATGTCTACTGTAAGAATTTTCGAGAAATTCCGCGCGGGAAATTCCGTTCGGAATACCTATCTCATGCTCCAGAAGCCATTTCCGTTCACAGTGCCGTACGCATTGATCATGAGGGTACCGAATACTTTAGGAAAACTGTCATTCGACCTTCTAGATACATTCGAAGTTGTCCCAGTTACATGCCCAGACAGTTCAAGGGAAGCTCCGTTCCCGTTGCCTTCTTACTCGTTCCGGACAACAAGGCTCTCAGCTCTCTCTTTGGTCACATGGGCCAAACATGTTAGTTTCCGTGTCAAATTTGTGACGTTTTCCCTGCCATCCCTTCTTAGTTGCGACCACACTCGTTGGAAAAACTGGAGTTTACGTACGAATACATGCGAACAGCTGCGGTGCAATCCTTTTCAGCCAGGGTTCTTTTTATACTCACGTCCAGGTGCTTGTTCGGCAATTCTTGTTCGGCTGCGGCGGCTGACAGTAGTTTTTAAAACCGATTACATGAAGAAAGTATAGCAAATACAGATTTATGACAGTTTTAAAACAATTTTTAAAAAAATTAATTTTTAAGAAATTATTTAGCATTAACACAAGAAAATGTTTGAAAAAAATGTGTAAAATAATGAAATAACAAAATAAATAAATATTAAAATGAATCACATATATGGCTGTTACATAAAGCCACACTCTTTCCGAAAATATCATTACTTTTTTTTGTGAAAATTTCATATACTATGAGAATTTCGTGTATTTATATCGACGTAAAGCAATGGTTGGGTCCCGCAACGAAAACTCAATGAACAGTCGCGTGTCCGTGCGGCAGTCGCGTGTCCAGCTGTGCTTCGCTTTTCTTTATAATTTTTGTTTATTTACGTTATTTCACGTTGTTTTACGTTATTTTACGTTTAAAAATACTTTAAATATTAAAACATATGTCCAGTAATGTTTAGAAGTTGTAAAATATCCATTTTAATCAATCAAATCCGAAAATTGGGCCTGAACTTCGTGCATTTTAACTTTTCTAAACTTTATTCATGTTTTAAGCTTGATAAAATATAAAAGAATAGCAGTTTGAAAGCGGTTAAATTTAATCTATCGTTCCTATTTTTAAAAAATTCCAAATTGCATCCTACGCGAGCCGTCTTGACCATTCTGGATGATTTCAGATTTACCTCGCCCCGACATTTGCTGCATAAATTTAAATTCGTTTTTTTCTTGATATTCTTTATTTTCTAGCATAACACATAGGTTGGGTCCCGTCACGAATGTCCTTTGTCGCATCCTTTTCCCTACGCCTTTCCACCGGCCCGTTTCGTCTGGCGTCCGAGCCCCAATTTTCGTTTATTTTGTTTATTTGCCTTATTTTCTTTCAATTTACCCGTTAAAATGTAAAAATAATTATTTATTTTACCTTTAGAGGCGGTAGGACCCTGTGCGGTAGGATCCATTCTGGTCGAAAAGTAAAAATCCGCTTATTTTCTTTGTCCTCGGCCTTCAATGTGGAAATTACTTAAATGTTGCCCGTTTTCACTTAAAAAGTCGCTTTTTGTAATCAAAATACGTTGTCTTAACCGCTTTTAAACCTATAAAATCTAATAAAAATGACATATGCACGCCAATATCCATTTTTGTCAGTGTTTCGCAGCCGCGATAGCTGGAAATAAACTATCCACCACTGGTTTTTCTCCGTAGTTTGCTTTTGGCAATTTTTGCTGTAGTTTATATTTGGAATTTTTTTAGAAACTTGGGAAATCTGCGAATTTTTGAATTTTCTGACCGTGAGTCACGCGGATTTGGGTTAGATATGCGTAGATGCCTATTGTTTAGTCATTTCTGCCATTTATAAGTTCTTTTTATTGTATTTTACCAGACTCCTGATATCTTTCCCTTTGAAAAACTGCCTTAAACCCAGAATTCTTAGGCAAACTGCATCATACGCGAGCCGTCTTGGCAATTCTGGATGATTTCAGATTTACCTTGCCGCGAAATTTGCTGCATAAATTTAATTTCGTTGTTTTTCTTGAATTTCTTTATTTTCTAGCAAACTACTGACGTTGGGTCCTGTCGCGAATGTCGCTTGTCGCAGCCTTTTCCCCGCGCCTGACCAGCGTTCGTTTTCGTCGGTCGTCCGCTGGTCAGAGCCCCAATTTTCGTTTATTTTGTTTATTTGCCTTAGTTTCTTTCAATTTACACGTTCATTTGTAAAAATAATTATTTCCAGTTATTTATTTCACCATAAGTGTCGGTAGGACCCTGTGCGATAGGATCCATTCTGATCGAAAAGTAAAAATCCGCTTATTTTCTTTGTCCTCGGCTTTTAATGTGGAAATGACTCGAATGTTGCCTGTTTTGACTTTAAAAAATCGATTTTTGTAACCAACGTAGTATCACGAGCTTTTAAACCTATAAAATCTAATAAACATGGCTTGTTCTCGCCAATTTCAGTTTTTGACAGTGTTTTTCAGCCGTGGTAACTGGAAATAAACCATCCACCCCTGGTTTTCCTCCGTAATTTGCTTTTTAAAGTAAAACTCCGCTTATTTTCTTTGTTCTCGGCCTTTAATGCGGAAATTACCGAAATATTGCCTCTGTTCACTTTAAAAATCGCTTTTGTATTTACCTACGTGACAGTTGCGTCATGCAATGTAGCTGCGCTTCCTGGTTCATTATTATGCTATCAATTCTTTATTCTTCTGTTTCTCTTATTTTCTTAATCACTTATTCGGCTAATAATTATTTTGTTCCAGGAGCAAACATGTCCGACGGAGAGACCTTCGCCTTCCCCGCGGAAATCGGCGAGCTGATGACCTTCTTCAGCAATACCTCCTTCTCCAACAAGGAGATGTTTCTCGGTGAGCTGCTGTCTAACGCTTCGAATGCGTTGGATCAGATCAAATACAAAGTAATTTTTTAAGGATTTATTTAATTGAAATCATACTCTCTGATTGTCCTTGTAAACTCACCGGATTTAGACCACCACCGAGCCCAGCGAGGAGGACTCTGGCATGGATCTGTTTATCACGATCACACCGAACAAGGAGGAGAAGACCATCACCATCAAGGACAATGGCATCGGATAGACCAGGGCCGACCTTGTGAACAAACTCGGAGCCGTCGCCACGTTTGACACCAAGAAGGTCGTGGAGGCCCTGCAGGTAGCCTTTCTCATTTGTATTGGTTATTCACATCGTTATTCAGGCCGGAGAAGACATTGGACAGTACGGAGTGGGTGTCTACTCTGCCTTCCTCGTTGCTGATAAGGTCGTCGTCACCACCAAGAACAACGACGATGACAGCCACATGTGGGAATCCTGCGGCAATGGCTCCTTCTCCGTGAAGTAAGATCTTACTAGTTTACTTTTTTAAACATTGTCATTCAGAAAAATCAATGACCCCAAGCTAACTCGTGGTACCGAGATAGTGATATACATCAAGGAGGAACAGGTGGAGTACCTGGAGGAGTACCGAATCAAGGAGATCGTCAAGAACTGTCCGTTCGTCAGCCACCCTATAAAGCTTGTCGTTGAACGCGAGCGGGAGATGGAGGTCAAGGACGATGAGGCTGAGGAGGGAAAGAAGGACAAGGTAACATCGTTTTGTTGATAATAATTCAGTGATGTTTTGCAGAAGGAGGAGGCCGGAGAGGGCGAGGCGCCCGAGACGAAGGTCGCCAAGATGGAGAAGTACCTCGAGGTGGAGGTACTGAACCCGCCGCCCAGTACCCCGGTTCGTCCTTTTTCTTCTTTTTTTATGGCAATTTTTATATTTTGATTTTTAAAATAATTTAAATATCGTTAAATAAAACGGGCATTTTCAGTACTCTCCCTCTTCGCCTACTTATGGAAGCAGCCACGGCTCGGCCAGCCCCGGAGGCAGCGGCTCCTCTTGGAGCTCGGAGCGCAGCGAATCTCCGACTGTAAGTGGCTCTTTCAATATTCAGATGCCTTCGGAAGACAGCAAAACTTGGAGCTGCAGTAACCCGAGCAGCAGTCTTTTGTTTACCGTAGCCCTAATAATAGCGATTTGGGCTACGGTAGGCTACAGTAGCATTCCTCTACGGGGCACTACAGTAACCTGAAAGCCAAGACCTACCGCCGCAATACAGTAACCGAAGAACAAAGTGGTTCGAAAAGCTACAGTAACCTGCGCACAGCGGATACAGTAACCGGAACAGACCGGCCAGTGCTACAGTAACCCGAAAATGGAATATTTGGCTTACAGTAACCCATCAGTAGCTACTATAGCCCTTAATATCAGCAAATTGGCTACAGTAATTGGAACCGCGTGACCTTCCGCCAAAATAGAGTAACTTTTGTGATTGCAGTAACCCATACAATCCATTCTAGGTACAGTATGTTATCCAGCACGCCTTAAATCTACCGTAATCGCTAGGCAACTTTTACTTGCTGCGATGTCTGGAAGGGCTACATTAACCTAGTACAGCGGATACAGTAACCCAACAATGGAAGACTTGAATTAAGCCGGAATATTGAGCTAAAATAAGGGGTAGCGGTACGCCAAGCAGCTGAGGCTATAGTAATCACACGACAACTTTGGTTTGATACAGTATCCTTAAAAGCAACAGTAACCTAAAATGAAGTGATAGAGTTACAGTAAACATTAGATAACCCCGAATAATCTTTTTTCTTTTCAGCCCTCTCCCTTTTCCACTCCGGATCGCCACGACTCTGCCCAGACCTCTCCGGGAAACCAGCCGGTAAGCCTCTCTCTCTCTCTCTCTCTCTCTCTCTCTCGCTCTTGCTCTCTCTCTTGCTCTCTCTCACCCACTCTCTCTAATCCTCCATCTTTCAGTACTCGCCATCCTCGCCTAGGTACAGTCCCCGCAGCACTCCGCCCTACAACTGAGGAGACGGACGAAGACCCAGCTGGGACCCTTGTGATCTCTTGTTATACGTCCCATTGTTATATTTGCTGTAACAACGTGTTACATCCCGAAAAGATCAATGGAAAACTGTGCGGTATACGGCATATAAAGCCGAAAACTGCGAAAAACGGCAAAACCGTGCACCAACGCTAAAACACTTTACTGAGAGTCCTGGTCGGCCTATCAGGAATCAGAGGTCCCAGATCCCCCAGGTCTTCATCAGGAACAAGGACGGCGGGTTGCCTAGTTCTACCTTCTGTAGTATTTCCATTCATTTGAAGAGGCTTCATGGAGGAGGAGTTACCGTAGCTGTGACTGCCGTTACTGTAGTTTGGTCGAGGAAGGGGAGGGAGCGCCTTGGGACTTGGTTTCTCACCTGAAAAAATGGAGATCAGCCTATATCTCCGTCTCCGTCTCTGTCTCTCTCTCTCTCGCTCTCTCTACCTCACTTCTTTTTTCACTCTCTAACTCTCTGAAGCTAACATTTAACGTCTCTTTCGAACTGGCTTAAAATTCTCTGAAGGTGGTGCCCTGGAATTCTAATAGGTCTTTCCTGGCGTTTAAATTGGCTTTAATTTTGGTGATTCCCGTACGGACCGCAAACTAATAACAGCCTTTTTTAAAGCAAAGTAGGGTCGTTTTATCTTATTATTAGTATGTAAAGACTTCAGTCTTACCTCCAAAAATGACTGATGTAGTTCGTAGGCCCGGGACAACCTGTTCTCTGCATTGTTCATATTGTCAAGTAGGTCAAAAAGCCTGTGAGCCGACGTAAAACTCCCTTTCACTTTTCTATTTTTTTACTTTGGATGGAACTGAGAAAATGTTTAGTTGAATTAGAGAGTAGTGACTCACGCGCATCATACAACGTCCTCTTTAGTTGGTTCCGTACATATGACGGCAAAAGGCTTAAACGATTGCAGAAGCCTTTGAACGTGAAAAACAGGGCGAGCAAAAATGTGATTTTTTGCTGAAGTTTTTCGAAAAAATGAAGGATTGATCATATTTTTTTCACGAAACCACAAAAGAATAAATTTGTCAGCACACTATTTGAAATCGTTTGACGCCTTCCTTAAGTCCGTAGGGTCACTGGGAACGGAGGTTGCCATTTACTGAACTTGCAATTTTAAAAATTTCGAAAAACCAAAATGAAAGTGTTTCTTGTTTATTTCGCGTCTAGACCCATCTCATATAAAAATATCAGAAAATTCCGAGACATCGACTTTTTTCTGTGGCCACAGGGTCCTCGAGGCTATCAAAAAACCTCTCTTAAACAATTGCAGAGGACATTAATAAAACATACGCCGTAGAGATTTTTGAGGAGCACTAAAATAACATTCTTAAAGAAACGTGAGATCAGAGTTTCTGATTGGCGCCTCCACTTTTCTTTTAAATCCATTGGCAGCTTAGGGTCACCTCTCTCTTCCACCAGTGTTTTTATACATTTTCCAAAAAATTTAGAGAAATTCTCTGTATTTCCCGGGGCCGTTTCATACATTTGTTAAGGAACCTGTTACATCGTTTGTACAATTTGTTTATCAAAATCCAGTTTCTAAGATAAATATTTCAGCTCTATCCTGGATTAGCGGTCCTTAAAAATTATAGCGGTCCTAAAAAATTATAGCGGTCCTTAAAAATTATAGCGGTCCTAAAAAAACTTAAAAAGTTAAAAAAAATATTTAAAAATATAAAAAATTATTTATATTTTATCTTATTTTTGCAACATTTTCGTATCATCTGAAAGTGTCGAAAATATAAAATATAAAAGAGACAGCAAGAGATGTAAAAGGACAAGATATCCCCCTCCGTATACTTAATGAATATCCTATAAAAGATGAATCCATCCTATTTATAAACCCGTAAAGTGCAAATGCCACTTAAAGCAGCAAAAGTGCCAAGTTTTGCGCGGACTATCGAAGTTCAAAAGATCAGGGTTTGGGTTGTTGGAGATTGTCAGAGGGTTCTTGGATATTGGGTTGTGGGAGATTGTCAGAGGGTTCTTGGAGACTGCGTTGTGGGAGATTGTCAGAGGGATCTTGGAGACTGCGTTGTGGGAGATTGTCAGAGGGATCTTGGAGACTGCGTTGTGGGAGACTGTCAGAGGGATCTTGGAGACTGCGTTGTGGGAGATTGTCAGAGGGATCTTGGAGACTGCGTTGTGGGAGATTGTCAGAGGGATCTTGGAGACTGCGTTGTGGGAGACTGTCAGAGGGATCTTGGAGACTGCGTTGTGGGAGATTGTCAGAGGGATCTTGGAGACTGCGTTGTGGGAGATTGTCAGAGGGATCTTGGAGATTGGGTTGTGGGAGATTGTCAGAGGGTTCTTGGAGACTGCGTTGTGGGAGATTGTCAGAGGGATCTTGGAGACTGCGTTGTGGGAGATTGTCAGAGGGATCTTGGAGACTGCGTTGTGGGAGACTGTCAGAGGGATCTTGGAGACTGCGTTGTGGGAGATTGTCAGAGGGATCTTGGAGATTGGGTTGTGGGAGATTGTCAGAGGGTTCTTGGAGACTGCGTTGTGGGAGATTGTCAGAGGGTTCTTGGAGATTGGGTTGTGGGAGATTGTCAGAGGGTTCTTGGAGTTTGGGTTGTGGGAGATTGTCAGAGGGTTCTTGGAGACTGCGTTGTGGGAGATTGTCAGAGGGTTCTTGGAGTTTGGGTTGTGGGAGATTGTCAGAGATTGCCTTGTTGGAGATTGTCAGAGGGTTCTTGGAGATTGGGTTGTGGGAGATTGTCAGAGGGTTCTTGGAGATTGGGTTGTGGGAGATTGTCAGAGGGTTCTTGGAGATTGGGTTGTGGGAGATTGTCAGAGGGATCTTGGAGACTGCGTTGTGGGAGATTGTCAGAGGGATCTTGGAGACTGCCTTGTGGGAGATTGTCAGAGGGATCTTGGAGACTGCGTTGTGGGAGATTGTCAGAGGGATCTTGGAGACTGCGTTGTGGGAGATTGTCAGAGGGTTCTTGGAGACTGCGTTGTGGGAGATTGTCAGAGGGATCTTGGAGACTGCGTTGTGGGAGATTGTCAGAGGGTTCTTGGAGACTGCGTTGTGGGAGATTGTCAGAGGGTTCTTGGAGACTGCGTTGTGGGAGATTGTCAGAGGGTTCTTGGAGACTGCGTTGTGGGAGATTGTCAGAGGGTTCTTGGAGACTGCGTTGTGGGAGATTGTCAGAGGGTTCTTGGAGATTGGGTTGTGGGAGATTGTCAGAGGGTTCTTGGAGATTGGGTTGTGGGAGATTGTCAGAGGGTTCTTGGAGACTGCGTTGTGGGAGATTGTCAGAGGGTTCTTGGAGACTGCGTTGTGGGAGATTGTCAGAGGGTTCTTGGAGACTGCGTTGTGGGAGATTGTCAGAGGGTTCTTGGAGACTGCGTTGTGGGAGATTGTCAGAGGGATCTTGGAGACTGCGTTGTGGGAGATTGTCAGAGGGTTCTTGGAGATTGGGTTGTGGGAGATTGTCAGAGGGTTCTTGGAGATTGGGTTGTGGGAGATTGTCAGAGGGTTCTTGGAGATTGGGTTGTGGGAGATTGTCAGAGGGTTCTTGGAGATTGGGTTGTGGGAGATTGTCAGAGGGATCTTGGAGACTGCGTTGTGGGAGATTGTCAGAGGGATCTTGGAGACTGCGTTGTGGGAGATTGTCAGAGGGTTCTTGGAGATTGGGTTGTGGGAGATTGTCAGAGGGTTCTTGGAGATTGGGTTGTGGGAGATTGTCAGAGGGTTCTTGGAGATTGGGTTGTGGGAGATTGTCAGAGGGTTCTTGGAGATTGGGTTGTGGGAGATTGTCAGAGGGATCTTGGAGACTGCGTTGTGGGAGATTGTCAGAGGGTTCTTGGAGATTGGGTTGTGGGAGATTGTCAGAGGGTTCTTGGAGACTGCGTTGTGGGAGATTGTCAGAGGGTTCTTGGAGACTGCGTTGTGGGAGATTGTCAGAGGGATCTTGGAGACTGCGTTGTGGGAGATTGTCAGAGGGTTCTTGGAGACCGCGTTGTGGGAGATTGTCAGAGGGTTCTTGGAGACCGCGTTGTGGGAGATTGTCAGAGGGTTCTTGGAGATTGGGTTGTGGGAGATTGTCAGAGGGATCTTGGAGACTGCGTTGTGGGAGATTGTCAGAGGGATCTTGGAGACTGCGTTGTGGGAGATTGTCAGAGGGTTCTTGGAGATTGGGTTGTGGGAGATTGTCAGAGGGTTCTTGGAGATTGGGTTGTGGGAGATTGTCAGAGGGTTCTTGGAGATTGGGTTGTGGGAGATTGTCAGAGGGTTCTTGGAGATTGGGTTGTGGGAGATTGTCAGAGGGATCTTGGAGACTGCGTTGTTGGAGATTGTCAGAGGGATCTTGGAGACTGCGTTGTGGGAGATTGTCAGAGGGTTCTTGGAGATTGGGTTGTGGGAGATTGTCAGAGGGTTCTTGGAGATTGCGTTGTTGGAGATTGTCAGAGGGTTCTTGGAGATTGGGTTCTTGGAGATTGGGTTGTGGGAGATTGTCAGAGGGATCTTGGAGACTGCGTTGTGGGAGATTGTCAGAGGGTTCTTGGAGATTGGGTTGTGGGAGATTGTCAGAGGGTTCTTGGAGATTGCGTTGTTGGAGATTGTCAGAGGGTTCTTGGAGATTGGGTTCTTGGAGATTGGGTTGTGGGAGATTGTCAGAGGGATCTTGGAGACTGCGTTGTGGGAGATTGTCAGAGGGTTCTTGGAGATTGGGTTGTGGGAGATTGTCAGAGGGATCTTGGAGACTGCGATGTGGGAGATTGTCAGAGGGTTCTTGGAGTTTGGGTTGTGGGAGATTGTCAGAGATTGCCTTGTTGGAGATTGTCAGAGGGTTCTTGGAGATTGCGTTGTTGGAGATTGTCAGAGGGTTCTTGGAGATTGGGTTCTTGGAGATTGGGTTGTGGGAGATTGTCAGAGGGATCTTGGAGACTGCGTTGTGGGAGATTGTCAGAGGGTTCTTGGAGATTGGGTTGTGGGAGATTGTCAGAGGGTTCTTGGAGATTGGGTTGTGGGAGATTGTCAGAGGGTTCTTGGAGATTGGGTTGTGGGAGATTGTCAGAGGGTTCTTGGAGATTGGGTTGTGGGAGATTGTCAGAGGGATCTTGGAGACTGCGTTGTTGGAGATTGTCAGAGGGATCTTGGAGACTGCGTTGTGGGAGATTGTCAGAGGGTTCTTGGAGACTGCGTTGTGGGAGATTGTCAGAGGGATCTTGGAGACTGCGTTGTGGGAGATTGTCAGAGGGTTCTTGGAGATTGGGTTGTGGGAGATTGTCAGAGGGTTCTTGGAGATTGGGTTGTGGGAGATTGTCAGAGGGTTCTTGGAGATTGGGTTGTGGGAGATTGTCAGAGGGTTCTTGGAGATTGGGTTGTGGGAGATTGTCAGAGGGATCTTGGAGACTGCGTTGTGGGAGATTGTCAGAGGGTTCTTGGAGATTGGGTTGTGGGAGATTGTCAGAGGGATTCGGTTGTGGGAGATTGTCAGAGGGTTCTTGGAGATTGCGTTGTTGGAGATTGTCAGAGGGATCTTGGAGACTGCGTTGTGGGAGATTGTCAGAGGGTTCTTGGAGATTGCGTTGTTGGAGATTGTCAGAGGGATCTTGGAGACTGCGTTGTGGGAGATTGTCAGAGGGATCTTGGAGACTGCGTTGTGGGAGATTGTCAGAGGGATCTTGGAGACTGCGTTGTGGGAGATTGTCAGAGGGTTCTTGGAGATTGGGTTGTGGGAGATTGTCAGAGGGTTCTTGGAGATTGGGTTGTGGGAGATTGTCAGAGGGTTCTTGGAGATTGGGTTGTGGGAGATTGTCAGAGGGTTCTTGGAGATTGGGTTGTGGGAGATTGTCAGAGGGATCTTGGAGATTGCGTTGTTGGAGATTGTCAGAGGGTTCTTGGAGATTGGGTTCTTGGAGATTGGGTTGTGGGAGATTGTCAGAGGGATCTTGGAGACTGCGTTGTGGGAGATTGTCAGAGGGTTCTTGGAGATTGGGTTGTGGGAGATTGTCAGAGGGTTCTTGGAGATTGCGTTGTTGGAGATTGTCAGAGGGTTCTTGGAGATTGGGTTCTTGGAGATTGGGTTGTGGGAGATTGTCAGAGGGATCTTGGAGACTGCGTTGTGGGAGATTGTCAGAGGGTTCTTGGAGATTGGGTTGTGGGAGATTGTCAGAGGGATCTTGGAGACTGCGTTGTGGGAGATTGTCAGAGGGTTCTTGGAGATTGGGTTGTGGGAGATTGTCAGAGGGTTCTTGGAGATTGCGTTGTTGGAGATTGTCAGAGGGTTCTTGGAGATTGGGTTCTTGGAGATTGGGTTGTGGGAGATTGTCAGAGGGATCTTGGAGACTGCGATGTGGGAGATTGTCAGAGGGTTCTTGGAGATTGGGTTGTGGGAGATTGTCAGAGGGATCTTGGAGACTGCGATGTGGGAGATTGTCAGAGGGTTCTTGGAGTTTGGGTTGTGGGAGATTGTCAGAGATTGCCTTGTTGGAGATTGTCAGAGGGTTCTTGGAGATTGCGTTGTTGGAGATTGTCAGAGGGTTCTTGGAGATTGGGTTCTTGGAGATTGGGTTGTGGGAGATTGTCAGAGGGATCTTGGAGACTGCGATGTGGGAGATTGTCAGAGGGTTCTTGGAGATTGGGTTGTGGGAGATTGTCAGAGGGTTCTTGGAGTTTGGGTTGTGGGAGATTGTCAGAGATTGCCTTGTTGGAGATTGTCAGAGGGTTCTTGGAGTTTGGGTTGTTGGAGATTGTCAGAGGGTTCTTGGAGTTTGGGTTGTTGGAGATTGTCAGAGGGTTCTTGGAGTTTGGGTTGTGGGAGATTGTCAGAGGGTTCTTGGAGATTGGGTTCTTGGAGATTGGGTTGTGGGAGATTGTCAGAGGGATCTTGGAGACTGCGTTGTGGGAGATTGTCAGAGGGTTCTTGGAGATTGGGTTGTTGGAGATTGTCAGAGGGATCTTGGAGACTGCGTTGTGGGAGATTGTCAGAGGGTTCTTGGAGATTGGGTTCTTGGAGATTGGGTTGTGGGAGATTGTCAGAGGGATCTTGGAGACTGCGTTGTGGGAGATTGTCAGAGGGTTCTTGGAGATTGGGTTGTGGGAGATTGTCAGAGGGATCTTGGAGATTGGGTTGTGGGAGATTGTCAGAGGGTTCTTGGAGATTGGGTTGTGGGAGATTGTCAGAGGGTTCTTGGAGTTTGGGTTGTGGGAGATTGTCAGAGATTGCCTTGTTGGAGATTGTCAGAGGGTTCTTGGAGTTTGGGTTGTGGGAGATTGTCAGAGGGTTCTTGGAGTTTGGGTTGTTGGAGATTGTCAGAGGGTTCTTGGAGTTTGGGTTGTTGGAGATTGTCAGAGGGTTCTTGGAGTTTGGGTTGTTGGAGATTGTCAGAGGGTTCTTGGAGTTTGGGTTGTTGGAGATTGTCAGAGGGTTCTTGGAGTTTGGGTTGTTGGAGATTGTCAGAGGGTTCTTGGAGTTTGGGTTGTTGGAGATTGTCAGAGGGTTCTTGGAGTTTGGGTTGTTGGAGATTGTCAGAGATTGCCTTGTTGGAGATTGTCAGAGGGTTCTTGGAGAGTGGGTTGTGGGAGATTGTCAGAGGGTTCTTGGAGTTTGGGTTATGGGAGATTGTCAGAGATTGCCTTGTTGGAGATTGTCAGAGGGTTCTTGGAGATTGGGTTGTGGGAGATTGTCAGAGATTGCCTTGTTGGAGATTGTCAGAGGGTTCTTGGAGAGTGGGTTGTGGGAGATTGTCAGAGATTGCCTTGTTGGAGATTGTCAGAGGGTTCTTGGAGATTG
Source organism: Oscheius sp. G VE-2021 (assembly GCA_022343465.1). NCBI lineage: Eukaryota > Metazoa > Nematoda > Chromadorea > Rhabditida > Rhabditidae > Oscheius > Oscheius sp. G VE-2021. Next base: position 1,128,882 of record JAJQXH010000028.1, read on the forward strand.
GGTTGTGGGATATTGTCAGAGGGTTCTTGGAGATTGGGTTGTGGGAGATTGTCAGAGGGTTCTTGGAGTTTGGGTTGTGGGAGATTGTCAGAGATTGCCTTGTTGGAGATTGTCAGAGGGTTCTTGGAGATTGGGTTGTGGGAGATTGTCAGAGGGTTCTTGGAGAGTGGGTTGTGGGAGATTGTCAGAGATTGCCTTGTTGGAGATTGTCAGAGGGTTCTTGGAGATTGGGTTGTGGGATATTGTCAGAGGGTTCTTGGAGATTGGGTTGTGGGAGATTGTCAGAGGGTTCTTGGAGTTTGGGTTGTGGGAGATTGTCAGAGATTGCCTTGTTGGAGATTGTCAGAGGGTTCTTGGAGATTGGGTTGTGGGAGATTGTCAGAGGGTTCTTGGAGAGTGGGTTGTGGGAGATTGTCAGAGATTGCCTTGTTGGAGATTGTCAGAGGGTTCTTGGAGATTGGGTTGTGGGATATTGTCAGAGGGTTCTTGGAGATTGGGTTGTGGGAGATTGTCAGAGGGTTCTTGGAGTTTGGGTTGTGGGAGATTGTCAGAGATTGCCTTGTTGGAGATTGTCAGAGGGTTCTTGGAGATTGGGTTGTGGGAGATTGTCAGAGGGTTCTTGGAGATTGGGTTGTGGGAGATTGTCAGAGATTGCCTTGTTGGAGATTGTCAGAGGGTTCTTGGAGAGTGGGTTGTGGGAGATTGTCAGAGATTGCCTTGTTGGAGATTGTCAGAGGGTTCTTGGAGATTGGGTTGTGGGAGATTGTCAGAGATTGCCTTGTTGGAGATTGTCAGAGGGTTCTTGGAGATTGGGTTGTGGGAGATTGTCAGAGATTGCCTTGTTGGAGATTGTCAGAGGGTTCTTGGAGAGTGGGTTGTGGGAGATTGTCAGAGATTGCCTTGTTGGAGATTGTCAGAGGGTTCTTGGAGATTGGGTTGTGGGAGATTGTCAGAGGGTTCTTGGAGATTGCGTTGTGGGAGATTGTCAGAGGGTTCTTGGAGTTTGGGTTGTTGGAGATTGGGTTGTGGGAGATTGTCAGAGGGTTCTTGGAGATTGGGTTGTGGGAGATTGTCAGAGGGTTCTTGGAGTTTGGGTTGTTGGAGATTGTCAGAGGGTTCTTGGAGTTTGGGTTGTTGGAGATTGTCAGAGGGTTCTTGGAGTTTGGGTTGTTGGAGATTGTCAGAGGGTTCTTGGAGTTTGGGTTGTTGGAGATTGTCAGAGGGTTCTTGGAGATTGGGTTGTGGGAGATTGTCAGAGGGTTCTTGGAGTTTGGGTTGTGGGAGATTGTCAGAGGGTTCTTGGAGATTGGGTTGTGGGAGATTGTCAGAGGGTTCTTGGAGATTGGGTTGTGGGAGATTGTCAGAGGGTTCTTGGAGATTGGGTTGTGGGAGATTGTCAGAGGGTTCTTGGAGATTGGGTTGTGGGAGATTGTCAGAGGGATCTTGGAGACTGCGTTGTTGGAGATTGTCAGAGGGATCTTGGAGACTGCGTTGTGGGAGATTGTCAGAGGGTTCTTGGAGATTGGGTTGTGGGAGATTGTCAGAGGGATCTTGGAGACTGCGTTGTGGGAGATTGTCAGAGGGTTCTTGGAGATTGGGTTGTGGGAGATTGTCAGAGGGTTCTTGGAGATTGCGTTGTTGGAGATTGTCAGAGGGTTCTTGGAGATTGGGTTCTTGGAGATTGGGTTGTGGGAGATTGTCAGAGGGATCTTGGAGACTGCGTTGTGGGAGATTGTCAGAGGGTTCTTGGAGATTGGGTTGTGGGAGATTGTCAGAGGGATCTTGGAGACTGCGTTGTGGGAGATTGTCAGAGGGTTCTTGGAGATTGGGTTGTGGGAGATTGTCAGAGGGTTCTTGGAGATTGCGTTGTTGGAGATTGTCAGAGGGTTCTTGGAGATTGGGTTCTTGGAGATTGGGTTGTGGGAGATTGTCAGAGGGATCTTGGAGACTGCGTTGTGGGAGATTGTCAGAGGGTTCTTGGAGATTGGGTTGTGGGAGATTGTCAGAGGGATCTTGGAGACTGCGTTGTGGGAGATTGTCAGAGGGTTCTTGGAGATTGGGTTGTGGGAGATTGTCAGAGGGTTCTTGGAGATTGCGTTGTTGGAGATTGTCAGAGGGTTCTTGGAGATTGGGTTCTTGGAGATTGGGTTGTGGGAGATTGTCAGAGGGATCTTGGAGACTGCGTTGTGGGAGATTGTCAGAGGGTTCTTGGAGATTGGGTTGTGGGAGATTGTCAGAGGGATCTTGGAGACTGCGATGTGGGAGATTGTCAGAGGGTTCTTGGAGTTTGGGTTGTGGGAGATTGTCAGAGATTGCCTTGTTGGAGATTGTCAGAGGGTTCTTGGAGATTGCGTTGTTGGAGATTGTCAGAGGGATCTTGGAGACTGCGTTGTGGGAGATTGTCAGAGGGTTCTTGGAGACTGCGTTGTGGGAGATTGTCAGAGGGTTCTTGGAGATTGGGTTGTGGGAGATTGTCAGAGGGTTCTTGGAGATTGGGTTCTTGGAGATTGGGTTGTGGGAGATTGTCAGAGGGATCTTGGAGACTGCGATGTGGGAGATTGTCAGAGGGTTCTTGGAGATTGGGTTGTGGGAGATTGTCAGAGGGTTCTTGGAGATTGGGTTCTTGGAGATTGGGTTGTGGGAGATTGTCAGAGGGATCTTGGAGACTGCGATGTGGGAGATTGTCAGAGGGTTCTTGGAGATTGGGTTGTGGGAGATTGTCAGAGGGTTCTTGGAGTTTGGGTTGTGGGAGATTGTCAGAGATTGCCTTGTTGGAGATTGTCAGAGGGTTCTTGGAGTTTGGGTTGTGGGAGATTGTCAGAGGGTTCTTGGAGTTTGGGTTGTTGGAGATTGTCAGAGGGTTCTTGGAGTTTGGGTTGTGGGAGATTGTCAGAGGGTTCTTGGAGATTGGGTTCTTGGAGATTGGGTTGTGGGAGATTGTCAGAGGGATCTTGGAGACTGCGTTGTGGGAGATTGTCAGAGGGTTCTTGGAGTTTGGGTTGTGGGAGATTGTCAGAGGGTTCTTGGAGATTGGGTTCTTGGAGATTGGGTTGTGGGAGATTGTCAGAGGGTTCTTGGAGATTGGGTTGTGGGAGATTGTCAGAGGGATCTTGGAGACTGCGTTGTGGGAGATTGTCAGAGGGTTCTTGGAGTTTGGGTTGTGGGAGATTGTCAGAGATTGCCTTGTTGGAGATTGTCAGAGGGTTCTTGGAGTTTGGGTTGTGGGAGATTGTCAGAGGGTTCTTGGAGTTTGGGTTGTTGGAGATTGTCAGAGGGTTCTTGGAGTTTGGGTTGTTGGAGATTGTCAGAGGGTTCTTGGAGAGTGGGTTGTGGGAGATTGTCAGAGATTGCCTTGTTGGAGATTGTCAGAGGGTTCTTGGAGTTTGGGTTGTTGGAGATTGTCAGAGATTGCCTTGTTGGAGATTGTCAGAGGGTTCTTGGAGATTGGGTTGTGGGAGATTGTCAGAGGGTTCTTGGAGAGTGGGTTGTGGGAGATTGTCAGAGGGTTCTTGGAGAGTGGGTTGTGGGAGATTGTCAGAGGGTTCTTGGAGTTTGGGTTATGGGAGATTGTCAGAGATTGCCTTGTTGGAGATTGTCAGAGGGTTCTTGGAGATTGGGTTGTGGGAGATTGTCAGAGATTGCCTTGTTGGAGATTGTCAGAGGGTTCTTGGAGAGTGGGTTGTGGGAGATTGTCAGAGATTGCCTTGTTGGAGATTGTCAGAGGGTTCTTGGAGAGTGGGTTGTGGGAGATTGTCAGAGATTGCCTTGTTGGAGATTGTCAGAGGGTTCTTGGAGATTGGGTTGTGGGAGATTGTCAGAGATTGCCTTGTTGGAGATTGTCAGAGGGTTCTTGGAGATTGGGTTGTGGGAGATTGTCAGAGATTGCCTTGTTGGAGATTGTCAGAGGGTTCTTGGAGATTGGGTTGTGGGAGATTGTCAGAGATTGCCTTGTTGGAGATTGTCAGAGGGTTCTTGGAGAGTGGGTTGTGGGAGATTGTCAGAGATTGCCTTGTTGGAGATTGTCAGAGGGTTCTTGGAGATTGGGTTGTGGGAGATTGTCAGAGGGTTCTTGGAGATTGCGTTGTTGGAGATTGTCAGAGGGTTCTTGGAGATTGGGTTCTTGGAGATTGGGTTGTGGGAGATTGTCAGAGGGTTCTTGGAGATTGGGTTGTGGGAGATTGTCAGAGGGTTCTTGGAGATTGCGTTGTTGGAGATTGTCAGAGGGTTCTTGGAGATTGGGTTCTTGGAGATTGGGTTGTGGGAGATTGTCAGAGGGATCTTGGAGACTGCGTTGTGGGAGATTGTCAGAGGGTTCTTGGAGATTGGGTTGTGGGAGATTGTCAGAGGGATCTTGGAGACTGCGTTGTGGGAGATTGTCAGAGGGTTCTTGGAGATTGGGTTGTGGGAAATTGTCAGAGGGTTCTTGGAGATTGGGTTGTGGGAGATTGTCAGAGGGTTCTTGGAGTTTGGGTTGTGGGAGATTGTCAGAGGGTTCTTGGAGTTTGGGTTGTTGGAGATTGTCAGAGGGTTCTTGGAGTTTGGGTTGTTGGAGATTGTCAGAGGGTTCTTGGAGATTGGGTTGTGGGAGATTGTCAGAGATTGCCTTGTTGGAGATTGTCAGAGGGTTCTTGGAGTTTGGGTTGTTGGAGATTGTCAGAGATTGCCTTGTTGGAGATTGTCAGAGGGTTCTTGGAGATTGGGTTGTGGGAGATTGTCAGAGGGTTCTTGGAGTTTGGGTTGTTGGAGATTGTCAGAGATTGCCTTGTTGGAGATTGTCAGAGGGTTCTTGGAGATTGGGTTGTGGGAGATTGTCAGAGATTGCCTTGTTGGAGATTGTCAGAGGGTTCTTGGAGAGTGGGTTGTGGGAGATTGTCAGAGATTGCCTTGTTGGAGATTGTCAGAGGGTTCTTGGAGATTGGGTTGTGGGATATTGTCAGAGATTGCCTTGTTGGAGATTGTCAGATGGTTCTTGGAGATTGGGTTGTGGGAGATTGTCAGAGATTGCCTTGTTGGAGATTGTCAGATGGTTCTTGGAGATTGGGTTGTGGGAGATTGTCAGAGATTGCCTTGTTGGAGATTGTCAGAGGGTTCTTGGAGATTGGGTTGTGGGAGATTGTCAGAGGGTTCTTGGAGATTGGGTTGTTGGAGATTGTCAGAGGGTTCTTGGAGATTGGGTTGTGGGAGATTGTCAGAGATTGCCTTGTTGGAGATTGTCAGATGGTTCTTGGAGATTGGGTTGTGGGAGATTGTCAGAGATTGCCTTGTTGGAGATTGTCAGAGGGTTCTTGGAGATTGGGTTGTGGGAGATTGTCAGAGGGTTCTTGGAGATTGGGTTGTGGGAGATTGTCAGAGGGTTCTTGGAGATTGGGTTGTGGGAGATTGTCAGAGGGTTCTTGGAGTTTGGGTTGTTGGAGATTGTCAGAGATTGCCTTGTTGGAGATTGTCAGAGGGTTCTTGGAGATTGGGTTGTGGGAGATTGTCAGAGATTGCCTTGTTGGAGATTGTCAGAGGGTTCTTGGAGATTGGGTTGTGGGATATTGTCAGAGATTGCCTTGTTGGAGATTGTCAGAGGGTTCTTGGAGATTGGGTTGTGGGAGATTGTCAGAGATTGCCTTGTTGGAGATTGTCAGAGGGTTCTTGGAGAGTGGGTTGTGGGAGATTGTCAGAGATTGCCTTGTTGGAGATTGTCAGAGGGTTCTTGGAGATTGGGTTGTGGGAGATTGTCAGAGATTGCCTTGTTGGAGATTGTCAGAGGGTTCTTGGAGTTTGGGTTGTGGGAGATTGTCAGAGATTGCCTTGTTGGAGATTGTCAGAGGGTTCTTGGAGATTGGGTTGTGGGAGATTGTCAGAGATTGCCTTGTTGGAGATTGTCAGAGGGTTCTTGGAGATTGGGTTGTGGGAGATTGTCAGAGATTGCCTTGTTGGAGATTGTCAGAGGGTTCTTGGAGATTGGGTTGTGGGAGATTGTCAGAGATTGCCTTGTTGGAGATTGTCAGAGGGTTCTTGGAGAGTGGGTTGTGGGAGATTGTCAGAGATTGCCTTGTTGGAGATTGTCAGAGGGTTCTTGGAGATTGGGTTGTGGGAGATTGTCAGAGATTGCCTTGTTGGAGATTGTCAGAGGGTTCTTGGAGATTGGGTTGTGGGAGATTGTCAGAGGGTTCTTGGAGATTGGGTTGTGGGAGATTGTCAGAGGGTTCTTGGAGATTGGGTTGTGGGAGATTGTCAGAGGGTTCTTGGAGATTGGGTTGTGGGAGATTGTCAGAGGGTTCTTGGAGATTGGGTTGTGGGAGATTGTCAGAGATTGCCTTGTTGGAGATTGTCAGAGGGTTCTTGGAGATTGGGTTATGGGAGATTGTCAGAGGGTTCTTGGAGATTGGGTTGTGGGAGATTGTCAGAGATTGCCTTGTTGGAGATTGTCAGAGGGTTCTTGGAGATTGGGTTGTGGGAGATTGTCAGAGGGTTCTTGGAGATTGGGTTGTGGGAGATTGTCAGAGATTGCCTTGTTGGAGATTGTCAGATGGTTCTTGGAGATTGGGTTGTGGGAGATTGTCAGAGATTGCCTTGTTGGAGATTGTCAGAGGGTTCTTGGAGATTGGGTTGTGGGAGATTGTCAGAGGGTTCTTGGAGATTGGGTTGTGGGAGATTGTCAGAGGGTTCTTGGAGATTGGGTTGTTGGAGATTGTCAGAGATTGCCTTGTTGGAGATTGTCAGAGGGTTCTTGGAGATTGGGTTGTGGGAGATTGTCAGAGGGTTCTTGGAGATTGGGTTGTGGGAGATTGTCAGAGGGTTGTTGGAGATTGGGTTGTTGGAGATTGTCAGAGATTGCCTTGTTGGAGATTGTCAGAGGGTTCTTGGAGATTGGGTTGTGGGAGATTGTCAGAGGGTTCTTGGAGATTGGGTTGTGGGAGATTGTCAGAGGGTTCTTGGAGATTGGGTTGTGGGAGATTGTCAGAGATTGCCTTGTTGGAGATTGTCAGATGGTTCTTGGAGATTGGGTTGTGGGAGATTGTCAGAGATTGCCTTGTTGGAGATTGTCAGAGGGTTCTTGGAGATTGGGTTGTGGGAGATTGTCAGAGGGTTCTTGGAGATTGGGTTGTGGGAGATTGTCAGAGGGTTCTTGGAGATTGGGTTGTGGGATATTGTCAGAGGGTTCTTGGAGTTTGGGTTGTGGGAGATTGTCAGAGATTGCCTTGTTGGAGATTGTCAGAGGGTTCTTGGAGAGTGGGTTGTGGGAGATTGTCAGAGATTGCCTTGTTGGAGATTGTCAGAGGGTTCTTGGAGAGTGGGTTGTGGGAGATTGTCAGAGATTGCCTTGTTGGAGATTGTCAGATGGTTCTTGGAGATTGGGTTGTGGGAGATTGTCAGAGGGTTCTTGGAGATTGGGTTGTGGGAGATTGTCAGAGGGTTCTTGGAGATTGGATTGTGGGAGATTGTCAGAGGGTTCTTGGAGATTGGGTTGTGGGAGATTGTCAGAGGGTTCTTGGAGATTGGGTTGTGGGAGATTGTCAGAGATTGCCTTGTTGGAGATTGTCAGAGGGTTCTTGGAGATTGGGTTGTGGGAGATTGTCAGAGGGTTCTTGGAGATTGGGTTGTGGGAGATTGTCAGAGGGTTCTTGGAGATTGGGTTGTGGGAGATTGTCAGAGATTGCCTTGTTGGAGATTGTCAGAGGGTTCTTGGAGATTGGGTTGTGGGAGATTGTCAGAGGGTTCTTGGAGATTGGGTTGTGGGAGATTGTCAGAGGGTTCTTGGAGATTGGGTTGTGGGAGATTGTCAGAGATTGCCTTGTTGGAGATTGTCAGAGGGTTCTTGGAGATTGGGTTGTGGGAGATTGTCAGAGATTGCCTTGTTGGAGATTGTCAGAGGGTTCTTGGAGATTGCCTTGTTGGAGATTGTCAGAGGGTTCTTGGAGAGTGGGTTGTGGGAGATTGTCAGAGATTGCCTTGTTGGAGATTGTCAGAGGGTTCTTGGAGAGTGGGTTGTGGGAGATTGTCAGAGATTGCCTTGTTGGAGATTGTCAGAGGGTTCTTGGAGATTGGGTTGTGGGAGATTGTCAGAGATTGCCTTGTTGGAGATTGTCAGAGGGTTCTTGGAGTTTGGGTTGTGGGAGATTGTCAGAGATTGCCTTGTTGGAGATTGTCAGAGGGTTCTTGGAGAGTGGGTTGTGGGAGATTGTCAGAGATTGCCTTGTTGGAGATTGTCAGATGGTTCTTGGAGATTGGGTTGTGGGAGATTGTCAGAGGGTTCTTGGAGATTGGGTTGTGGGAGATTGTCAGAGGGTTCTTGGAGATTGGGTTGTGGGAGATTGTCAGAGGGTTCTTGGAGATTGGGTTGTGGGAGATTGTCAGAGGGTTCTTGGAGATTGGATTGTGGGAGATTGTCAGAGGGTTCTTGGAGATTGGGTTGTGGGAGATTGTCAGAGGGTTCTTGGAGATTGGATTGTGGGAGATTGTCAGAGGGTTCTTGGAGATTGGGTTGTGGGAGATTGTCAGAGGGTTCTTGGAGATTGGGTTGTGGGAGATTGTCAGAGGGTTCTTGGAGATTGGATTGTGGGAGATTGTCAGAGATTGCCTTGTTGGAGATTGTCAGAGGGTTCTTGGAGATTGGATTGTGGGAGATTGTCAGAGATTGCCTTGTTGGAGATTGTCAGAGGGTTCTTGGAGACTGGGTTGTGGGAGATTGTCAGAGATTGCCTTGTTGGAGATTGTCAGAGGGTTCTTGGAGATTGGGTTGTGGGAGATTGTCAGAGATTGCCTTGTTGGAGATTGTCAGAGGGTTCTTGGAGATTGGATTGTGGGAGATTGTCAGAGGGTTCTTGGAGATTGGGTTGTGGGAGATTGTCAGAGGGTTCTTGGAGATTGGATTGTGGGAGATTGTCAGAGATTGCCTTGTTGGAGATTGTCAGAGGGTTCTTGGAGACTGGGTTGTGGGAGATTGTCAGAGATTGCCTTGTTGGAGATTGTCAGAGGGTTCTTGGAGATTGGGTTGTGGGAGATTGTCAGAGATTGCCTTGTTGGAGATTGTCAGAGGGTTCTTGGAGATTGGATTGTGGGAGATTGTCAGAGGGTTCTTGGAGATTGGGTTGTGGGAGATTGTCAGAGGGTTCTTGGAGATTGGATTGTGGGAGATTGTCAGAGATTGCCTTGTTGGAGATTGTCAGAGGGTTCTTGGAGATTGCCTTGTTGGAGATTGTCAGAGGGTTCTTGGAGATTGGGTTGTGGGAGATTGTCAGAGATTGCCTTGTTGGAGATTGTCAGAGGGTTCTTGGAGATTGGATGGTGGGAGATTGTCAGAGATTGCCTTGTTGGAGATTGTCAGAGGGTTCTTGGAGATTGCCTTGTTGGAGATTGTCAGAGGGTTCTTGGAGATTGGGTTGTGGGAGATTGTCAGAGATTGCCTTGTTGGAGATTGTCAGAGGGTTCTTGGAGATTGCCTTGTTGGAGATTGTCAGAGGGTTCTTGGAGATTGGGTTGTGGGAGATTGTCAGAGATTGCCTTGTTGGAGATTGTCAGAGGGTTCTTGGAGATTGGATGGTGGGAGATTGTCAGAGATTGCCTTGTTGGAGATTGTCAGAGGGTTCTTGGAGATTGCCTTGTTGGAGATTGTCAGAGGGTTCTTGGAGATTGGATTGTGGGAGATTGTCAGAGATTGCCTTGTTGGAGATTGTCAGAGGGTTCTTGGAGATTGCCTTGTTGGAGATTGTCAGAGGGTTCTTGGAGATTGGGTTGTGGGAGATTGTCAGAGATTGCCTTGTTGGAGATTGTCAGAGGGTTCTTGGAGATTGGATGGTGGGAGATTGTCAGAGATTGCCTTGTTGGAGATTGTCAGAGGGTTCTTGGAGATTGCCTTGTTGGAGATTGTCAGAGGGTTCTTGGAGAGTGGGTTGTGGGAGATTGTCAGAGATTGCCTTGTTGGAGATTGTCAGAGGGTTCTTGGAGATTGGATTGTGGGAGATTGTCAGAGATTGCCTTGTTGGAGATTGTCAGAGGGTTCTTGGAGATTGGGTTGTGGGAGATTGTCAGAGATTGCCTTGTTGGAGATTGTCAGAGGGTTCTTGGAGAGTGGGTTGTGGGAGATTGTCAGAGATTGCCTTGTTGGAGATTGTCAGAGGGTTCTTGGAGATTGGATTGTGGGAGATTGTCAGAGATTGCCTTGTTGGAGATTGTCAGAGGGTTCTTGGAGATTGGGTTGTGGGAGATTGTCAGAGATTGCCTTGTTGGAGATTGTCAGAGGGTTCTTGGAGTTTGGGTTGTTGGAGATTGTCAGAGGGTTCTTGGAGATTGGATTGTGGGAGATTGTCAGAGATTGCCTTGTTGGAGATTGTCAGAGGGTTCTTGGAGAGTGGGTTGTGGGAGATTGTCAGAGGGTTCTTGGAGATTGGATTGTGGGAGATTGTCAGAGATTGCCTTGTTGGAGATTGTCAGAGGGTTCTTGGAGTTTGGGTTGTTGGAGATTGTCAGAGGGTTCTTGGAGATTGGATTGTGGGAGATTGTCAGAGATTGCCTTGTTGGAGATTGTCAGAGGGTTCTTGGAGAGTGGGTTGTGGGAGATTGTCAGAGGGTTCTTGGAGATTGGATTGTGGGAGATTGTCAGAGATTGCCTTGTTGGAGATTGTCAGAGGGTTCTTGGAGATTGCCTTGTTGGAGATTGTCAGAGGGTTCTTGGAGATTGCCTTGTTGGAGATTGTCAGAGGGTTCTTGGAGATTGGGTTGTGGGAGATTGTCAGAGGGTTCTTGGAGATTGGGTTGTGGGAGATTGTCAGAGGGTTCTTGGAGATTGGGTTGTGGGAGATTGTCAGAGGGTTCTTGGAGATTGGATTGTGGGAGATTGTCAGAGATTGCCTTGTTGGAGATTGTCAGAGGGTTCTTGGAGATTGGATTGTGGGAGATTGTCAGAGATTGCCTTGTTGGAGATTGTCAGAGGGTTCTTGGAGATTGGGTTGTGGGAGATTGTCAGAGGGTTCTTGGAGATTGGGTTGTGGGAGATTGTCAGAGATTGCCTTGTTGGAGATTGTCAGAGGGTTCTTGGAGATTGGGTTGTGGGAGATTGTCAGAGGGTTCTTGGAGATTGGGTTGTGGGAGATTGTCAGAGGGTTCTTGGAGATTGGGTTGTGGGAGATTGTCAGAGGGTTCTTGGAGATTGGGTTGTGGGAGATTGTCAGAGGGTTCTTGGAGATTGGGTTGTGGGAGATTGTCAGAGGGTTCTTGGAGATTGGGTTGTGGGAGATTGTCAGAGGGTTCTTGGAGATTGGATTGTGGGAGATTGTCAGAGATTGCCTTGTTGGAGATTGTCAGAGGGTTCTTGGAGATTGGGTTGTTGGAGATTGTCAGAGGGTTCTTGGAGAGTGGGTTGTGGGAGATTGTCAGAGATTGCCTTGTTGGAGATTGTCAGAGGGTTCTTGGAGTTTGGGTTGTGGGAGATTGTCAGAGGGTTCTTGGAGATTGGGTTGTGGGAGATTGTCAGAGGGTTCTTGGAGATTGGGTTGTGGGAGATTGTCAGAGGGTTCTTGGAGATTGGGTTGTGGGAGATTGTCAGAGGGTTCTTGGAGATTGGGTTGTGGGAGATTGTCAGAGGGTTCTTGGAGATTGGGTTGTGGGAGATTGTCAGAGGGTTCTTGGAGATTGGATTGTGGGAGATTGTCAGAGATTGCCTTGTTGGAGATTGTCAGAGGGTTCTTGGAGATTGGATTGTGGGAGATTGTCAGAGATTGCCTTGTTGGAGATTGTCAGAGGGTTCTTGGAGATTGGGTTGTGGGAGATTGTCAGAGGGTTCTTGGAGATTGGGTTGTGGGAGATTGTCAGAGGGTTCTTGGAGATTGGATTGTGGGAGATTGTCAGAGATTGCCTTGTTGGAGATTGTCAGAGGGTTCTTGGAGATTGGGTTGTGGGAGATTGTCAGAGGGTTCTTGGAGATTGGGTTGTGGGAGATTGTCAGAGGGTTCTTGGAGATTGGGTTGTGGGAGATTGTCAGAGGGTTCTTGGAGATTGGGTTGTGGGAGATTGTCAGAGGGTTCTTGGAGATTGGGTTGTGGGAGATTGTCAGAGGGTTCTTGGAGATTGGGTTGTGGGAGATTGTCAGAGGGTTCTTGGAGATTGGATTGTGGGAGATTGTCAGAGATTGCCTTGTTGGAGATTGTCAGAGGGTTCTTGGAGATTGGATTGTGGGAGATTGTCAGAGATTGCCTTGTTGGAGATTGTCAGAGGGTTCTTGGAGATTGGGTTGTTGGAGATTGTCAGAGGGTTCTTGGAGAGTGGGTTGTTGGAGATTGTCAGAGGGTTCTTGGAGATTGGATTGTGGGAGATTGTCAGAGATTGCCTTGTTGGAGATTGTCAGAGGGTTCTTGGAGATTGGATTGTGGGAGATTGTCAGAGATTGCCTTGTTGGAGATTGTCAGAGGGTTCTTGGAGATTGGGTTGTTGGAGATTGTCAGAGGGTTCTTGGAGATTGGATTGTGGGAGATTGTCAGAGATTGCCTTGTTGGAGATTGTCAGAGGGTTCTTGGAGATTGGATTGTGGGAGATTGTCAGAGATTGCCTTGTTGGAGATTGTCAGAGGGTTCTTGGAGATTGGGTTGTGGGAGATTGTCAGAGGGTTCTTGGAGATTGGGTTGTGGGAGATTGTCAGAGGGTTCTTGGAGATTGGATTGTGGGAGATTGTCAGAGATTGCCTTGTTGGAGATTGTCAGAGGGTTCTTGGAGATTGGGTTGTTGGAGATTGTCAGAGGGTTCTTGGAGAGTGGGTTGTGGGAGATTGTCAGAGATTGCCTTGTTGGAGATTGTCAGAGGGTTCTTGGAGTTTGGGTTGTGGGAGATTGTCAGAGGGTTCTTGGAGATTGGGTTGTGGGAGATTGTCAGAGGGTTCTTGGAGATTGGGTTGTGGGAGATTGTCAGAGGGTTCTTGGAGATTGGGTTGTGGGAGATTGTCAGAGGGTTCTTGGAGATTGGGTTGTGGGAGATTGTCAGAGGGTTCTTGGAGATTGGGTTGTGGGAGATTGTCAGAGGGTTCTTGGAGATTGGATTGTGGGAGATTGTCAGAGATTGCCTTGTTGGAGATTGTCAGAGGGTTCTTGGAGATTGGATTGTGGGAGATTGTCAGAGATTGCCTTGTTGGAGATTGTCAGAGGGTTCTTGGAGATTGGGTTGTGGGAGATTGTCAGAGGGTTCTTGGAGATTGGGTTGTGGGAGATTGTCAGAGGGTTCTTGGAGATTGGATTGTGGGAGATTGTCAGAGATTGCCTTGTTGGAGATTGTCAGAGGGTTCTTGGAGATTGGGTTGTGGGAGATTGTCAGAGGGTTCTTGGAGATTGGGTTGTGGGAGATTGTCAGAGGGTTCTTGGAGATTGGGTTGTGGGAGATTGTCAGAGGGTTCTTGGAGATTGGGTTGTGGGAGATTGTCAGAGGGTTCTTGGAGATTGGGTTGTGGGAGATTGTCAGAGGGTTCTTGGAGATTGGGTTGTGGGAGATTGTCAGAGGGTTCTTGGAGATTGGATTGTGGGAGATTGTCAGAGATTGCCTTGTTGGAGATTGTCAGAGGGTTCTTGGAGATTGGGTTGTGGGAGATTGTCAGAGGGTTCTTGGAGATTGGGTTGTGGGAGATTGTCAGAGGGTTCTTGGAGATTGGATTGTGGGAGATTGTCAGAGATTGCCTTGTTGGAGATTGTCAGAGGGTTCTTGGAGTTTGGGTTGTGGGAGATTGTCAGAGATTGCCTTGTTGGAGATTGTCAGAGGGTTCTTGGAGAGTGGGTTGTGGGAGATTGTCAGAGATTGCCTTGTTGGAGATTGTCAGAGGGTTCTTGGAGATTGGATTGTGGGAGATTGTCAGAGATTGCCTTGTTGGAGATTGTCAGAGGGTTCTTGGAGTTTGGGTTGTGGGAGATTGTCAGAGATTGCCTTGTTGGAGATTGTCAGAGGGTTCTTGGAGATTGGATTGTGGGAGATTGTCAGAGATTGCCTTGTTGGAGATTGTCAGAGGGTTCTTGGAGATTGGATTGTGGGAGATTGTCAGAGGGTTCTTGGAGAGTGGGTTGTGGGAGATTGTCAGAGATTGCCTTGTTGGAGATTGTCAGAGGGTTCTTGGAGAGTGGGTTGTGGGAGATTGTCAGAGATTGCCTTGTTGGAGATTGTCAGAGGGTTCTTGGAGATTGGATTGTGGGAGATTGTCAGAGATTGCCTTGTTGGAGATTGTCAGAGGGTTCTTGGAGATTGGATTGTGGGAGATTGTCAGAGATTGCCTTGTTGGAGATTGTCAGAGGGTTCTTGGAGATTGGATTGTGGGAGATTGTCAGAGGGTTCTTGGAGAGTGGGTTGTGGGAGATTGTCAGAGATTGCCTTGTTGGAGATTGTCAGAGGGTTCTTGGAGAGTGGGTTGTGGGAGATTGTCAGAGATTGCCTTGTTGGAGATTGTCAGAGGGTTCTTGGAGAGTGGGTTGTGGGAGATTGTCAGAGATTGCCTTGTTGGAGATTGTCAGAGGGTTCTTGGAGATTGGATTGTGGGAGATTGTCAGAGATTGCCTTGTTGGAGATTGTCAGAGGGTTCTTGGAGATTGGGTTGTGGGAGATTGTCAGAGATTGCCTTATTGGAGATTGTCAGAGGGTTCTTGGAGATTGGGTTGTGGGAGATTGTCAGAGGGTTCTTGGAGATTGGGTTGTGGGAGATTGTCAGAGATTGCCTTATTGGAGATTGTCAGAGGGTTCTTGGAGATTGGGTTGTGGGAGATTGTCAGAGATTGCCTTGTTGGAGATTGTCAGAGGGTTCTTGGAGATTGGGTTGTGGGAGATTGTCAGAGGGTTCTTGGAGATTGGGTTGTGGGAGATTGTCAGAGGGTTCTTGGAGATTGGGTTGTGGGAGATTGTCAGAGGGTTCTTGGAGAGTGGGTTGTGGGAGATTGTCAGAGATTGCCTTGTTGGAGATTGTCAGAGGGTTCTTGGAGAGTGGGTTGTGGGAGATTGTCAGAGATTGCCTTGTTGGAGATTGTCAGAGGGTTCTTGGAGAGTGGGTTGTGGGAGATTGTCAGAGATTGCCTTGTTGGAGATTGTCAGAGGGTTCTTGGAGATTGGGTTGTGGGAGATTGTCAGAGATTGCCTTGTTGGAGATTGTCAGAGGGTTCTTGGAGAGTGGGTTGTGGGAGATTGTCAGAGATTGCCTTGTTGGAGATTGTCAGAGGGTTCTTGGAGATTGGGTTGTGGGAGATTGTCAGAGATTGCCTTGTTGGAGATTGTCAGAGGGTTCTTGGAGAGTGGGTTGTGGGAGATTGTCAGAGATTGCCTTGTTGGAGATTGTCAGAGGGTTCTTGGAGATTGGGTTGTGGGAGATTGTCAGAGATTGCCTTGTTGGAGATTGTCAGAGGGTTCTTGGAGAGTGGGTTGTGGGAGATTGTCAGAGATTGCCTTGTTGGAGATTGTCAGAGGGTTCTTGGAGATTGGGTTGTGGGAGATTGTCAGAGATTGCCTTGTTGGAGATTGTCAGAGGGTTCTTGGAGATTGGGTTGTGGGAGATTGTCAGAGGGTTCTTGGAGATTGGGTTGTGGGAGATTGTCAGAGGGTTCTTGGAGATTGGGTTGTGGGAGATTGTCAGAGGGTTCTTGGAGATTGGGTTGTGGGAGATTGTCAGAGGGTTCTTGGAGATTGGATTGTGGGAGATTGTCAGAGATTGCCTTGTTGGAGATTGTCAGAGGGTTCTTGGAGATTGGGTTGTGGGAGATTGTCAGAGGGTTCTTGGAGATTGGGTTGTGGGAGATTGTCAGAGATTGCCTTGTTGGAGATTGTCAGAGGGTTCTTGGAGATTGGGTTGTGGGAGATTGTCAGAGATTGCCTTGTTGGAGATTGTCAGAGGGTTCTTGGAGATTGGATTGTGGGAGATTGTCAGAGATTGCCTTGTTGGAGATTGTCAGAGGGTTCTTGGAGATTGGGTTGTGGGAGATTGTCAGAGATTGCCTTGTTGGAGATTGTCAGAGGGTTCTTGGAGATTGGGTTGTGGGAGATTGTCAGAGGGTTCTTGGAGATTGGATTGTGGGAGATTGTCAGAGATTGCCTTGTTGGAGATTGTCAGAGGGTTCTTGGAGATTGGATTGTGGGAGATTGTCAGAGGGTTCTTGGAGAGTGGGTTGTGGGAGATTGTCAGAGATTGCCTTGTTGGAGATTGTCAGAGGGTTCTTGGAGATTGGGTTGTGGGAGATTGTCAGAGATTGCCTTGTTGGAGATTGTCAAAGGGTTCTTGGAGATTGGATTGTGGGAGATTGTCAGAGATTGCCTTGTTGGAGATTGTCAGAGGGTTCTTGGAGATTGGGTTGTGGGAGATTGTCAGAGGGTTCTTGGAGATTGGGTTGTGGGAGATTGTCAGAGGGTTCTTGGAGATTGGATTGTGGGAGATTGTCAGAGATTGCCTTGTTGGAGATTGTCAGAGGGTTCTTGGAGATTGGGTTGTGGGAGATTGTCAGAGGGTTCTTGGAGATTGGGTTGTGGGAGATTGTCAGAGGGTTCTTGGAGATTGGATTGTGGGAGATTGTCAGAGATTGCCTTGTTGGAGATTGTCAGAGGGTTCTTGGAGATTGGGTTGTGGGAGATTGTCAGAGGGTTCTTGGAGATTGGGTTGTGGGAGATTGTCAGAGGGTTCTTGGAGATTGGGTTGTGGGAGATTGTCAGAGGGTTCTTGGAGATTGGATTGTGGGAGATTGTCAGAGATTGCCTTGTTGGAGATTGTCAGAGGGTTCTTGGAGATTGGGTTGTGGGAGATTGTCAGAGGGTTCTTGGAGATTGGGTTGTGGGAGATTGTCAGAGATTGCCTTGTTGGAGATTGTCAGAGGGTTCTTGGAGATTGGGTTGTGGGAGATTGTCAGAGGGTTCTTGGAGATTGGGTTGTGGGAGATTGTCAGAGGGTTCTTGGAGATTGGGTTGTGGGAGATTGTCAGAGGGTTCTTGGAGATTGGGTTGTGGGAGATTGTCAGAGGGTTCTTGGAGATTGGATTGTGGGAGATTGTCAGAGATTGCCTTGTTGGAGATTGTCAGAGGGTTCTTGGAGATTGGGTTGTGGGAGATTGTCAGAGGGTTCTTGGAGATTGGGTTGTGGGAGATTGTCAGAGGGTTCTTGGAGATTGGGTTGTGGGAGATTGTCAGAGATTGCCTTGTTGGAGATTGTCAGAGGGTTCTTGGAGATTGGGTTGTGGGAGATTGTCAGAGATTGCCTTGTTGGAGATTGTCAGAGGGTTCTTGGAGATTGGGTTGTGGGAGATTGTCAGAGGGTTCTTGGAGATTGGGTTGTGGGAGATTGTCAGAGGGTTCTTGGAGATTGGGTTGTGGGAGATTGTCAGAGATTGCCTTGTTGGAGATTGTCAGAGGGTTCTTGGAGATTGGATTGTGGGAGATTGTCAGAGATTGCCTTGTTGGAGATTGTCAGAGGGTTCTTGGAGATTGGGTTGTGGGAGATTGTCAGAGATTGCCTTGTTGGAGATTGTCAGAGGGTTCTTGGAGATTGGGTTGTGGGAGATTGTCAGAGGGTTCTTGGAGATTGGATTGTGGGAGATTGTCAGAGATTGCCTTGTTGGAGATTGTCAGAGGGTTCTTGGAGATTGGATTGTGGGAGATTGTCAGAGGGTTCTTGGAGAGTGGGTTGTGGGAGATTGTCAGAGATTGCCTTGTTGGAGATTGTCAGAGGGTTCTTGGAGATTGGGTTGTGGGAGATTGTCAGAGATTGCCTTGTTGGAGATTGTCAGAGGGTTCTTGGAGATTGGGTTGTGGGAGATTGTCAGAGGGTTCTTGGAGATTGGGTTGTGGGAGATTGTCAGAGGGTTCTTGGAGATTGGATTGTGGGAGATTGTCAGAGATTGCCTTGTTGGAGATTGTCAGAGGGTTCTTGGAGATTGGGTTGTGGGAGATTGTCAGAGGGTTCTTGGAGATTGGGTTGTGGGAGATTGTCAGAGGGTTCTTGGAGATTGGGTTGTGGGAGATTGTCAGAGGGTTCTTGGAGATTGGGTTGTGGGAGATTGTCAGAGGGTTCTTGGAGATTGGATTGTGGGAGATTGTCAGAGATTGCCTTGTTGGAGATTGTCAGAGGGTTCTTGGAGATTGGGTTGTGGGAGATTGTCAGAGGGTTCTTGGAGATTGGGTTGTGGGAGATTGTCAGAGATTGCCTTGTTGGAGATTGTCAGAGGGTTCTTGGAGATTGGGTTGTGGGAGATTGTCAGAGGGTTCTTGGAGATTGGGTTGTGGGAGATTGTCAGAGGGTTCTTGGAGATTGGATTGTGGGAGATTGTCAGAGATTGCCTTGTTGGAGATTGTCAGAGGGTTCTTGGAGATTGGATTGTGGGAGATTGTCAGAGATTGCCTTGTTGGAGATTGTCAGAGGGTTCTTGGAGATTGGGTTGTGGGAGATTGTCAGAGGGTTCTTGGAGATTGGGTTGTGGGAGATTGTCAGAGGGTTCTTGGAGATTGGATTGTGGGAGATTGTCAGAGATTGCCTTGTTGGAGATTGTCAGAGGGTTCTTGGAGATTGGGTTGTGGGAGATTGTCAGAGATTGCCTTGTTGGAGATTGTCAGAGGGTTCTTGGAGATTGGGTTGTGGGAGATTGTCAGAGGGTTCTTGGAGATTGGGTTGTGGGAGATTGTCAGAGGGTTCTTGGAGATTGGGTTGTGGGAGATTGTCAGAGGGTTCTTGGAGATTGGATTGTGGGAGATTGTCAGAGATTGCCTTGTTGGAGATTGTCAGAGGGTTCTTGGAGATTGGATTGTGGGAGATTGTCAGAGATTGCCTTGTTGGAGATTGTCAGAGGGTTCTTGGAGATTGGGTTGTGGGAGATTGTCAGAGGGTTCTTGGAGATTGGATTGTGGGAGATTGTCAGAGATTGCCTTGTTGGAGATTGTCAGAGGGTTCTTGGAGATTGGATTGTGGGAGATTGTCAGAGGGTTCTTGGAGAGTGGGTTGTGGGAGATTGTCAGAGATTGCCTTGTTGGAGATTGTCAGAGGGTTCTTGGAGATTGGGTTGTGGGAGATTGTCAGAGATTGCCTTGTTGGAGATTGTCAGAGGGTTCTTGGAGAGTGGGTTGTGGGAGATTGTCAGAGATTGCCTTGTTGGAGATTGTCAGAGGGTTCTTGGAGTTTGGGTTGTGGGAGATTGTCAGAGGGTTCTTGGAGAGTGGGTTGTGGGAGATTGTCAGAGATTGCCTTGTTGGAGATTGTCAGAGGGTTCTTGGAGATTGGGTTGTGGGAGATTGTCAGAGATTGCCTTGTTGGAGATTGTCAGAGGGTTCTTGGAGACTGGGTTGTGGGAGATTGTCAGAGATTGCCTTGTTGGAGATTGTCAGAGGGTTCTTGGAGATTGGGTTGTGGGAGATTGTCAGAGATTGCCTTGTTGGAGATTGTCAGAGGGTTCTTGGAGATTGGGTTGTGGGAGATTGTCAGAGGGTTCTTGGAGAGTGGGTTGTGGGAGATTGTCAGATATTGCCTTGTTGGAGATTGTCAGAGGGTTCTTGGAGATTGGGTTGTGGGAGATTGTCAGAGATTGCCTTGTTGGAGATTGTCAGAGGGTTCTTGGAGATTGGGTTGTGGGAGATTGTCAGAGGGTTCTTGGAGATTGGGTTGTGGGAGATTGTCAGAGGGTTCTTGGAGATTGGGTTGTGGGAGATTGTCAGAGATTGCCTTGTTGGAGATTGTCAGAGGGTTCTTGGAGATTGGGTTGTGGGAGATTGTCAGAGGGTTCTTGGAGATTGGGTTGTGGGAGATTGTCAGAGATTGCCTTGTTGGAGATTGTCAGAGGGTTCTTGGAGATTGGGTTGTGGGAGATTGTCAGAGATTGCCTTGTTGAAGATTGTCAGAGGGTTCTTGGAGATTGGGTTGTGGGAGATTGTCAGAGATTGCCTTGTTGGAGATTGTCAGAGGGTTCTTGGAGATTGGGTTGTGGGAGATTGTCAGAGGGTTCTTGGAGATTGGGTTGTGGGAGATTGTCAGAGATTGCCTTGTTGGAGATTGTCAGAGGGTTCTTGGAGATTGGGTTGTGGGAGATTGTCAGAGATTGCCTTGTTGAAGATTGTCAGAGGGTTCTTGGAGATTGGGTTGTGGGAGATTGTCAGAGATTGCCTTGTTGGAGATTGTCAGAGGGTTCTTGGAGATTGGGTTGTGGGAGATTGTCAGAGGGTTCTTGGAGATTGGGTTGTGGGAGATTGTCAGAGATTGCCTTGTTGGAGATTGTCAGAGGGTTCTTGGAGATTGGGTTGTGGGAGATTGTCAGAGATTGCCTTGTTGGAGATTGTCAGAGGGTTCTTGGAGATTGGGTTGTGGGAGATTGTCAGAGATTGCCTTGTTGAAGATTGTCAGAGGGTTCTTGGAGATTGGGTTGTGGGAGATTGTCAGAGATTGCCTTGTTGGAGATTGTCAGAGGGTTCTTGGAGATTGGGTTGTGGGAGATTGTCAGAGGGTTCTTGGAGATTGGGTTGTGGGAGATTGTCAGAGGGTTCTTGGAGATTGGGTTGTGGGAGATTGTCAGAGGGTTCTTGGAGAGTGGGTTGTGGGAGATTGTCAGAGATTGCCTTGTTGGAGATTGTCAGAGGGTTCTTGGAGACTGGGTTGTGGGAGATTGTCAGAGATTGCCTTGTTGGAGATTGTCAGAGGGTTCTTGGAGATTGGGTTGTGGGAGATTGTCAGAGATTGCCTTGTTGGAGATTGTCAGAGGGTTCTTGGAGATTGGGTTGTGGGAGATTGTCAGAGGGTTCTTGGAGAGTGGGTTGTGGGAGATTGTCAGAGATTGCCTTGTTGGAGATTGTCAGAGGGTTCTTGGAGACTGGGTTGTGGGAGATTGTCAGAGATTGCCTTGTTGGAGATTGTCAGAGGGTTCTTGGAGATTGGGTTGTGGGAGATTGTCAGAGATTGCCTTGTTGGAGATTGTCAGAGGGTTCTTGGAGATTGGGTTGTGGGAGATTGTCAGAGGGTTCTTGGAGATTGGGTTGTGGAAGATTGTCAGAGATTGCCTTGTTGGAGATTGTCAGAGGGTTCTTGGAGATTGGGTTGTGGGAGATTGTCAGAGATTGCCTTGTTGAAGATTGTCAGAGGGTTCTTGGAGATTGGGTTGTGGGAGATTGTCAGAGATTGCCTTGTTGGAGATTGTCAGAGGGTTCTTGGAGAGTGGGTTGTGGGAGATTGTCAGAGATTGCCTTGTTGGAGATTGTCAGAGGGTTCTTGGAGACTGGGTTGTGGGAGATTGTCAGAGATTGCCTTGTTGGAGATTGTCAGAGGGTTCTTGGAGATTGGGTTGTGGGAGATTGTCAGAGATTGCCTTGTTGAAGATTGTCAGAGGGTTCTTGGAGATTGGGTTGTGGGAGATTGTCAGAGATTGCCTTGTTGGAGATTGTCAGAGGGTTCTTGGAGATTGGGTTGTGGGAGATTGTCAGAGGGTTCTTGGAGATTGGGTTGTGGGAGATTGTCAGAGGGTTCTTGGAGATTGGGTTGTGGGAGATTGTCAGAGATTGCCTTGTTGGAGATTGTCAGAGGGTTCTTGGAGATTGGGTTGTGGGAGATTGTCAGAGATTGCCTTGTTGGAGATTGTCAGAGGGTTCTTGGAGATTGGGTTGTGGGAGATTGTAAGAGATTGCCTTGTTGGAGATTGTCAGAGGGTTCTTGGAGATTGGGTTGTGGGAGATTGTCAGAGATTGCCTTGTTGGAGATTGTCAGAGGGTTCTTGGAGATTGGGTTGTGGGAGATTGTAAGAGATTGCCTTGTTGGAGATTGTCAGAGGGTTCTTGGAGATTGGGTTGTGGGAGATTGTCAGAGGGTTCTTGGAGATTGGGTTGTGGGAGATTGTCAGAGGGTTCTTGGAGATTGGGTTGTGGGAGATTGTCAGAGATTGCCTTGTTGGAGATTGTCAGAGGGTTCTTGGAGATTGGGTTGTGGGAGATTGTCAGAGATTGCCTTGTTGGAGATTGTCAGAGGGTTCTTGGAGATTGGGTTTTGGGAGATTGTAAGAGATTGCCTTGTTGGAGATTGTCAGAGGGTTCTTGGAGATTGGGTTGTGGGAGATTGTCAGAGATTGCCTTGTTGGAGATTGTCAGAGGGTTCTTGGAGATTGGGTTGTGGGAGATTGTAAGAGATTGCCTTGTTGGAGATTGTCAGAGGGTTCTTGGAGATTGGGTTGTGGGAGATTGTCAGAGGGTTCTTGGAGATTGGGTTGTGGGAGATTGTCAGAGGGTTCTTGGAGATTGGGTTGTGGGAGATTGTCAGAGATTGCCTTGTTGGAGATTGTCAGAGGGTTCTTGGAGATTGGGTTGTGGGAGATTGTAAGAGATTGCCTTGTTGGAGATTGTCAGAGGGTTCTTGGAGATTGGGTTGTGGGAGATTGTCAGAGATTGCCTTGTTGGAGATTGTCAGAGGGTTCTTGGAGATTGGGTTGTGGGAGATTGTCAGAGGGTTCTTGGAGATTGGGTTGTGGGAGATTGTCAGAGATTGCCTTGTTGGAGATTGTCAGAGGGTTCTTGGAGATTGGGTTGTGGGAGATTGTCAGAGATTGCCTTGTTGGAGATTGTCAGAGGGTTCTTGGAGATTGGGTTGTGGGAGATTGTAAGAGATTGCCTTGTTGGAGATTGTCAGAGGGTTCTTGGAGATTGGGTTGTGGGAGATTGTCAGAGATTGCCTTGTTGGAGATTGTCAGAGGGTTCTTGGAGATTGGGTTGTGGGAGATTGTAAGAGATTGCCTTGTTGGAGATTGTCAGAGGGTTCTTGGAGATTGGGTTGTGGGAGATTGTCAGAGGGTTCTTGGAGATTGGGTTGTGGGAGATTGTCAGAGGGTTCTTGGAGATTGGGTTGTGGGAGATTGTCAGAGATTGCCTTGTTGGAGATTGTCAGAGGGTTCTTGGAGATTGGGTTGTGGGAGATTGTCAGAGATTGCCTTGTTGGAGATTGTCAGAGGGTTCTTGGAGATTGGGTTGTGGGAGATTGTCAGAGATTGCCTTGTTGGAGATTGTCAGAGGGTTCTTGGAGATTGGGTTGTGGGAGATTGTCAGAGATTGCCTTGTTGGAGATTGTCAGAGGGTTCTTGGAGATTGGGTTGTGGGAGATTGTCAGAGATTGCCTTGTTGGAGATTGTCAGAGGGTTCTTGGAGATTGGGTTGTGGGAGATTGTCAGAGGGTTCTTGGAGATTGGGTTGTGGGAGATTGTCAGAGATTGCCTTGTTGGAGATTGTCAGAGGGTTCTTGGAGATTGGGTTGTGGGAGATTGTCAGAGGGTTCTTGGAGATTGGGTTGTGGGAGATTGTCAGAGGGTTCTTGGAGATTGGGTTGTGGGAGATTGTCAGAGGGTTCTTGGAGAGTGGGTTGTGGGAGATTGTCAGATATTGCCTTGTTGGAGATTGTCAGAGGGTTCTTGGAGATTGGGTTGTGGGAGATTGTCAGAGATTGCCTTGTTGGAGATTGTCAGAGGGTTCTTGGAGATTGGGTTGTGGGAGATTGTCAGAGGGTTCTTGGAGATTGGGTTGTGGGAGATTGTCAGAGGGTTCTTGGAGAGTGGGTTGTGGGAGATTGTCAGAGATTGCCTTGTTGGAGATTGTCAGAGGGTTCTTGGAGACTGGGTTGTGGGAGATTGTCAGAGATTGCCTTGTTGGAGATTGTCAGAGGGTTCTTGGAGATTGGGTTGTGGGAGATTGTCAGAGGGTTCTTGGAGAGTGGGTTGTGGGAGATTGTCAGAGATTGCCTTGTTGGAGATTGTCAGAGGGTTCTTGGAGATTGGGTTGTGGGAGATTGTCAGAGGGTTCTTGGAGATTGGGTTGTGGGAGATTGTCAGAGGGTTCTTGGAGATTGGGTTGTGGGAGATTGTCAGAGGGTTCTTGGAGATTGGGTTGTGGGAGATTGTCAGAGATTGCCTTGTTGGAGATTGTCAGAGGGTTCTTGGAGAGTGGGTTGTGGGAGATTGTCAGAGATTGCCTTGTTGGAGATTGTCAGAGGGTTCTTGGAGATTGGGTTGTGGGAGATTGTCAGAGATTGCCTTGTTGGAGATTGTCAGAGGGTTCTTGGAGATTGGGTTGTGGGAGATTGTCAGAGGGTTCTTGGAGATTGGGTTGTGGAAGATTGTCAGAGATTGCCTTGTTGGAGATTGTCAGAGGGTTCTTGGAGATTGGGTTGTGGGAGATTGTCAGAGATTGCCTTGTTGGAGATTGTCAGAGGGTTCTTGGAGATTGGGTTGTGGGAGATTGTCAGAGATTGCCTTGTTGGAGATTGTCAGAGGGTTCTTGGAGATTGGGTTGTGGGAGATTGTCAGAGGGTTCTTGGAGATTGGGTTGTGGGAGATTGTCAGAGGGTTCTTGGAGATTGGGTTGTGGGAGATTGTCAGAGATTGCCTTGTTGGAGATTGTCAGAGGGTTCTTGGAGATTGGGTTGTGGGAGATTGTCAGAGATTGCCTTGTTGGAGATTGTCAGAGGGTTCTTGGAGATTGGGTTGTGGGAGATTGTCAGAGGGTTCTTGGAGATTGGGTTGTGGGAGATTGTCAGAGGGTTCTTGGAGATTGGGTTGTGGGAGATTGTCAGAGATTGCCTTGTTGGAGATTGTCAGAGGGTTCTTGGAGATTGGGTTGTGGGAGATTGTCAGAGGGTTCTTGGAGATTGGGTTGTGGGAGATTGTCAGAGATTGCCTTGTTGGAGATTGTCAGAGGGTTCTTGGAGATTGGGTTGTGGGAGATTGTCAGAGGGTTCTTGGAGATTGGGTTGTGGGAGATTGTCAGAGATTGCCTTGTTGGAGATTGTCAGAGGGTTCTTGGAGATTGGGTTGTGGGAGATTGTCAGAGATTGCCTTGTTGGAGATTGTCAGAGGGTTCTTGGAGAGTGGGTTGTGGGAGATTGTAAGAGATTGCCTTGTTGGAGATTGTCAGAGGGTTCTTGGAGATTGGGTTGTGGGAGATTGTCAGAGATTGCCTTGTTGGAGATTGTCAGAGGGTTCTTGGAGATTGGGTTGTGGGAGATTGTCAGAGGGTTCTTGGAGATTGGGTTGTGGGAGATTGTCAGAGGGTTCTTGGAGAGTGGGTTGTGGGAGATTGTAAGAGATTGCCTTGTTGGAGATTGTCAGAGGGTTCTTGGAGATTGGGTTGTGGGAGATTGTCAGAGGGTTCTTGGAGAGTGGGTTGTGGGAGATTGTAAGAGATTGCCTTGTTGGAGATTGTCAGAGGGTTCTTGGAGACTGGGTTGTGGGAGATTGTCAGAGATTGCCTTGTTGGAGATTGTCAGAGGGTTCTTGGAGATTGGGTTGTGGGAGATTGTCAGAGGGTTCTTGGAGAGTGGGTTGTGGGAGATTGTCAGAGATTGCCTTGTTGGAGATTGTCAGAGGGTTCTTGGAGATTGGGTTGTGGGAGATTGTCAGAGGGTTCTTGGAGATTGGGTTGTGGGAGATTGTCAGAGGGTTCTTGGAGATTGGGTTGTGGGAGATTGTCAGAGATTGCCTTGTTGGAGATTGTCAGAGGGTTCTTGGAGAGTGGGTTGTGGGAGATTGTCAGAGATTGCCTTGTTGGAGATTGTCAGAGGGTTCTTGGAGATTGGGTTGTGGGAGATTGTCAGAGATTGCCTTGTTGGAGATTGTCAGAGGGTTCTTGGAGATTGGGTTGTGGGAGATTGTCAGAGGGTTCTTGGAGATTGGGTTGTGGAAGATTGTCAGAGATTGCCTTGTTGGAGATTGTCAGAGGGTTCTTGGAGATTGGGTTGTGGGAGATTGTCAGAGATTGCCTTGTTGGAGATTGTCAGAGGGTTCTTGGAGATTGGGTTGTGGGAGATTGTCAGAGGGTTCTTGGAGATTGGGTTGTGGGAGATTGTCAGAGGGTTCTTGGAGATTGGGTTGTGGGAGATTGTCAGAGATTGCCTTGTTGGAGATTGTCAGAGGGTTCTTGGAGATTGGGTTGTGGGAGATTGTCAGAGATTGCCTTGTTGGAGATTGTCAGAGGGTTCTTGGAGATTGGGTTGTGGGAGATTGTCAGAGGGTTCTTGGAGATTGGGTTGTGGGAGATTGTCAGAGGGTTCTTGGAGATTGGGTTGTG
This sequence comes from Oscheius sp. G VE-2021, assembly GCA_022343465.1. NCBI lineage: Eukaryota > Metazoa > Nematoda > Chromadorea > Rhabditida > Rhabditidae > Oscheius > Oscheius sp. G VE-2021. Next base: position 1,154,868 of record JAJQXH010000028.1, read on the forward strand.
GGAGATTGTCAGAGATTGCCTTGTTGGAGATTGTCAGAGGGTTCTTGGAGATTGGGTTGTCGGAGATTGTCAGAGATTGCCTTGTTGGAGATTGTCAGAGGGTTCTTGGAGATTGGGTTGTGGGAGATTGTCAGAGGGTTCTTGGAGATTGGGTTGTGGGAGATTGTCAGAGATTGCCTTGTTGGAGATTGTCAGAGGGTTCTTGGAGATTGGGTTGTGGGAGATTGTCAGAGATTGCCTTGTTGGAGATTGTCAGAGGGTTCTTGGAGATTGGGTTGTGGGAGATTGTCAGAGATTGCCTTGTTGGAGATTGTCAGAGGGTTCTTGGAGATTGGGTTGTGGGAGATTGTCAGAGATTGCCTTGTTGGAGATTGTCAGAGGGTTCTTGGAGATTGGGTTGTGGGAGATTGTAAGAGATTGCCTTGTTGGAGATTGTCAGAGGGTTCTTGGAGATTGGGTTGTGGGAGATTGTCAGAGGGTTCTTGGAGATTGGGTTGTGGGAGATTGTCAGAGATTGCCTTGTTGGAGATTGTCAGAGGGTTCTTGGAGATTGGGTTGTCGGAGATTGTCAGAGATTGCCTTGTTGGAGATTGTCAGAGGGTTCTTGGAGATTGGGTTGTGGGAGATTGTCAGAGGGTTCTTGGAGATTGGGTTGTGGGAGATTGTCAGAGATTGCCTTGTTGGAGATTGTCAGAGGGTTCTTGGAGATTGGGTTGTGGGAGATTGTCAGAGATTGCCTTGTTGGAGATTGTCAGAGGGTTCTTGGAGATTGGGTTGTGGGAGATTGTCAGAGATTGCCTTGTTGGAGATTGTCAGAGGGTTCTTGGAGATTGGGTTGTGGGAGATTGTCAGAGATTGCCTTGTTGGAGATTGTCAGAGGGTTCTTGGAGATTGGGTTGTGGGAGATTGTAAGAGATTGCCTTGTTGGAGATTGTCAGAGGGTTCTTGGAGATTGGGTTGTGGGAGATTGTCAGAGATTGCCTTGTTGGAGATTGTCAGAGGGTTCTTGGAGATTGGGTTGTGGGAGATTGTCAGAGATTGCCTTGTTGGAGATTGTCAGAGGGTTCTTGGAGATTGGGTTGTGGGAGATTGTCAGAGGGTTCTTGGAGAGTGGGTTGTGGGAGATTGTAAGAGATTGCCTTGTTGGAGATTGTCAGAGGGTTCTTGGAGATTGGGTTGTGGGAGATTGTCAGAGATTGCCTTGTTGGAGATTGTCAGAGGGTTCTTGGAGATTGGGTTGTGGGAGATTGTCAGAGGGTTCTTGGAGATTGGGTTGTGGGAGATTGTCAGAGATTGCCTTGTTGGAGATTGTCAGAGGGTTCTTGGAGATTGGGTTGTGGGAGATTGTCAGAGATTGCCTTGTTGGAGATTGTCAGAGGGTTCTTGGAGAGTGGGTTGTGGGAGATTGTAAGAGATTGCCTTGTTGGAGATTGTCAGAGGGTTCTTGGAGATTGGGTTGTGGGAGATTGTCAGAGATTGCCTTGTTGGAGATTGTCAGAGGGTTCTTGGAGATTGGGTTGTGGGAGATTGTCAGAGATTGCCTTGTTGGAGATTGTCAGAGGGTTCTTGGAGATTGGGTTGTGGGAGATTGTCAGAGGGTTCTTGGAGATTGGGTTGTGGGAGATTGTCAGAGGGTTCTTGGAGATTGGGTTGTGGGAGATTGTCAGAGGGTTCTTGGAGATTGGGTTGTGGGAGATTGTCAGAGGGTTCTTGGAGAGTGGGTTGTGGGAGATTGTCAGATATTGCCTTGTTGGAGATTGTCAGAGGGTTCTTGGAGATTGGGTTGTGGGAGATTGTCAGAGATTGCCTTGTTGGAGATTGTCAGAGGGTTCTTGGAGAGTGGGTTGTGGAAGATTGTCAGAGATTGCCTTGTTGGAGATTGTCAGAGGGTTCTTGGAGATTGGGTTGTGGGAGATTGTCAGAGATTGCCTTGTTGGAGATTGTCAGAGGGTTCTTGGAGATTGGGTTGTGGAAGATTGTCAGAGATTGCCTTGTTGGAGATTGTCAGAGGGTTCTTGGAGATTGGGTTGTGGAAGATTGTCAGAGATTGCCTTGTTGGAGATTGTCAGAGGGTTCTTGGAGATTGGGTTGTGGGAGATTGTCAGAGATTGCCTTGTTGGAGATTGTCAGAGGGTTCTTGGAGATTGGGTTGTGGAAGATTGTCAGAGATTGCCTTGTTGGAGATTGTCAGAGGGTTCTTGGAGATTGGGTTGTGGGAGATTGTCAGAGATTGCCTTGTTGGAGATTGTCAGAGGGTTCTTGGAGATTGGGTTGTGGGAGATTGTCAGAGGGTTCTTGGAGATTGGGTTGTGGGAGATTGTCAGAGGGTTCTTGGAGATTGGGTTGTGGGAGATTGTCAGAGATTGCCTTGTTGGAGATTGTCAGAGGGTTCTTGGAGATTGGGTTGTGGGAGATTGTCAGAGGGTTCTTGGAGATTGGGTTGTGGGAGATTGTCAGAGGGTTCTTGGAGATTGGGTTGTGGGAGATTGTCAGAGGGTTCTTGGAGATTGGGTTGTGGGAGATTGTCAGAGGGTTCTTGGAGAGTGGGTTGTGGGAGATTGTCAGATATTGCCTTGTTGGAGATTGTCAGAGGGTTCTTGGAGATTGGGTTGTGGGAGATTGTCAGAGATTGCCTTGTTGGAGATTGTCAGAGGGTTCTTGGAGAGTGGGTTGTGGAAGATTGTCAGAGATTGCCTTGTTGGAGATTGTCAGAGGGTTCTTGGAGATTGGGTTGTGGGAGATTGTCAGAGATTGCCTTGTTGGAGATTGTCAGAGGGTTCTTGGAGATTGGGTTGTGGGAGATTGTCAGAGATTGCCTTGTTGGAGATTGTCAGAGGGTTCTTGGAGATTGGGTTGTGGGAGATTGTCAGAGGGTTCTTGGAGATTGGGTTGTGGAAGATTGTCAGAGATTGCCTTGTTGGAGATTGTCAGAGGGTTCTTGGAGATTGGGTTGTGGGAGATTGTCAGAGGGTTCTTGGAGATTGGGTTGTGGGAGATTGTCAGAGGGTTCTTGGAGATTGGGTTGTGGGAGATTGTCAGAGATTGCCTTGTTGGAGATTGTCAGAGGGTTCTTGGAGATTGGGTTGTGGGAGATTGTCAGAGATTGCCTTGTTGGAGATTGTCAGAGGGTTCTTGGAGATTGGGTTGTGGGAGATTGTCAGAGGGTTCTTGGAGATTGGGTTGTGGGAGATTGTCAGAGATTGCCTTGTTGGAGATTGTCAGAGGGTTCTTGGAGATTGGGTTGTGGGAGATTGTCAGAGATTGCCTTGTTGGAGATTGTCAGAGGGTTCTTGGAGATTGGGTTGTGGGAGATTGTCAGAGATTGCCTTGTTGGAGATTGTCAGAGGGTTCTTGGAGATTGGGTTGTGGGAGATTGTCAGAGATTGCCTTGTTGGAGATTGTCAGAGGGTTCTTGGAGATTGGGTTGTGGGAGATTGTAAGAGATTGCCTTGTTGGAGATTGTCAGAGGGTTCTTGGAGATTGGGTTGTGGGAGATTGTCAGAGGGTTCTTGGAGATTGGGTTGTGGGAGATTGTCAGAGATTGCCTTGTTGGAGATTGTCAGAGGGTTCTTGGAGATTGGGTTGTGGGAGATTGTCAGAGATTGCCTTGTTGGAGATTGTCAGAGGGTTCTTGGAGATTGGGTTGTGGGAGATTGTCAGAGGGTTCTTGGAGATTGGGTTGTGGGAGATTGTCAGAGATTGCCTTGTTGGAGATTGTCAGAGGGTTCTTGGAGATTGGGTTGTGGGAGATTGTCAGAGATTGCCTTGTTGGAGATTGTCAGAGGGTTCTTGGAGATTGGGTTGTGGGAGATTGTCAGAGATTGCCTTGTTGGAGATTGTCAGAGGGTTCTTGGAGATTGGGTTGTGGGAGATTGTCAGAGATTGCCTTGTTGGAGATTGTCAGAGGGTTCTTGGAGATTGGGTTGTGGGAGATTGTAAGAGATTGCCTTGTTGGAGATTGTCAGAGGGTTCTTGGAGATTGGGTTGTGGGAGATTGTCAGAGATTGCCTTGTTGGAGATTGTCAGAGGGTTCTTGGAGATTGGGTTGTGGGAGATTGTCAGAGATTGCCTTGTTGGAGATTGTCAGAGGGTTCTTGGAGATTGGGTTGTGGGAGATTGTCAGAGGGTTCTTGGAGAGTGGGTTGTGGGAGATTGTAAGAGATTGCCTTGTTGGAGATTGTCAGAGGGTTCTTGGAGATTGGGTTGTGGGAGATTGTCAGAGATTGCCTTGTTGGAGATTGTCAGAGGGTTCTTGGAGATTGGGTTGTGGGAGATTGTCAGAGGGTTCTTGGAGATTGGGTTGTGGGAGATTGTCAGAGATTGCCTTGTTGGAGATTGTCAGAGGGTTCTTGGAGATTGGGTTGTGGGAGATTGTCAGAGATTGCCTTGTTGGAGATTGTCAGAGGGTTCTTGGAGAGTGGGTTGTGGGAGATTGTAAGAGATTGCCTTGTTGGAGATTGTCAGAGGGTTCTTGGAGATTGGGTTGTGGGAGATTGTCAGAGATTGCCTTGTTGGAGATTGTCAGAGGGTTCTTGGAGATTGGGTTGTGGGAGATTGTCAGAGATTGCCTTGTTGGAGATTGTCAGAGGGTTCTTGGAGATTGGGTTGTGGGAGATTGTCAGAGGGTTCTTGGAGATTGGGTTGTGGGAGATTGTCAGAGGGTTCTTGGAGATTGGGTTGTGGGAGATTGTCAGAGGGTTCTTGGAGATTGGGTTGTGGGAGATTGTCAGAGGGTTCTTGGAGAGTGGGTTGTGGGAGATTGTCAGATATTGCCTTGTTGGAGATTGTCAGAGGGTTCTTGGAGATTGGGTTGTGGGAGATTGTCAGAGATTGCCTTGTTGGAGATTGTCAGAGGGTTCTTGGAGAGTGGGTTGTGGAAGATTGTCAGAGATTGCCTTGTTGGAGATTGTCAGAGGGTTCTTGGAGATTGGGTTGTGGGAGATTGTCAGAGATTGCCTTGTTGGAGATTGTCAGAGGGTTCTTGGAGATTGGGTTGTGGAAGATTGTCAGAGATTGCCTTGTTGGAGATTGTCAGAGGGTTCTTGGAGATTGGGTTGTGGGAGATTGTCAGAGATTGCCTTGTTGGAGATTGTCAGAGGGTTCTTGGAGATTGGGTTGTGGGAGATTGTCAGAGATTGCCTTGTTGGAGATTGTCAGAGGGTTCTTGGAGATTGGGTTGTGGGAGATTGTCAGAGATTGCCTTGTTGGAGATTGTCAGAGGGTTCTTGGAGATTGGGTTGTGGGAGATTGTCAGAGATTGCCTTGTTGGAGATTGTCAGAGGGTTCTTGGAGATTGGGTTGTGGGAGATTGTCAGAGGGTTCTTGGAGATTGGGTTGTGGGAGATTGTCAGAGGGTTCTTGGAGATTGGGTTGTGGGAGATTGTCAGAGATTGCCTTGTTGGAGATTGTCAGAGGGTTCTTGGAGATTGGGTTGTGGGAGATTGTCAGAGGGTTCTTGGAGATTGGGTTGTGGGAGATTGTCAGAGGGTTCTTGGAGATTGGGTTGTGGGAGATTGTCAGAGGGTTCTTGGAGATTGGGTTGTGGGAGATTGTCAGAGGGTTCTTGGAGAGTGGGTTGTGGGAGATTGTCAGATATTGCCTTGTTGGAGATTGTCAGAGGGTTCTTGGAGATTGGGTTGTGGGAGATTGTCAGAGATTGCCTTGTTGGAGATTGTCAGAGGGTTCTTGGAGAGTGGGTTGTGGAAGATTGTCAGAGATTGCCTTGTTGGAGATTGTCAGAGGGTTCTTGGAGATTGGGTTGTGGGAGATTGTCAGAGATTGCCTTGTTGGAGATTGTCAGAGGGTTCTTGGAGATTGGGTTGTGGGAGATTGTCAGAGATTGCCTTGTTGGAGATTGTCAGAGGGTTCTTGGAGATTGGGTTGTGGGAGATTGTCAGAGGGTTCTTGGAGATTGGGTTGTGGAAGATTGTCAGAGATTGCCTTGTTGGAGATTGTCAGAGGGTTCTTGGAGATTGGGTTGTGGGAGATTGTCAGAGATTGCCTTGTTGGAGATTGTCAGAGGGTTCTTGGAGATTGGGTTGTGGGAGATTGTCAGAGGGTTCTTGGAGATTGGGTTGTGGGAGATTGTCAGAGATTGCCTTGTTGGAGATTGTCAGAGGGTTCTTGGAGATTGGGTTGTGGGAGATTGTCAGAGATTGCCTTGTTGGAGATTGTCAGAGGGTTCTTGGAGATTGGGTTGTGGGAGATTGTCAGAGGGTTCTTGGAGATTGGGTTGTGGGAGATTGTCAGAGATTGCCTTGTTGGAGATTGTCAGAGGGTTCTTGGAGATTGGGTTGTGGGAGATTGTCAGAGATTGCCTTGTTGGAGATTGTCAGAGGGTTCTTGGAGATTGGGTTGTGGGAGATTGTCAGAGGGTTCTTGGAGATTGGGTTGTGGGAGATTGTCAGAGGGTTCTTGGAGATTGGGTTGTGGGAGATTGTCAGAGATTGCCTTGTTGGAGATTGTCAGAGGGTTCTTGGAGATTGGGTTGTGGGAGATTGTCAGAGATTGCCTTGTTGGAGATTGTCAGAGGGTTCTTGGAGATTGGGTTGTGGGAGATTGTCAGAGGGTTCTTGGAGATTGGGTTGTGGGAGATTGTCAGAGATTGCCTTGTTGGAGATTGTCAGAGGGTTCTTGGAGATTGGGTTGTGGGAGATTGTCAGAGATTGCCTTGTTGGAGATTGTCAGAGGGTTCTTGGAGATTGGGTTGTGGGAGATTGTCAGAGATTGCCTTGTTGGAGATTGTCAGAGGGTTCTTGGAGATTGGGTTGTGGGAGATTGTAAGAGATTGCCTTGTTGGAGATTGTCAGAGGGTTCTTGGAGATTGGGTTGTGGGAGATTGTCAGAGGGTTCTTGGAGATTGCCTTGTTGGAGATTGTCAGAGGGTTCTTGGAGATTGGGTTGTGGGAGATTGTCAGAGATTGCCTTGTTGGAGATTGTCAGAGGGTTCTTGGAGATTGGGTTGTGGGAGATTGTCAGAGGGTTCTTGGAGATTGGGTTGTGGGAGATTGTCAGAGATTGCCTTGTTGGAGATTGTCAGAGGGTTCTTGGAGATTGGGTTGTGGGAGATTGTCAGAGATTGCCTTGTTGGAGATTGTCAGAGGGTTCTTGGAGATTGGGTTGTGGGAGATTGTAAGAGATTGCCTTGTTGGAGATTGTCAGAGGGTTCTTGGAGATTGGGTTGTGGGAGATTGTCAGAGGGTTCTTGGAGATTGCCTTGTTGGAGATTGTCAGAGGGTTCTTGGAGATTGGGTTGTGGGAGATTGTCAGAGATTGCCTTGTTGGAGATTGTCAGAGGGTTCTTGGAGATTGGGTTGTGGGAGATTGTCAGAGGGTTCTTGGAGATTGGGTTGTGGGAGATTGTCAGAGGGTTCTTGGAGATTGGGTTGTGGGAGATTGTCAGAGGGTTCTTGGAGATTGGGTTGTGGGAGATTGTCAGAGGGTTCTTGGAGAGTGGGTTGTGGGAGATTGTCAGATATTGCCTTGTTGGAGATTGTCAGAGGGTTCTTGGAGATTGGGTTGTGGGAGATTGTCAGAGATTGCCTTGTTGGAGATTGTCAGAGGGTTCTTGGAGAGTGGGTTGTGGGAGATTGTCAGAGATTGCCTTGTTGGAGATTGTCAGAGGGTTCTTGGAGATTGGGTTGTGGGAGATTGTCAGAGATTGCCTTGTTGGAGATTGTCAGAGGGTTCTTGGAGATTGGGTTGTGGAAGATTGTCAGAGATTGCCTTGTTGGAGATTGTCAGAGGGTTCTTGGAGATTGGGTTGTGGAAGATTGTCAGAGATTGCCTTGTTGGAGATTGTCAGAGGGTTCTTGGAGATTGGGTTGTGGGAGATTGTCAGAGGGTTCTTGGAGATTGGGTTGTTGGAGATTGTCAGAGGGTTCTTGGAGATTGGGTTGTGGGAGATTGTCAGAGATTGCCTTGTTGGAGATTGTCAGAGGGTTCTTGGAGATTGGGTTGTGGGAGATTGTCAGAGATTGCCTTGTTGGAGATTGTCAGAGGGTTCTTGGAGATTGGGTTGTGGGAGATTGTCAGAGGGTTCTTGGAGATTGGGTTGTGGGAGATTGTCAGAGATTGCCTTGTTGGAGATTGTCAGAGGGTTCTTGGAGATTGGGTTGTGGGAGATTGTCAGAGGGTTCTTGGAGATTGGGTTGTGGGAGATTGTCAGAGGGTTCTTGGAGATTGGGTTGTGGGAGATTGTCAGAGGGTTCTTGGAGATTGGGTTGTGGGAGATTGTCAGAGGGTTCTTGGAGAGTGGGTTGTGGGAGATTGTAAGAGATTGCCTTGTTGGAGATTGTCAGAGGGTTCTTGGAGATTGGGTTGTGGGAGATTGTCAGAGATTGCCTTGTTGGAGATTGTCAGAGGGTTCTTGGAGAGTGGGTTGTGGGAGATTGTAAGAGATTGCCTTGTTGGAGATTGTCAGAGGGTTCTTGGAGATTGGGTTGTGGGAGATTGTAAGAGATTGCCTTGTTGGAGATTGTCAGAGGGTTCTTGGAGATTGGGTTGTGGGAGATTGTCAGAGATTGCCTTGTTGGAGATTGTCAGAGGGTTCTTGGAGATTGGGTTCTTGGAGATTGGGTTCTTTGAGATTGGGTTGTGGGAGATTGTCAGAGGGTTCTTGGAGATTGGGTTGTGGGAGATTGTCAGAGATTGCCTTGTTGGAGATTGTCAGAGGGTTCTTGGAGATTGGGTTGTGGGAGATTGTCAGAGGGTTCTTGGAGATTGGGTTCTTGGAGATTGGGTTCTTTGAGATTGGGTTGTGGGAGATTGTCAGAGGGTTCTTGGAGATTGGGTTGTGGGAGATTGTCAGAGATTGCCTTGTTGGAGATTGTCAGAGGGTTCTTGGAGATTGGGTTCTTTGAGATTGGGTTGTGGGAGATTGTCAGAGATTGCCTTGTTGGAGATTGTCAGAGGGTTCTTGGAGATTGGGTTCTTGGAGATTGGGTTGTGGGAGATTGTCAGAGATTGCCTTGTTGGAGATTGTCAGAGGGTTCTTGGAGATTGGGTTCTGGGAGATTGTCAGAGGGTTCTTTGAGAGTGGGTTGTGGGAGATTGTCAGAGGGTTCTTGGAGATTGGGTTGTGGGAGATTGTCAGAGATTGCCTTGTTGGAGATTGTCAGAGGGTTCTTGGAGATTGGGTTGTGGGAGATTGTCAGAGATTGCCTTGTTGGAGATTGTCAGAGGGTTCTTGGAGATTGGGTTCTTGGAGATTGGGTTCTTTGAGATTGGGTTGTGGGAGATTGTCAGAGGGTTCTTGGAGATTGGGTTGTGGGAGATTGTCAGAGATTGCCTTGTTGGAGATTGTCAGAGGGTTCTTGGAGATTGGGTTCTTGGAGATTGGGTTCTTTGAGATTGGGTTGTGGGAGATTGTCAGAGGGTTCTTGGAGATTGGGTTGTGGGAGATTGTCAGAGATTGCCTTGTTGGAGATTGTCAGAGGGTTCTTGGAGATTGGGTTGTGGGAGATTGTCAGAGATTGCCTTGTTGGAGATTGTCAGAGGGTTCTTGGAGATTGGGTTGTGGGAGATTGTCAGAGATTGCCTTGTTGGAGATTGTCAGAGGGTTCTTGGAGATTGGGTTCTTGGAGATTGGGTTCTTTGAGATTGGGTTGTGGGAGATTGTCAGAGATTGCCTTGTTGGAGATTGTCAGAGGGTTCTTGGAGATTGGGTTGTGGGAGATTGTCAGAGATTGCCTTGTTGGAGATTGTCAGAGGGTTCTTGGAGATTGGGTTCTTGGAGATTGGGTTCTTTGAGATTGGGTTGTGGGAGATTGTCAGAGATTGCCTTGTTGGAGATTGTCAGAGGGTTCTTGGAGATTGGGTTGTGGGAGATTGTCAGAGATTGCCTTGTTGGAGATTGTCAGAGGGTTCTTGGAGATTGGGTTCTTTGAGATTGGGTTGTGGGAGATTGTCAGAGATTGCCTTGTTGGAGATTGTCAGAGGGTTCTTGGAGATTGGGTTCTTGGAGATTGGGTTCTTTGAGATTGGGTTGTGGGAGATTGTCAGAGGGTTCTTGGAGATTGGGTTGTGGGAGATTGTCAGAGATTGCCTTGTTGGAGATTGTCAGAGGGTTCTTGGAGATTGGGTTGTGGGAGATTGTCAGAGATTGCCTTGTTGGAGATTGTCAGAGGGTTCTTGGAGATTGGGTTCTTGGAGATTGGGTTGTGGGAGATTGTCAGAGATTGCCTTGTTGGAGATTGTCAGAGGGTTCTTGGAGATTGGGTTCTTGGAGATTGGGTTGTGGGAGATTGTCAGAGATTGCCTTGTTGGAGATTGTCAGAGGGTTCTTGGAGATTGGGTTCTTTGAGATTGGGTTGTGGGAGATTGTCAGAGATTGCCTTGTTGGAGATTGTCAGAGGGTTCTTGGAGATTGGGTTCTTGGAGATTGGGTTCTTTGAGATTGGGTTGTGGGAGATTGTCAGAGGGTTCTTGGAGATTGGGTTGTGGGAGATTGTCAGAGATTGCCTTGTTGGAGATTGTCAGAGGGTTCTTGGAGATTGGGTTGTGGGAGATTGTCAGAGATTGCCTTGTTGGAGATTGTCAGAGGGTTCTTGGAGATTGGGTTCTTGGAGATTGGGTTGTGGGAGATTGTCAGAGATTGCCTTGTTGGAGATTGTCAGAGGGTTCTTGGAGATTGGGTTCTTGGAGATTGGGTTCTTTGAGATTGGGTTGTGGGAGATTGTCAGAGGGTTCTTGGAGATTGGGTTGTGGGAGATTGTCAGAGATTGCCTTGTTGGAGATTGTCAGAGGGTTCTTGGAGATTGGGTTGTGGGAGATTGTCAGAGATTGCCTTGTTGGAGATTGTCAGAGGGTTCTTGGAGATTGGGTTGTGGGAGATTGTCAGAGATTGCCTTGTTGGAGATTGTCAGAGGGTTCTTGGAGATTGGGTTCTTGGAGATTGGGTTCTTTGAGATTGGGTTGTGGGAGATTGTCAGAGATTGCCTTGTTGGAGATTGTCAGAGGGTTCTTGGAGATTGGGTTGTGGGAGATTGTCAGAGATTGCCTTGTTGGAGATTGTCAGAGGGTTCTTGGAGATTGGGTTCTTTGAGATTGGGTTGTGGGAGATTGTCAGAGATTGCCTTGTTGGAGATTGTCAGAGGGTTCTTGGAGATTGGGTTCTTGGAGATTGGGTTCTTTGAGATTGGGTTGTGGGAGATTGTCAGAGGGTTCTTGGAGATTGGGTTGTGGGAGATTGTCAGAGATTGCCTTGTTGGAGATTGTCAGAGGGTTCTTGGAGATTGGGTTGTGGGAGATTGTCAGAGATTGCCTTGTTGGAGATTGTCAGAGGGTTCTTGGAGATTGGGTTGTGGGAGATTGTCAGAGATTGCCTTGTTGGAGATTGTCAGAGGGTTCTTGGAGATTGGGTTCTTGGAGATTGGGTTGTGGGAGATTGTCAGAGATTGCCTTGTTGGAGATTGTCAGAGGGTTCTTGGAGATTGGGTTCTTGGAGATTGGGTTGTGGGAGATTGTCAGAGATTGCCTTGTTGGAGATTGTCAGAGGGTTCTTGGAGATTGGGTTCTTGGAGATTGGGTTCTTTGAGATTGGGTTGTGGGAGATTGTCAGAGGGTTCTTGGAGATTGGGTTGTGGGAGATTGTCAGAGATTGCCTTGTTGGAGATTGTCAGAGGGTTCTTGGAGATTGGGTTGTGGGAGATTGTCAGAGATTGCCTTGTTGGAGATTGTCAGAGGGTTCTTGGAGATTGGGTTGTGGGAGATTGTCAGAGATTGCCTTGTTGGAGATTGTCAGAGGGTTCTTGGAGATTGGGTTGTGGGAGATTGTCAGAGATTGCCTTGTTGGAGATTGTCAGAGGGTTCTTGGAGATTGGGTTGTGGGAGATTGTCAGAGATTGCCTTGTTGGAGATTGTCAGAGGGTTCTTGGAGATTGGGTTCTTGGAGATTGGGTTCTTTGAGATTGGGTTGTGGGAGATTGTCAGAGGGTTCTTGGAGATTGGGTTGTGGGAGATTGTCAGAGATTGCCTTGTTGGAGATTGTCAGAGGGTTCTTGGAGATTGGGTTGTGGGAGATTGTCAGAGATTGCCTTGTTGGAGATTGTCAGAGGGTTCTTGGAGATTGGGTTCTTGGAGATTGGGTTCTTTGAGATTGGGTTGTGGGAGATTGTCAGAGGGTTCTTGGAGATTGGGTTGTGGGAGATTGTCAGAGATTGCCTTGTTGGAGATTGTCAGAGGGTTCTTGGAGATTGGGTTCTTTGAGATTGGGTTGTGGGAGATTGTCAGAGATTGCCTTGTTGGAGATTGTCAGAGGGTTCTTGGAGATTGGGTTCTTGGAGATTGGGTTGTGGGAGATTGTCAGAGATTGCCTTGTTGGAGATTGTCAGAGGGTTCTTGGAGATTGGGTTCTTGGAGATTGGGTTGTGGGAGATTGTCAGAGATTGCCTTGTTGGAGATTGTCAGAGGGTTCTTGGAGATTGGGTTGTGGGAGATTGTCAGAGATTGCCTTGTTGGAGATTGTCAGAGGGTTCTTGGAGATTGGGTTGTGGGAGATTGTCAGAGATTGCCTTGTTGGAGATTGTCAGAGGGTTCTTGGAGATTGGGTTCTTGGAGATTGGGTTCTTTGAGATTGGGTTGTGGGAGATTGTCAGAGGGTTCTTGGAGATTGGGTTGTGGGAGATTGTCAGAGATTGCCTTGTTGGAGATTGTCAGAGGGTTCTTGGAGATTGGGTTCTTTGAGATTGGGTTGTGGGAGATTGTCAGAGATTGCCTTGTTGGAGATTGTCAGAGGGTTCTTGGAGATTGGGTTCTTGGAGATTGGGTTGTGGGAGATTGTCAGAGATTGCCTTGTTGGAGATTGTCAGAGGGTTCTTGGAGATTGGGTTCTTGGAGATTGGGTTCTTTGAGATTGGGTTGTGGGAGATTGTCAGAGGGTTCTTGGAGATTGGGTTGTGGGAGATTGTCAGAGATTGCCTTGTTGGAGATTGTCAGAGGGTTCTTGGAGATTGGGTTGTGGGAGATTGTCAGAGATTGCCTTGTTGGAGATTGTCAGAGGGTTCTTGGAGATTGGGTTGTGGGAGATTGTCAGAGATTGCCTTGTTGGAGATTGTCAGAGGGTTCTTGGAGATTGGGTTGTGGGAGATTGTCAGAGATTGCCTTGTTGGAGATTGTCAGAGGGTTCTTGGAGATTGGGTTGTGGGAGATTGTCAGAGATTGCCTTGTTGGAGATTGTCAGAGGGTTCTTGGAGATTGGGTTGTGGGAGATTGTCAGAGATTGCCTTGTTGGAGATTGTCAGAGGGTTCTTGGAGATTGGGTTCTTGGAGATTGGGTTCTTTGAGATTGGGTTGTGGGAGATTGTCAGAGGGTTCTTGGAGATTGGGTTGTGGGAGATTGTCAGAGATTGCCTTGTTGGAGATTGTCAGAGGGTTCTTGGAGATTGGGTTGTGGGAGATTGTCAGAGATTGCCTTGTTGGAGATTGTCAGAGGGTTCTTGGAGATTGGGTTGTGGGAGATTGTCAGAGATTGCCTTGTTGGAGATTGTCAGAGGGTTCTTGGAGATTGGGTTCTTGGAGATTGGGTTCTTTGAGATTGGGTTGTGGGAGATTGTCAGAGGGTTCTTGGAGATTGGGTTGTGGGAGATTGTCAGAGATTGCCTTGTTGGAGATTGTCAGAGGGTTCTTGGAGATTGGGTTGTGGGAGATTGTCAGAGATTGCCTTGTTGGAGATTGTCAGAGGGTTCTTGGAGATTGGGTTCTTGGAGATTGGGTTCTTTGAGATTGGGTTGTGGGAGATTGTCAGAGGGTTCTTGGAGATTGGGTTGTGGGAGATTGTCAGAGATTGCCTTGTTGGAGATTGTCAGAGGGTTCTTGGAGATTGGGTTGTGGGAGATTGTCAGAGATTGCCTTGTTGGAGATTGTCAGAGGGTTCTTGGAGATTGGGTTGTGGGAGATTGTCAGAGATTGCCTTGTTGGAGATTGTCAGAGGGTTCTTGGAGATTGGGTTCTTGGAGATTGGGTTCTTTGAGATTGGGTTGTGGGAGATTGTCAGAGGGTTCTTGGAGATTGGGTTGTGGGAGATTGTCAGAGATTGCCTTGTTGGAGATTGTCAGAGGGTTCTTGGAGATTGGGTTCTTGGAGATTGGGTTCTTTGAGATTGGGTTGTGGGAGATTGTCAGAGGGTTCTTGGAGATTGGGTTGTGGGAGATTGTCAGAGATTGCCTTGTTGGAGATTGTCAGAGGGTTCTTGGAGATTGGGTTGTGGGAGATTGTCAGAGATTGCCTTGTTGGAGATTGTCAGAGGGTTCTTGGAGATTGGGTTCTTGGAGATTGGGTTCTTTGAGATTGGGTTGTGGGAGATTGTCAGAGGGTTCTTGGAGATTGGGTTGTGGGAGATTGTCAGAGATTGCCTTGTTGGAGATTGTCAGAGGGTTCTTGGAGATTGGGTTGTGGGAGATTGTCAGAGATTGCCTTGTTGGAGATTGTCAGAGGGTTCTTGGAGATTGGGTTGTGGGAGATTGTCAGAGATTGCCTTGTTGGAGATTGTCAGAGGGTTCTTGGAGATTGGGTTCTTGGAGATTGGGTTCTTTGAGATTGGGTTGTGGGAGATTGTCAGAGGGTTCTTGGAGATTGGGTTGTGGGAGATTGTCAGAGATTGCCTTGTTGGAGATTGTCAGAGGGTTCTTGGAGATTGGGTTCTTGGAGATTGGGTTCTTTGAGATTGGGTTGTGGGAGATTGTCAGAGGGTTCTTGGAGATTGGGTTGTGGGAGATTGTCAGAGATTGCCTTGTTGGAGATTGTCAGAGGGTTCTTGGAGATTGGGTTGTGGGAGATTGTCAGAGATTGCCTTGTTGGAGATTGTCAGAGGGTTCTTGGAGATTGGGTTCTTGGAGATTGGGTTCTTTGAGATTGGGTTGTGGGAGATTGTCAGAGGGTTCTTGGAGATTGGGTTGTGGGAGATTGTCAGAGATTGCCTTGTTGGAGATTGTCAGAGGGTTCTTGGAGATTGGGTTCTTGGAGATTGGGTTCTTTGAGATTGGGTTGTGGGAGATTGTCAGAGGGTTCTTGGAGATTGGGTTGTGGGAGATTGTCAGAGATTGCCTTGTTGGAGATTGTCAGAGGGTTCTTGGAGATTGGGTTGTGGGAGATTGTCAGAGATTGCCTTGTTGGAGATTGTCAGAGGGTTCTTGGAGATTGGGTTGTGGGAGATTGTCAGAGATTGCCTTGTTGGAGATTGTCAGAGGGTTCTTGGAGATTGGGTTGTGGGAGATTGTCAGAGATTGCCTTGTTGGAGATTGTCAGAGGGTTCTTGGAGATTGGGTTGTGGGAGATTGTCAGAGATTGCCTTGTTGGAGATTGTCAGAGGGTTCTTGGAGATTGGGTTGTGGGAGATTGTCAGAGATTGCCTTGTTGGAGATTGTCAGAGGGTTCTTGGAGATTGGGTTCTTGGAGATTGGGTTCTTTGAGATTGGGTTGTGGGAGATTGTCAGAGGGTTCTTGGAGATTGGGTTGTGGGAGATTGTCAGAGATTGCCTTGTTGGAGATTGTCAGAGGGTTCTTGGAGATTGGGTTGTGGGAGATTGTCAGAGATTGCCTTGTTGGAGATTGTCAGAGGGTTCTTGGAGATTGGGTTCTTGGAGATTGGGTTCTTTGAGATTGGGTTGTGGGAGATTGTCAGAGGGTTCTTGGAGATTGGGTTGTGGGAGATTGTCAGAGATTGCCTTGTTGGAGATTGTCAGAGGGTTCTTGGAGATTGGGTTGTGGGAGATTGTCAGAGATTGCCTTGTTGGAGATTGTCAGAGGGTTCTTGGAGATTGGGTTCTTGGAGATTGGGTTCTTTGAGATTGGGTTGTGGGAGATTGTCAGAGGGTTCTTGGAGATTGGGTTGTGGGAGATTGTCAGAGATTGCCTTGTTGGAGATTGTCAGAGGGTTCTTGGAGATTGGGTTCTTGGAGATTGGGTTCTTTGAGATTGGGTTGTGGGAGATTGTCAGAGGGTTCTTGGAGATTGGGTTGTGGGAGATTGTCAGAGATTGCCTTGTTGGAGATTGTCAGAGGGTTCTTGGAGATTGGGTTGTGGGAGATTGTCAGAGATTGCCTTGTTGGAGATTGTCAGAGGGTTCTTGGAGATTGGGTTCTTGGAGATTGGGTTCTTTGAGATTGGGTTGTGGGAGATTGTCAGAGGGTTCTTGGAGATTGGGTTGTGGGAGATTGTCAGAGATTGCCTTGTTGGAGATTGTCAGAGGGTTCTTGGAGATTGGGTTGTGGGAGATTGTCAGAGATTGCCTTGTTGGAGATTGTCAGAGGGTTCTTGGAGATTGGGTTGTGGGAGATTGTCAGAGATTGCCTTGTTGGAGATTGTCAGAGGGTTCTTGGAGATTGGGTTGTGGGAGATTGTCAGAGATTGCCTTGTTGGAGATTGTCAGAGGGTTCTTGGAGATTGGGTTGTGGGAGATTGTCAGAGATTGCCTTGTTGGAGATTATCAGAGGGTTCTTGGAGATTGGGTTCTTGGAGATTGGGTTCTTTGAGATTGGGTTGTGGGAGATTGTCAGAGGGTTCTTGGAGATTGGGTTGTGGGAGATTGTCAGAGATTGCCTTGTTGGAGATTGTCAGAGGGTTCTTGGAGATTGGGTTGTGGGAGATTGTCAGAGATTGCCTTGTTGGAGATTGTCAGAGGGTTCTTGGAGATTGGGTTCTTGGAGATTGGGTTCTTTGAGATTGGGTTGTGGGAGATTGTCAGAGATTGCCTTGTTGGAGATTGTCAGAGGGTTCTTGGAGATTGGGTTGTGGGAGATTGTCAGAGATTGCCTTGTTGGAGATTGTCAGAGGGTTCTTGGAGATTGGGTTGTGGGAGATTGTCAGAGATTGCCTTGTTGGAGATTGTCAGAGGGTTCTTGGAGATTGGGTTCTTGGAGATTGGGTTCTTTGAGATTGGGTTGTGGGAGATTGTCAGAGGGTTCTTGGAGATTGGGTTGTGGGAGATTGTCAGAGATTGCCTTGTTGGAGATTGTCAGAGGGTTCTTGGAGATTGGGTTGTGGGAGATTGTCAGAGATTGCCTTGTTGGAGATTATCAGAGGGTTCTTGGAGATTGGGTTCTTGGAGATTGGGTTCTTTGAGATTGGGTTGTGGGAGATTGTCAGAGGGTTCTTGGAGATTGGGTTGTGGGAGATTGTCAGAGATTGCCTTGTTGGAGATTGTCAGAGGGTTCTTGGAGATTGGGTTGTGGGAGATTGTCAGAGATTGCCTTGTTGGAGATTGTCAGAGGGTTCTTGGAGATTGGGTTGTGGGAGATTGTCAGAGATTGCCTTGTTGGAGATTGTCAGAGGGTTCTTGGAGATTGGGTTCTTGGAGATTGGGTTCTTTGAGATTGGGTTGTGGGAGATTGTCAGAGGGTTCTTGGAGATTGGGTTGTGGGAGATTGTCAGAGGGTTCTTGGAGATTGGGTTGTGGGAGATTGTCAGAGATTGCCTTGTTGGAGATTGTCAGAGGGTTCTTGGAGATTGGGTTGTGGGAGATTGTCAGAGATTGCCTTGTTGGAGATTGTCAGAGGGTTCTTGGAGATTGGGTTGTGGGAGATTGTCAGAGATTGCCTTGTTGGAGATTGTCAGAGGGTTCTTGGAGATTGGGTTCTTGGAGATTGGGTTCTTTGAGATTGGGTTGTGGGAGATTGTCAGAGGGTTCTTGGAGATTGGGTTGTGGGAGATTGTCAGAGATTGCCTTGTTGGAGATTGTCAGAGGGTTCTTGGAGATTGGGTTGTGGGAGATTGTCAGAGATTGCCTTGTTGGAGATTATCAGAGGGTTCTTGGAGATTGGGTTCTTGGAGATTGGGTTCTTTGAGATTGGGTTGTGGGAGATTGTCAGAGGGTTCTTGGAGATTGGGTTGTGGGAGATTGTCAGAGATTGCCTTGTTGGAGATTGTCAGAGGGTTCTTGGAGATTGGGTTGTGGGAGATTGTCAGAGATTGCCTTGTTGGAGATTGTCAGAGGGTTCTTGGAGATTGGGTTGTGGGAGATTGTCAGAGATTGCCTTGTTGGAGATTGTCAGAGGGTTCTTGGAGATTGGGTTGTGGGAGATTGTCAGAGATTGCCTTGTTGGAGATTGTCAGAGGGTTCTTGGAGATTGGGTTGTGGGAGATTGTCAGAGATTGCCTTGTTGGAGATTATCAGAGGGTTCTTGGAGATTGGGTTCTTGGAGATTGGGTTCTTTGAGATTGGGTTGTGGGAGATTGTCAGAGGGTTCTTGGAGATTGGGTTGTGGGAGATTGTCAGAGATTGCCTTGTTGGAGATTGTCAGAGGGTTCTTGGAGATTGGGTTGTGGGAGATTGTCAGAGATTGCCTTGTTGGAGATTGTCAGAGGGTTCTTGGAGATTGGGTTCTTGGAGATTGGGTTCTTTGAGATTGGGTTGTGGGAGATTGTCAGAGGGTTCTTGGAGATTGGGTTGTGGGAGATTGTCAGAGATTGCCTTGTTGGAGATTGTCAGAGGGTTCTTGGAGATTGGGTTGTGGGAGATTGTCAGAGATTGCCTTGTTGGAGATTATCAGAGGGTTCTTGGAGATTGGGTTCTTGGAGATTGGGTTCTTTGAGATTGGGTTGTGGGAGATTGTCAGAGGGTTCTTGGAGATTGGGTTGTGGGAGATTGTCAGAGATTGCCTTGTTGGAGATTGTCAGAGGGTTCTTGGAGATTGGGTTGTGGGAGATTGTCAGAGATTGCCTTGTTGGAGATTGTCAGAGGGTTCTTGGAGATTGGGTTGTGGGAGATTGTCAGAGATTGCCTTGTTGGAGATTGTCAGAGGGTTCTTGGAGATTGGGTTCTTGGAGATTGGGTTCTTTGAGATTGGGTTGTGGGAGATTGTCAGAGGGTTCTTGGAGATTGGGTTGTGGGAGATTGTCAGAGATTGCCTTGTTGGAGATTGTCAGAGGGTTCTTGGAGATTGGGTTGTGGGAGATTGTCAGAGATTGCCTTGTTGGAGATTGTCAGAGGGTTCTTGGAGATTGGGTTGTGGGAGATTGTCAGAGATTGCCTTGTTGGAGATTGTCAGAGGGTTCTTGGAGATTGGGTTCTTGGAGATTGGGTTCTTTGAGATTGGGTTGTGGGAGATTGTCAGAGGGTTCTTGGAGATTGGGTTGTGGGAGATTGTCAGAGATTGCCTTGTTGGAGATTGTCAGAGGGTTCTTGGAGATTGGGTTCTTGGAGATTGGGTTCTTTGAGATTGGGTTGTGGGAGATTGTCAGAGGGTTCTTGGAGATTGGGTTGTGGGAGATTGTCAGAGATTGCCTTGTTGGAGATTGTCAGAGGGTTCTTGGAGATTGGGTTCTTGGAGATTGGGTTCTTTGAGATTGGGTTGTGGGAGATTGTCAGAGGGTTCTTGGAGATTGGGTTGTGGGAGATTGTCAGAGATTGCCTTGTTGGAGATTGTCAGAGGGTTCTTGGAGATTGGGTTCTTGGAGATTGGGTTCTTTGAGATTGGGTTGTGGGAGATTGTCAGAGGGTTCTTGGAGATTGGGTTGTGGGAGATTGTCAGAGATTGCCTTGTTGGAGATTGTCAGAGGGTTCTTGGAGATTGGGTTGTGGGAGATTGTCAGAGATTGCCTTGTTGGAGATTGTCAGAGGGTTCTTGGAGATTGGGTTGTGGGAGATTGTCAGAGATTGCCTTGTTGGAGATTGTCAGAGGGTTCTTGGAGATTGGGTTCTTGGAGATTGGGTTCTTTGAGATTGGGTTGTGGGAGATTGTCAGAGGGTTCTTGGAGATTGGGTTGTGGGAGATTGTCAGAGATTGCCTTGTTGGAGATTGTCAGAGGGTTCTTGGAGATTGGGTTCTTGGAGATTGGGTTCTTTGAGATTGGGTTGTGGGAGATTGTCAGAGGGTTCTTGGAGATTGGGTTGTGGGAGATTGTCAGAGATTGCCTTGTTGGAGATTGTCAGAGGGTTCTTGGAGATTGGGTTGTGGGAGATTGTCAGAGATTGCCTTGTTGGAGATTGTCAGAGGGTTCTTGGAGATTGGGTTGTGGGAGATTGTCAGAGATTGCCTTGTTGGAGATTGTCAGAGGGTTCTTGGAGATTGGGTTCTTGGAGATTGGGTTCTTTGAGATTGGGTTGTGGGAGATTGTCAGAGGGTTCTTGGAGATTGGGTTGTGGGAGATTGTCAGAGATTGCCTTGTTGGAGATTGTCAGAGGGTTCTTGGAGATTGGGTTGTGGGAGATTGTCAGAGATTGCCTTGTTGGAGATTGTCAGAGGGTTCTTGGAGATTGGGTTCTTGGAGATTGGGTTCTTTGAGATTGGGTTGTGGGAGATTGTCAGAGGGTTCTTGGAGATTGGGTTGTGGGAGATTGTCAGAGATTGCCTTGTTGGAGATTGTCAGAGGGTTCTTGGAGATTGGGTTCTTGGAGATTGGGTTCTTTGAGATTGGGTTGTGGGAGATTGTCAGAGGGTTCTTGGAGATTGGGTTGTGGGAGATTGTCAGAGATTGCCTTGTTGGAGATTGTCAGAGGGTTCTTGGAGATTGGGTTGTGGGAGATTGTCAGAGATTGCCTTGTTGGAGATTGTCAGAGGGTTCTTGGAGATTGGGTTCTTGGAGATTGGGTTCTTTGAGATTGGGTTGTGGGAGATTGTCAGAGGGTTCTTGGAGATTGGGTTGTGGGAGATTGTCAGAGATTGCCTTGTTGGAGATTGTCAGAGGGTTCTTGGAGATTGGGTTGTGGGAGATTGTCAGAGATTGCCTTGTTGGAGATTGTCAGAGGGTTCTTGGAGATTGGGTTCTTGGAGATTGGGTTCTTTGAGATTGGGTTGTGGGAGATTGTCAGAGGGTTCTTGGAGATTGGGTTGTGGGAGATTGTCAGAGATTGCCTTGTTGGAGATTGTCAGAGGGTTCTTGGAGATTGGGTTCTTGGAGATTGGGTTCTTTGAGATTGGGTTGTGGGAGATTGTCAGAGGGTTCTTGGAGATTGGGTTGTGGGAGATTGTCAGAGATTGCCTTGTTGGAGATTGTCAGAGGGTTCTTGGAGATTGGGTTGTGGGAGATTGTCAGAGATTGCCTTGTTGGAGATTGTCAGAGGGTTCTTGGAGATTGGGTTCTTGGAGATTGGGTTCTTTGAGATTGGGTTGTGGGAGATTGTCAGAGGGTTCTTGGAGATTGGGTTGTGGGAGATTGTCAGAGATTGCCTTGTTGGAGATTGTCAGAGGGTTCTTGGAGATTGGGTTCTTGGAGATTGGGTTCTTTGAGATTGGGTTGTGGGAGATTGTCAGAGGGTTCTTGGAGATTGGGTTGTGGGAGATTGTCAGAGATTGCCTTGTTGGAGATTGTCAGAGGGTTCTTGGAGATTGGGTTGTGGGAGATTGTCAGAGATTGCCTTGTTGGAGATTGTCAGAGGGTTCTTGGAGATTGGGTTGTGGGAGATTGTCAGAGATTGCCTTGTTGGAGATTGTCAGAGGGTTCTTGGAGATTGGGTTGTGGGAGATTGTCAGAGATTGCCTTGTTGGAGATTGTCAGAGGGTTCTTGGAGATTGGGTTGTGGGAGATTGTCAGAGATTGCCTTGTTGGAGATTGTCAGAGGGTTCTTGGAGATTGGGTTGTGGGAGATTGTCAGAGATTGCCTTGTTGGAGATTGTCAGAGGGTTCTTGGAGATTGGGTTGTGGGAGATTGTCAGAGATTGCCTTGTTGGAGATTGTCAGAGGGTTCTTGGAGATTGGGTTGTGGGAGATTGTCAGAGATTGCCTTGTTGGAGATTGTCAGAGGGTTCTTGGAGATTGGGTTGTGGGAGATTGTCAGAGATTGCCTTGTTGGAGATTGTCAGAGGGTTCTTGGAGATTGGGTTGTGGGAGATTGTCAGAGATTGCCTTGTTGGAGATTGTCAGAGGGTTCTTGGAGATTGGGTTCTTGGAGATTGGGTTGTGGGAGATTGTCAGAGATTGCCTTGTTGGAGATTGTCAGAGGGTTCTTGGAGATTGGGTTGTGGGAGATTGTCAGAGATTGCCTTGTTGGAGATTGTCAGAGGGTTCTTGGAGATTGGGTTCTTGGAGATTGGGTTGTGGGAGATTGTCAGAGATTGCCTTGTTGGAGATTGTCAGAGGGTTCTTGGAGATTGGGTTCTTGGAGATTGGGTTCTTTGAGATTGGGTTGTGGGAGATTGTCAGAGGGTTCTTGGAGATTGGGTTGTGGGAGATTGTCAGAGATTGCCTTGTTGGAGATTGTCAGAGGGTTCTTGGAGATTGGGTTCTTGGAGATTGGGTTCTTTGAGATTGGGTTGTGGGAGATTGTCAGAGGGTTCTTGGAGATTGGGTTGTGGGAGATTGTCAGAGATTGCCTTGTTGGAGATTGTCAGAGGGTTCTTGGAGATTGGGTTGTGGGAGATTGTCAGAGATTGCCTTGTTGGAGATTGTCAGAGGGTTCTTGGAGATTGGGTTGTGGGAGATTGTCAGAGATTGCCTTGTTGGAGATTGTCAGAGGGTTCTTGGAGATTGGGTTGTGGGAGATTGTCAGAGATTGCCTTGTTGGAGATTGTCAGAGGGTTCTTGGAGATTGGGTTCTTGGAGATTGGGTTCTTTGAGATTGGGTTGTGGGAGATTGTCAGAGGGTTCTTGGAGATTGGGTTGTGGGAGATTGTCAGAGATTGCCTTGTTGGAGATTGTCAGAGGGTTCTTGGAGATTGGGTTGTGGGAGATTGTCAGAGGGTTCTTGGAGATTGGGTTGTGGGAGATTGTCAGGGGGTTCTTGGAGATTGGGTTGTGGGAGATTGTCAGAGATTGCCTTGTTGGAGATTGTCAGAGGGTTCTTGGAGATTGGGTTCTTGGAGATTGGGTTGTGGGAGATTGTCAGAGATTGCCTTGTTGGAGATTGTCAGAGGGTTCTTGGAGATTGGGTTGTGGGAGATTGTCAGAGATTGCCTTGTTGGAGATTGTCAGAGGGTTCTTGGAGATTGGGTTGTGGGAGATTGTCAGAGGGTTCTTGGAGATTGGGTTGTGGGAGATTGTCAGGGGGTTCTTGGAGATTGGGTTGTGGGAGATTGTCAGAGATTGCCTTGTTGGAGATTGTCAGAGGGTTCTTGGAGATTGGGTTCTTGGAGATTGGGTTGTGGGAGATTGTCAGAGATTGCCTTGTTGGAGATTGTCAGAGGGTTCTTGGAGATTGGGTTGTGGGAGATTGTCAGAGATTGCCTTGTTGGAGATTGTCAGAGGGTTCTTGGAGATTGGGTTCTTGGAGATTGGGTTCTTTGAGATTGGGTTGTGGGAGATTGTCAGAGGGTTCTTGGAGATTGGGTTGTGGGAGATTGTCAGAGATTGCCTTGTTGGAGATTGTCAGAGGGTTCTTGGAGATTGGGTTGTGGGAGATTGTCAGAGGGTTCTTGGAGATTGGGTTGTGGGAGATTGTCAGAGATTGCCTTGTTGGAGATTGTCAGAGGGTTGTTGGAGATTGGGTTGTGGGAGATTGTCAGAGGGTTCTTGGAGATTGGGTTGTGGGAGATTGTCAGGGGGTTCTTGGAGATTGGGTTGTGGGAGATTGTCAGAGATTGCCTTGTTGGAGATTGTCAGAGGGTTCTTGGAGATTGGGTTGTGGGAGATTGTCAGAGATTGCCTTGTTGGAGATTGTCAGAGGGTTCTTGGAGATTGGGTTCTTGGAGATTGGGTTGTGGGAGATTGTCAGAGATTGCCTTGTTGGAGATTGTCAGAGGGTTCTTGGAGATTGGGTTCTTGGAGATTGGGTTCTTTGAGATTGGGTTGTGGGAGATTGTCAGAGATTGCCTTGTTGGAGATTGTCAGAGGGTTCTTGGAGATTGGGTTCTTGGAGATTGGGTTGTGGGAGATTGTCAGAGATTGCCTTGTTGGAGATTGTCAGAGGGTTCTTGGAGATTGGGTTCTTGGAGATTGGGTTCTTTGAGATTGGGTTGTGGGAGATTGTCAGAGGGTTCTTGGAGATTGGGTTGTGGGAGATTGTCAGAGATTGCCTTGTTGGAGATTGTCAGAGGGTTCTTGGAGATTGGGTTCTTTGAGATTGGGTTGTGGGAGATTGTCAGAGATTGCCTTGTTGGAGATTGTCAGAGGGTTCTTGGAGATTGGGTTCTTGGAGATTGGGTTGTGGGAGATTGTCAGAGATTGCCTTGTTGGAGATTGTCAGAGGGTTCTTGGAGATTGGGTTCTTTGAGATTGGGTTGTGGGAGATTGTCAGAGATTGCCTTGTTGGAGATTGTCAGAGGGTTCTTGGAGATTGGGTTCTTTGAGATTGGGTTGTGGGAGATTGTCAGAGATTGCCTTGTTGGAGATTGTCAGAGGGTTCTTGGAGATTGGGTTGTGGGAGATTGTCAGAGATTGCCTTGTTGGAGATTGTCAGAGGGTTCTTGGAGATTGGGTTGTGGGAGATTGTCAGAGATTGCCTTGTTGGAGATTGTCAGAGGGTTCTTGGAGATTGGGTTGTGGGAGATTGTCAGAGATTGCCTTGTTGGAGATTGTCAGAGGGTTCTTGGAGATTGGGTTGTGGGAGATTGTCAGAGATTGCCTTGTTGGAGATTGTCAGAGGGTTCTTGGAGATTGGGTTCTTTGAGATTGGGTTGTGGGAGATTGTCAGAGATTGCCTTGTTGGAGATTGTCAGAGGGTTCTTGGAGATTGGGTTCTTTGAGATTGGGTTGTGGGAGATTGTCAGAGATTGCCTTGTTGGAGATTGTCAGAGGGTTCTTGGAGATTGGGTTCTTTGAGATTGGGTTGTGGGAGATTGTCAGAGATTGCCTTGTTGGAGATTGTCAGAGGGTTCTTGGAGATTGGGTTCTTTGAGATTGGGTTGTGGGAGATTGTCAGAGATTGCCTTGTTGGAGATTGTCAGAGGGTTCTTGGAGATTGGGTTGTGGGAGATTGTCAGAGATTGCCTTGTTGGAGATTGTCAGAGGGTTCTTGGAGATTGGGTTGTGGGAGATTGTCAGAGATTGCCTTGTTGGAGATTGTCAGAGGGTTCTTGGAGATTGGGTTGTGGGAGATTGTCAGAGATTGCCTTGTTGGAGATTGTCAGAGGGTTCTTGGAGATTGGGTTCTTGGAGATTGGGTTGTGGGAGATTGTCAGAGATTGCCTTGTTGGAGATTGTCAGAGGGTTCTTGGAGATTGGGTTGTGGGAGATTGTCAGAGATTGCCTTGTTGGAGATTGTCAGAGGGTTCTTGGAGATTGGGTTGTGGGAGATTGTCAGAGATTGCCTTGTTGGAGATTGTCAGAGGGTTCTTGGAGATTGGGTTGTGGGAGATTGTCAGAGATTGCCTTGTTGGAGATTGTCAGAGGGTTCTTGGAGATTGGGTTGTGGGAGATTGTCAGAGATTGCCTTGTTGGAGATTGTCAGAGGGTTCTTGGAGATTGGGTTCTTGGAGATTGGGTTGTGGGAGATTGTCAGAGATTGCCTTGTTGGAGATTGTCAGAGGGTTCTTGGAGATTGGGTTCTTGGAGATTGGGTTCTTTGAGATTGGGTTGTGGGAGATTGTCAGAGATTGCCTTGTTGGAGATTGTCAGAGGGTTCTTGGAGATTGGGTTCTTGGAGATTGGGTTCTTTGAGATTGGGTTGTGGGAGATTGTCAGAGGGTTCTTGGAGATTGGGTTGTGGGAGATTGTCAGAGATTGCCTTGTTGGAGATTGTCAGAGGGTTCTTGGAGATTGGGTTCTTTGAGATTGGGTTGTGGGAGATTGTCAGAGATTGCCTTGTTGGAGATTGTCAGAGGGTTCTTGGAGATTGGGTTCTTGGAGATTGGGTTGTGGGAGATTGTCAGAGATTGCCTTGTTGGAGATTGTCAGAGGGTTCTTGGAGATTGGGTTCTTTGAGATTGGGTTGTGGGAGATTGTCAGAGATTGCCTTGTTGGAGATTGTCAGAGGGTTCTTGGAGATTGGGTTCTTTGAGATTGGGTTGTGGGAGATTGTCAGAGATTGCCTTGTTGGAGATTGTCAGAGGGTTCTTGGAGATTGGGTTCTTTGAGATTGGGTTGTGGGAGATTGTCAGAGATTGCCTTGTTGGAGATTGTCAGAGGGTTCTTGGAGATTGGGTTGTGGGAGATTGTCAGAGATTGCCTTGTTGGAGATTGTCAGAGGGTTCTTGGAGATTGGGTTGTGGGAGATTGTCAGAGATTGCCTTGTTGGAGATTGTCAGAGGGTTCTTGGAGATTGGGTTGTGGGAGATTGTCAGAGATTGCCTTGTTGGAGATTGTCAGAGGGTTCTTGGAGATTGGGTTCTTGGAGATTGGGTTGTGGGAGATTGTCAGAGATTGCCTTGTTGGAGATTGTCAGAGGGTTCTTGGAGATTGGGTTGTGGGAGATTGTCAGAGATTGCCTTGTTGGAGATTGTCAGAGGGTTCTTGGAGATTGGGTTGTGGGAGATTGTCAGAGATTGCCTTGTTGGAGATTGTCAGAGGGTTCTTGGAGATTGGGTTGTGGGAGATTGTCAGAGATTGCCTTGTTGGAGATTGTCAGAGGGTTCTTGGAGATTGGGTTGTGGGAGATTGTCAGAGATTGCCTTGTTGGAGATTGTCAGAGGGTTCTTGGAGATTGGGTTGTGGGAGATTGTCAGAGGGTTCTTTGAGATTGGGTTGTGGGAGATTGTCAGAGGGTTCTTGGAGATTGGGTTCTTGGAGATTGGGTTCTTTGAGATTGGGTTGTGGGAGATTGTCAGAGGGTTCTTGGAGATTGGGTTGTGGGAGATTGTCAGAGGGTTCTTGGAGATTGGGTTGTGGGAGATTGTCAGAGATTGCCTTGTTGGAGATTGTCAGAGGGTTCTTGGAGATTGGGTTGTGGGAGATTGTCAGAGGGTTCTTGGAGATTGGGTTGTGGGAGATTGTCAGAGGGTTCTTGGAGATTGGGTTGTGGGAGATTGTCAGAGATTGCCTTGTTGGAGATTGTCAGAGGGTTCTTGGAGATTGGGTTGTGGGAGATTGTCAGAGATTGCCTTGTTGGAGATTGTCAGAGGGTTCTTGGAGATTGGGTTGTGGGAGATTGTCAGAGATTGCCTTGTTGGAGATTGTCAGAGGGTTCTTGGAGATTGGGTTCTTGGAGATTGGGTTGTGGGAGATTGTCAGAGATTGCCTTGTTGGAGATTGTCAGAGGGTTCTTGGAGATTGGGTTGTGGGAGATTGTCAGAGATTGCCTTGTTGGAGATTGTCAGAGGGTTCTTGGAGATTGGGTTGTGGGAGATTGTCAGAGATTGCCTTGTTGGAGATTGTCAGAGGGTTCTTGGAGATTGGGTTCTTGGAGATTGGGTTCTTTGAGATTGGGTTGTGGGAGATTGTCAGAGGGTTCTTGGAGATTGGGTTGTGGGAGATTGTCAGAGGGTTCTTGGAGATTGGGTTGTGGGAGATTGTCAGAGGGTTCTTGGAGATTGGGTTGTGGGAGATTGTCAGAGATTGCCTTGTTGGAGATTGTCAGAGGGTTCTTGGAGATTGGGTTCTTGGAGATTGGGTTGTGGGAGATTGTCAGAGGGTTCTTGGAGATTGGGTTGTGGGAGATTGTCAGAGGGTTCTTGGAGATTGGGTTGTGGGAGATTGTCAGAGGGTTCTTGGAGATTGGGTTGTGGGAGATTGTCAGAGATTGCCTTGTTGGAGATTGTCAGAGGGTTCTTGGAGATTGGGTTGTGGGAGATTGTCAGAGATTGCCTTGTTGGAGATTGTCAGAGGGTTCTTGGAGATTGGGTTGTGGGAGATTGTCAGAGGGTTCTTTGAGATTGGGTTGTGGGAGATTGTCAGAGATTGCCTTGTTGGAGATTGTCAGAGGGTTCTTGGAGATTGGGTTCTTGGAGATTGGGTTGTGGGAGATTGTCAGAGATTGCCTTGTTGGAGATTGTCAGAGGGTTCTTGGAGATTGGGTTGTGGGAGATTGTCAGAGGGTTCTTGGAGATTGGGTTGTGGGAGATTGTCAGAGGGTTCTTGGAGATTGGGTTGTGGGAGATTGTCAGAGGGTTCTTGGAGATTGGGTTGTGGGAGATTGTCAGAGATTGCCTTGTTGGAGATTGTCAGAGGGTTCTTGGAGATTGGGTTGTGGGAGATTGTCAGAGGGTTCTTTGAGATTGGGTTGTGGGAGATTGTCAGAGATTGCCTTGTTGGAGATTGTCAGAGGGTTCTTGGAGATTGGGTTCTTTGAGATTGGGTTGTGGGAGATTGTCAGAGATTGCCTTGTTGGAGATTGTCAGAGGGTTCTTGGAGATTGGGTTCTTTGAGATTGGGTTGTGGGAGATTGTCAGAGATTGCCTTGTTGGAGATTGTCAGAGGGTTCTTGGAGATTGGGTTCTTGGAGATTGGGTTCTTTGAGATTGGGTTGTGGGAGATTGTCAGAGATTGCCTTGTTGGAGATTGTCAGAGGGTTCTTGGAGATTGGGTTGTGGGAGATTGTCAGAGATTGCCTTGTTGGAGATTGTCAGAGGGTTCTTGGAGATTGGGTTGTGGGAGATTGTCAGAGGGTTCTTTGAGATTGGGTTGTGGGAGATTGTCAGAGATTGCCTTGTTGGAGATTGTCAGAGGGTTCTTGGAGATTGGGTTCTTGGAGATTG
The DNA here is from genome assembly GCA_022343465.1 of Oscheius sp. G VE-2021. Taxonomy (NCBI): domain Eukaryota; kingdom Metazoa; phylum Nematoda; class Chromadorea; order Rhabditida; family Rhabditidae; genus Oscheius; species Oscheius sp. G VE-2021. The sequence continues at coordinate 1,183,307 of JAJQXH010000028.1, forward strand.
GGTTGTGGGAGATTGTCAGAGATTGCCTTGTTGGAGATTGTCAGAGGGTTCTTGGAGATTGGGTTCTTTGAGATTGGGTTGTGGGAGATTGTCAGAGATTGCCTTGTTGGAGATTGTCAGAGGGTTCTTGGAGATTGGGTTCTTGGAGATTGGGTTGTGGGAGATTGTCAGAGATTGCCTTGTTGGAGATTGTCAGAGGGTTCTTGGAGATTGGGTTCTTTGAGATTGGGTTGTGGGAGATTGTCAGAGATTGCCTTGTTGGAGATTGTCAGAGGGTTCTTGGAGATTGGGTTGTGGGAGATTGTCAGAGATTGCCTTGTTGGAGATTGTCAGAGGGTTCTTGGAGATTGGGTTCTTGGAGATTGGGTTCTTTGAGATTGGGTTGTGGGAGATTGTCAGAGGGTTCTTGGAGATTGGGTTGTTGGAGATTGTCAGAGGGTTCTTGGAGATTGGGTTGTGGGAGATTGTCAGAGGGTTCTTGGAGATTGGCCAACCAGGCGAGGGTCTTGGGGATTAAGAGGACTGGAGGAACTAGCCACAGGTCTTCGGAAGCGTAAGCGTTCTAGGTACCCATTGCACTAGAATTACTACGTTTTTACGCCCATATCTTCGAGGCGATGGCGAATTAGCGCTTTCAAGATTCTTCTGAGACTCAGCTAGTTTGAGTTCTTTGTTGTCCAACGTTTTGGACATCTCATCGAGTTTCCTCTCTAATATTTCGCATTCCTGAAAAACGTGTCTAAAAATGTTGAAGGAACCTTAAGAGAAAAAAAACCGCATTAGAAATCGCTTATGTTTCAGATTTGGCTCTTAAGATTTTAACTCTGTTTTGCTGTTTTTTTGCAGAAAATAAAATGATCTTTCCGATCGTTATTTCAAAAAATAGATATTTCAAACAGAAACTATTTACATAAAACGAAAGCGAAGAAACTGTATAATCGTAGCGATGATCAAAACTTCAACTTTATAAATCAACAATGCAATTTTATAATTCAAAAGTAAAATTATTAATAAAGACCCATTCACAATCCACTTTTATTTTGATTTTGTAAAGTATCACATTTTTATAAGCTTCGGAATTTCAACTGTCTTCTTCTGTTTGCGTGAAAACTCTAAACATAACCTTGCGATAATCGGTTACAAAACACAAAGTCAAAATGGGATCAATAACGGTTGGGACAACAACCATAATCGAATAGAAACAAAGTGGAGAGTAGTTTTCAAAAACATCAAATATCGAGCCTAAGAGGATCATAACAAACGGAATGCTGGTAAAAACAACAAGTGAACAACTTTGAAGTGATAAGAGAAGGAGTAGTATTTTATGCTTTCTTCTAACTGTGCTTGAAATGTTCGCCTCAATGTTGGAAAGGAGTAGGCTGATTTTAGCGACACAGAAACATATGATTGATAGATAAACTGTCATGGAGGAAAGGGTCAATGTGTAGTAGAAGATCATTTTGAGCCCTCGATTTGTCATAAACTGAAATGAATAAGTTTATGGCTGGGTGAGTGCTTACCGTTGTATCAATATCAATACATCCGTTTAGGGTGATATTGGCTTCCCTAATTTCGGGAACAGTCTGTTGAAGAAATGCAGTAGAGTTTGAATCGTATGTAACAAGTAGAAATATAAATTTTGTAACTGGTGGTAACGCCAGAATACTAATAGTACGGTACTTTTGAGGAAAGGAAGTGAGAAGTCGAAGAACTTCGGAACTGAAATACTACAGTTTGAGTAATTTGTGGTAAAGATAGAGATAGCTGTTTCAACAAGTATTGTTCTTAATTGTTATTATCAAACACATACACACACTCACACGCTCACAAACACACACACACTTGCACACACTCGCACACACTCATAATCCCACAATCACACACTTATACAATCACTCACTCACACGCACACACATTCACACACTCAAACACTAATAATTACACACTCACACTCTCATACACTTAAATACACAAACACACTCCCTTACTCGTACACTCACACGCTCATACATTCACATACTCACACACTCATACAATCATACACTCACACATACACGCACACATTCACTCACACGCATACACGCATACTGACATGCTCACACTCTTACACACATTCACATACTCACACTTTTATTCAGACTCTCACTTACGCTTACATCCACATGTAAACAACTTACACACTCATATTTCCTCACACGCATGCACACACTCACATACTCAGACACACTCACACATGTACATACTCATACTCTTACCCACGCCCGCAAAAACTGACAAACTCACACACCTACACACACGTGCGTACACGTGCACACATACATACAACCCCACACATATACACGCATACTCACACACGCACACACTCACATTTTACTTTGTTTTAATTTCATAACTCACTTGCACAGGACTGCATATCGATAAAGGAAACACAATGTATAAACTTCCAGAAGGAGAAAAATGCTGGAACAATACATCACCATAAGGTACAAACTGGTTTGTGTTCCCAGCCATGAAAATGTGGAACAACCTGAGAACCCAGTGGGCGTCATGAAAACGGCCTGAAGTTGCAAAATAAATTTTAAAAGTATCAAATTACCGGTCTAACAAGCACTAGTTCCACAGAAATGACGAATGTCATACAAGTATAGGCGAATATGTAGTGTTTGAAGTTTGCGATAGCTTGCCCAGACCTGGAAAAGAGAATTAACGAGTTTGTGGAAAAGCTCACCATTTTAACACAATGACCATCACAAGAAGGTTCAAAACGGATCCAACTGAGGCAACTATTTGAGTAAAGTACTGAGAGAATTCGAAAATGGACAGCATCTGCCTAAATGAAAAGAACTCAAGGGAGAGGCGGACTGTTTTGAAAACGTCACTGCGGAAGTTTCTTCAAAACGTCATCATGGAAGTGCCGAGAGTGGCAATTAAGAGTGGCAACTGTTAAAAACATAACTCCCTTAAGAACAGGTTGGACATACTAGTTTCTTGGAAACGTCACCATGGAAGTGCCACGGGGTGGCAATTAAGTTTAATGACTGTTAAAAACAGAACTCTCATTTTGCCAAAATTGCTGAATCGCTGCTGGTAACAAGGCAAACAAAAGTTCGCCTGCAATTATGAGAGTTTGTATTCATAGGAAGGGCAAAAGTTTTCCAAAACACTTCCAGGAACTAATTTTCCTTCTCCTAAATCGAAGATTTTTGCATTTAGGTTAAGGCCTTATCACACGAAGGGTTCATCACCGAGGAGTGTTCATAAGGTCTCCTATATACATGTTGGACTTTAAATGTCTTATCTTGGGATACTGTGAGGAAAATCCACTAAAAAGGTAGAATTTCCCAATTTCAAATTTCGACGCGCAGGGGAGTACCGTACAATTTACGATTGCCTTGGGGAAGCTACATTTTCGATATATTTTTTTGAATCGAAAAACCATATATAATCTTTTCATTATACGGCTCAAATTCTCAATAAACTATTTTGCCATATAAATTTTGCATCTAAAAGATTTAGACAAAAGATAGTTTCATAGTTTTCGATTTTCCCCAAAAGTTGTCAAAAGTCGTTATATGGGCTGACATTATGAAACTTTTGGGTCAATATCGATTTTTGATTTCGGGTTACGGGTTACGGTAGGTAACCCCTGTTTATTATAACTTTTCTCAAACTTTACCAAATTAAAAACGGGGGGGGGGGGGAAGTTTTCAATAACTCTTTTTACGCTGCCAAACTTTGTTATTCGCGCAAAAATGAGTGTGTTCAACGAAAATTTCCTACTAGAGTCAAAAACTCTAAACAATGGGAAAATATTTCACTTGTATCCCTTTTCTGAAACTTTTTATCAAAAGTGCGGTTATATTCACCGTGTTCGAAATATTGTACGCTTTTTTCTGCACATTCAAAAAAACATTTTTCTTTTAATTCTAGAAAAAAACATTTTTTATATCATGAAAACTGCGTATGAAAGGGAAAACTGGCGATTTTGAAGGGAATAGACAACTGAAAGTTACAATTGGTACGAATATATTTCAGAAAGCGCAAAAAAATGAAACATTTCCATCGACTTTTTGGGCTCTAGTGGAAAAAGTTCGGTGAAAACTCATTTTTTTGCAAATAACAAAGTTTATCAGCGTTCACGGACATTGTTCATTACTCAGCTAACCACTTTGTAGGTGTCTCGGCAGTGGAATGAATGTTTATAAAAGGAGAAAAAACAAATTTGATGCAAATAGGATTTCAAGTCGCACGAGGAAATGGCATTTCCATAAATACATCTTTTCACACGACATATGGACTTTGGATCCAAGTTGCTAGCGGATTAACAAAACTTGCCATGCGAACTTTGTTTGCAAAATAACTTTGTATTCAATATCTAGCCTGTTTTACCACAAATACAGATTTAAGTTCTGTTTACATATACGCATAGTCTAAAATGAGACATGTTCAGAGTAGAAAATGTATCTCTATTTATCTTTTTATGTATCTCTATTTAGTTTATCATTTGGATAAAAATGTCAACACCTTGTCCTAACAACAATTGAATATAAAAAGAAAGTTCGCTACAACACAAAATGAACTCAGAATACGGTCTTCAAAAACAAAAACTTCAAAACAACGAATCATTCACGAGGGAAATTGGGTAAATTATATGAATAATAGTAAGACAAAGTGAGTTGATAAATAGGTATTTATATTAAACTGTCTCAAAATGAGTGCTTTTCAAAAAATAGTAAAAGTTACTGAAATGTAAAAAATAGATTCATTTAAATTAATTAATTTTTGAAAATCCAAAATTTTGTGACTCACCTTTTCTGTTTCTGGCATTTTGCTGGAATCCCGAAATTGAATGTTGAGTTAGAAAAGAAAACAAATTTTGTTTAAAAAAAAACGTTCCTTTTACTTTTGAAGATCAATTTTTTAAATTTTTTAAATTAACGCAATTTTAGAAAAAAAAATAAAAAAAGAAAAGGACGAAATAGTAATAGGAAATACTCCCGATTCTTGAGTCTGAGAATTGGAACCAAGGTAAAAAATTAACTCAAAGTCTCTCTTTGTTGTTTGGCCTTTTTCACCTGCTGATTCTGAAAATAAAGATATCCATCCATTGAAAAACAGTTTGGCTTAAGGGGTTTTTGAAATTAGCAATTTAAATAGAAATTTGCGCACAATTCAAAATTTTGTCGGATCATTTCGCTGTTTGAATTGCAACTTCGGGGCAAATGTTTTTTCATCGTTTTTACGAGCCTTTTTAATCCCCTTGTCACATTTCAGACAAATCAAAAACAAAATGTTGTTTGTGCCAGCGGGGTTGGCACTTTGCTCGAGCACATCAGAAAACATTCCTTGAACCCCCTGCAAATGTGAAAATCTTGAACAAAACAGATCAGCATCTGTCAAAAGATTAGCATCTATAAAAGGACTTGGAAAGATCAAAAGAAACTTGTACTTTTGATTTGTCGTGTTTTACGATTCAACGAATATTGGGTACAAAAACAAAGGGACAATCACAATTGTAGCATATAAAGGAAAGTAGAATCGAGGACAAAACACGAAAAGGAACAACTTCCTTTTTACTTTTAAGTTTTCCGTTGTGCAATTTAAAAAAAAACATTTTTAAACGAAAGATCACTATTTTCAACTGTTACAAAATATCTGGTCGGTGTCCGAAACGAGACGATGGACATAAAATTTCAAAGTGGTTCAACTTGGCTGAAATTTGGTTTGTGAACATATTAGAACACATTTATAATAAAAATCATACGGAAAATCGATTTTTGGGTCTGTGGTACGGTAATGGTGTGAGGTGTACTGTAAGTCGGCTTAAACGATAAAATTCAAAAAATAAGGTATGGAACATTGTATGATGACAAACTTTGTAAATTAATGCGTTATCGATTTTTCACCTCAGACAAATATTAGTGACAAAAATTTTTAAAAGAAAATATTCTTTTTTTTTCTCGGGCATAAGGAATGTGTATCCGCGATATTTTTGTTACGTTAAAAGTGTACTTGAAAAAAAAATTCAGCCAAAAAAGTGCACGCCGCGGTAAGTGCAATTAAGTGTCAACATAAGTCGCGCCCCGCGGCACCCAATGACTGTGCAAACATCGATTTTTTTGTACACATCCCACGTTTTTGGATATCACATTTCTTAGAATGGAGATCTTTTGGAAATGATTTTTCAAATGCTTCTGAGAGGTACGATTATGTAAAAAAAACTTAAACAGAAAAATTAAACAGTTTTTTGCTTTGGAAAAATTACTCCATGAGCGGTTGACTGCTTTACAGCCACAACATATGGATTGCATGGCTTACAAATTATCTTAAAACGTTTTTAATTTTTTTTTAAAATTTTTATATTTTAAATCAAGCATAGTCCCTGACGGCTCCTTAAGAAACTTTAATATATTTTCTTTTTTACTCACTGACCGGTTTAAAAAAATCACATTCTGATCGATTTATGTTTTTGGTGTTTGTTTTTCTTCTGATTGAATCACCAATATAAAGAGTCAATTTTAATTAACATTGGTATGGTACCCGTGGCAAAACCCCAAAGCTAAACGCTTTTAAATGAAAGCAATACTTTAAAATCCTAGGTATTCTAAAAAAGCAAATATGAGCTTTAGTTTTTGTCATTTAAACGAAACACGTTGTTTTTTCATAGCTACCTTGTGTATATTTTATTTGTATTTGTTTATATAACAATATTTATTTGAAAAGTTAATTTTAAAAAAAGTTATTCGCTAAAGTCAAAAAACTTCGTATGTTTTATTGAATTTGGATAAATTTGGTTTTGAGAAAATGTTTAATTTTGTACTATAACATCGGTATTGCAGATTATGCACCAATTCGGAGTAATCTTCCTCGTTCTTATACTCTCAGCTTCTTTCTTTGCTGGAAGTAGAGAAATATGGCAGGATTATAAGGAATACCATTTGCAGAGGGTTAGTTTACTTTGATTTTGAATGATTATGCTCAAAAGCTCTCGATTGAATCTATTTTCTCTTCAGGAAAACAACAAGCTGAAGAAAGAATTGGGCATTGTGAAGAAAACTTTAGTGGAACGAGGGCTACAGCTATTGGAGTCCATGGATCACGCAAGACAAGCCAATTCTGCTCTCTTTCCATGCGTGGAGTCAAAACAGACACCCCAATCGGAAGAGGACACTGTGACTGAATCTGCAAAATATCAAGCGGTTAGTGGAAAATTGTAGTTCAAAGAGCTTCCCTTAAGTGACAGAGCGAAGAACCAGTTACAGTATACGCATGGCGGGTTTGTTTATTTTAGATGACAACACCGAAAAAAACATTTGCTTATTTATTTCTTTGCTAAGAAACGCGTGTTCGATTAAAATTTAAGGTTTATTGAGCCTAAACCGTCTTTTCTATATAAAAAAACTTTAATGGCTTAAAGGAAAATATTGATATTAAATTTGAATGACAAAAGATAATTAAATTTTAAGATATAGACCACAAAAATATTATTTAAGAACGCCTAGAAAAAACCAATTTACATTTTTTTTTAAATTAAAAGCGCGTGGCTACGTAAATGTATACGGGTAAAGTCGCAACCACGTATATTCTGTTAGATGTGCAGGCTTAGTAAGACCGCCTACAAAATTGGAAAACACCAATTTTAAACCAATCGGTTAACAATTATAAAACAGATAATTATCTGAAATGACTAAAACCTTGGTTCTCTTTCATTAAACACAATTCGTTTTTAATTCAGACTTTCGAAAGTAAATTTATATTAAAATGAAATTAAGAAATGCTGCCTCTGAGTTCCAAAAAACGTTTAACGTTTGTCAATTCCCTCTTTCGCTTAGAATAACGGGGGCGTAGCATCCGGCTGGCAAGACCCATGTAGTGTAAAATTTAACGAGATGGTATCACATAGAGAGGGTTGTTGGTTCGGTTCCCCTCGTAAACAGAAATTTTCGCAGAATAGTTTTCGTTTTCCCAACGATAACTATATAATTGTATTTTGTTTGAATTATTGCGAAAAACCCCAAAGCTTTTGTTTTTAAGACTTAATTGAAAATATCTTTGACATTATTGCAGTGCATTTTTTCACTTTCAATTAGGTTCAACATACTACTAAGACTTTCAAATAGTAACATTTTTTGCAGACTTTGATGGAAGTGTCGTTTGTGTTCCTTGTTCTGCCAATATCAGCTTTTATCATTTTCACATTCACCAACTCCAAGAACGGGTATAGGACAATTCAGTTGCAACAAGTGAGTTTAACTATTTTTCAAGCATTATGTTTTTTTATCTTCTGGATGTTATTTTAATTATTTTCAGGAAAACAAACAACTGAAGAATGAACTGGATGAGAGTAAGAAAACTTTAGAGAAACGAGAAGTAAACCTGTTAGAAACCATTGATCACGCCAAGGAGACGAAAAATGATGTATATTCAAACAAGGGAATTGTGAGTTTTTTGACTCAAGAGTTGGAAAAGGGACCTCTTTGTCGATATTGTTTGCGTGTGGTTATCATTACTGTATGCGGCGGGACTACTCTTCTACTCTTACCGTGGCCGCGGATCTTGTACGGGTGTGAAACTTGCGGCGCTATCATGCCAGACAACATTAGATTTCTGCGTCTTTTCAGGCGGGAATATTATAAATTCGAAAGTGGCGACCACAAACTTGCTAAACCGCTGGATTGGAAGGCTGCGTAAAAACCGTGCACGTGGTTCGTTAAAACACCGGTTAACTAAAAGTGCCTGTCGCCTGAAATGACTAAAAAATAACACTTCTAATACAGAATTCTCCAAAACGACGCAAAAACCACAGACTGTAATATAATTTCTGAAATAAATTTGAAAAAGGTCCCTGACGGAACCTTTAATAAAAAATTATATAAATTTTAAAGTTAATGAATTTTCAGTTTTTCCCAGCTATAGCTTACCGTAAGGCACTGCCTCCTGGAGCCACTCTGTCCGTTTGCGGCACTCCACTGAAACATGCGGATTTCGAAGAAGAAATCGAACTTGACCTCGAACTGGGTGACTCTTTCTACGTGCCTTTTCGTTTCTACATCAACATCATGGACAAGAACGGCAATGTCGCATTTCACTTCAACCCTCGTTTTGATCAAAGGGTTAGTTGCTAAAGTTAGAAGTTCTCCTAGTTTTAAAACACTTTTTTCTCCACTAAAACTCTGGTAATTCAGCTACAGTTAAACTTTTAATAGCTTTGGATTTTTTCACATGTTCTAACCTACATTTGTTTTAGAGAACTGCGGTAAACGCTTATATTGACGGGTGGGGAGAAGAGGAAAATTGGCACAGAGGACCTTTCAAGGAGAACGTCAAATTCAATATTGAGATCAAGAACACGGGGAGGGCTTTCGAGGTAACAAGATAAAATCTTGAATTTGGTGTTATATCAGCTGGGGGTCCAACTACAAAATGAAACGGTTGTACATTTCAATTCTGAACCTTCCAAGAGAATTGGTATGTGCCTTTTAAAACTATAATTTCAGATCAGAGTCAATGGCAAAACCTTCGGTTGCTTCAGCCACAGAGTAGATCACACCGAGTTGATTGGCTTCCAAATTGGAGGAGATGTCGAAATCAATTCTACCAGCATTACTATGCCATTTTCGTTGTGATAATTTTTTTTCTATTTTTTCAACACCTTTAAACATTGTTACAACTTCCGGAATAAAGTTATAAAAATTTTATATTTCGCAAAGTTTCCTTAACAAGAGAAAACTCGGGTAAGAAAATGATTCAAAATCCGATAAAGACCAAAATGCAATCATGTTGTTTTGAATCAAACACATAAAATTTACACTGTTTAATTTTACTCTAGATCAGCTTGAAAGATAAATTCTGCAACTTCTTCAAAATAGCTTGAAAATCTATTTCAAATACTCTTCAAAATAATCTTTTGTATCCTGCTCACAACGTATGGAATTTTTTTTTGGAGATATCGGATATATGGCATTGACATGAAATTGTTGTCCGTGTGGTTGTTTCACTATTGGTTTGTTCAAAGCCTCTGAAAGGACATAACTATGTAAATTTTTGAAACTAAAACTTGCAGAGATGCTCCGCTTTAAACGTCTGCGGCCGCGCCAAACCACAAAGTTGTCTTAGTGGCGCAGGCGGTAAGGGCCGCGACTGCGTATCAGATATTTGTTGTGGCTGCGGGTTCGGTTCCCTTGCAATGCTTTATCTTTTGTCCAAACTTTTATTTGCAACAGCAGCATTTTACATTATATAAATATTACAGATGAACCTTTATAATATCTGTTAATAGATAAGTGACATTGCTTCTCATCCCGCGGGTCATTCCAGTGGGCGCTTTTTCAAATTTCTTACAGTTTAGTAAGCAAAATTCTTCATAATATGAGTCCTTTTGGAATCGTCATTTAATGGTAGTCGTCGCCAATCCTAGTTTCCCGATTTCGGGCCTTAGCTTCCGTCGAATAGCACAAAACGCGAAGTTGCGTACAAAAACTATGTGTTTAAGCATAGTTACATAATACTGCGTCAGGTTAATTTTGCGAATCGCTGGGAAAGTAGGATTGGCGACGACTATAGTTTTAATCATCTTACGTGAATGGTATTTAGGAAAAAAACCATACTGAAATAGCAAACCCTTTTGAAAGTAAAAGCAAAAGTAATAAAACCTGTGCTTTTATAAAACAAAAGCAAATAGTAGCTTTTGTTTTTGCTATATAAACCAGGCACCCTATGGCTTTTTATCATTCACTTGTGGATTTGATTTATTTAGTTTTTTTGTTAAAAGGTTTCACTTTTGAGGGTTTTTTTGACAAAAAATGTTCGGGTGATTGTTTTATTATTGCATTATTCAAGTTACTTTCATTTTCCATAGTTTTACTTTTTACAATATACTAAATCTATTTGTAGGTTATGCACCAAACAACGGTTCTTTTCTTCGTTCTTGCGTTTGCAGCTTCTCTCTGTACTGGTAGCAGAATTATCACGTTTGATATAAACCCTCAATTGACGCGGGTGAGTTTTGATTTTATTTTCAAAATTATTGGGTTTTATGAATTAATTAATTTTTTTACGAAATTGAAAAGCTAAAGAGGGACCTAGATGGAGCAAAGAAACTAGTGGTAGAACGAGGGAAGAAGCTGCTCGAGACTCTTGATCATGTTCGAGACGTCAACGCCGCTTTGTTTGAATGTGAAGAAAAAACCCATTGTGGCGAGGACACTGTGACTGAGCCTGTGAAATATAAAACAGTGAGTTTTAAAGTAATAGTTGTAAAAGAGAACAGAACTTCGAAAACCAAAATCAATAAAGGACAAAATCGGCACAACGTTAGATTATAAATCATTTTGAAGGTTTAATATCATTTGAATGAATCAAAATAACAAAAATTGAAATATCCCAAAAACTTAATTTTTTTAAATTTATTAAAAAAAGAAAATAAAATAAATTAAAACAAAAGAAAAAAACTTTTTTCTCTAAATGTTTTATCCATTCGTACTGTCATATTATGGCTATCCGAATTTTTTTTGTTGACTTTTTATTCTATAAAAACTTGATATAAATATGAATAAAAAATGAATCTATTAAATAATAAAAAAGAATTTATTTTTTTTAAAAATTGCCTACTGTAGTAATTCGCAAACCAAAGGCGGCTTTCAAAGAAACAGAAAAAATCGATGTGGTTCAAAATGAAGTTTTTTTTCAGTTTCTCCCTGCATTCACGCAACGAAAGTCACTCCGCCCTGGAGCCACTCTGTACATTAATGGGGTTCCACTGAATCACGATAGTTTCAACGGCGAATTTGAAAATAACCCCGAACTTGGAGACTTTTTCTACACGCCCAACCGTTTCTACATCAACATCATTGACACGCGCGGAAACATTGCACTCCACTACAATCCTCGTTTTGATGAAGAGGTCAGTCACAAACGCTAAAAGTTTTAATAGTTTTAGTTATTGCGTTAGAACATGTTTTGGCACTTTAAGTTTGTTTTACTATGCTAAAGAAAATATTTTAGAGTATTATTGCTAATGCCTACATCGACGGCAAATGGGGACAAGAGGATATGTTTCCCATTGGTTGGTTTAAAGCAGGCACCTATTTCAACATTGACATCAAGATCACGGAAACGGGTTTTGAGGTAAGCACTTTGAAATGATTATTCCTTAGTAAAATTTATATTCTGGATGGTCTAACATCACAAAATCAGGCTTTTTTCTAGAATTTTGTGATTTGGTTGTGTTATGAAACTGGGTTTCAAAAACTAATCATAATTTTTTCAGATCGGCGTCAATGGCGAAAACTACAATTCCTTCAATCACCGCGTAAACAACACCGAGTTAGTTGGCTTCCAAATCGGAGGAGAAGTCGAAACTCTTCCACTAGGATTTCTCAACCGTTTACCCTTTCATAATCACTTGATCCCTTTGTTCACCTTGTAAACCATTTGCACCTTCCGGAATAAACTTTTGGTAAACTTCTGTGTGTGTGTGTGTGTGTGTGTGTGTGTGTGTGTGTGTGTGTGTGTGTGTGTGTGTGTGTTATAGATCCCTAACATTAAGAGACACAGTTTAAAAACGTACAAAGTAAATGTTCAAAAAAAATTACCACATTTTTTGGGATAACCTCACTTGTTGTGAAGATGTTCATTCAGTGGAAATGTAATATAAAAACTTTGGGTAACCCGTAAACAAAATTAAAGAACATTCTAAAAACGAAAAATTTCCATGATTCCTGAATGTGCGAATATTTTTTCCAAAAAATTAACGGTCCTTCTGTCCGGTCAGGAATCAACCAAGCAAAATTCACAAAAGTATGAGATAACTCATTGGCGAACACGATAAACTCACAATGATAAACTCAAACGAAAATTTCATTTAAATCAAATAAAATTTTACCAAAACCGGCTTTTTAGCCAAAATACAGCAATTTGCTATTAAATATCGTTTCAAAAATAGTAGGTTTTGTATTAATTTTGTTATTTGCTACTACGGTACATTCCAGACAGCGGCTAAATCAAAAAAAGCTCAAAATGGCGGGAACTGGACGCATTCAAAAAACCTTAGCTTTTTTAAAGAGCTTTTTTTGTTGGTATATAAACAACACAATCATTCATTCCTCACATTTTTATTTCAGTGGTGTTTTCGTTTTTAGTTCTTTTTTACGGCTCACTTAGATTTATATCATTTTATACTAGAATTTGACCATTAACTAGTTCTGTATTGTTGCTCTCTTTCTTCATTTTCTTAATTTCTAGAAAAACACATAATTTGTAATTTCTAGATGATGAACCTAGCAGGGTCCATTTTACTTGTCCTCGCCTTCTCAGCTCCCTCTTCCATAGGCCATATTGTAAATTCTCACCATCACACACATCATGTGAGCCTAGTTTTTTTGTAGCCAATCAATTTTTCATACTTTTTATAAACGTCCCTTTAGAAAATCAAGATGTTGGATCACAAACTGGCTGAGGCAGTCAAGGAAGTTGAAACCTGTTCTGCTCAACTGTCGAAAGCTGTGGATAATCTACGCACTGCTAATGGAGCGCTGCTTCAGTGTAAGGAATCGAAAAGCGATTGTGATTCGGGAATCAAAAACACGATTCAGCTTGTGGATGAAACGGTTAGTTGATTCAGAATAAGCAAAATAGGTTACCGGCATTGATAAAAGTCGTGTCTGGGAGTTCCCAGTGCTGGGTGGTCTGATTTGATCTGGGTTTGAGTTACCCAACGCTGCCCACAACTTTCATACAAGCTCCTGCGAAAACCTTGTTCTTCTTCACTTTACATGTTTAAATTTGTCAATTCCTGCCCGCTAGAGTTGTAAACACAAAGCACGCCGTGTGTAAAAATTGCAACTGTGAAGAAAACCCAAAAACATCGTTTCCAACTTAGCTATATAGGCACCACATTCTGTAAGGACAAACAACCCCGCGGAGCACGAAATTTTAGCTTTGGTTGCTTTAGACCCAAAGAAACCACAAATAACCTTATGTCGATAATTTATTGTCTAAGGTCCTTAGGGAGCCCTTAAGGCCGAAACTCGCTAACTCGGTTAATCATTAGCCTGAAGGGTGACATTCGATAGCTATTTTCAAATTAAATTTAAAAATCCTTCAAAAACTTTTCTTTCCTTTGTTTACATAAAGGGAAAAGCGAAAACCATGTTTTTTTCCTATTATGTGAACGCACATTTGCCGATTGCCCGCAGGGACTAGTCTATTCGCATTCTAAGTGTAATTGCCGTCAAAACCGTTGCTTCTATATTAAATTATCGCTACCTAAAAGTGGTTAAAAGTTTACTTTAAAAGGACAAGTTGCCGTTTTTGTCACCTTAGCATGAATTCAGGTCTAACATTTAATACTTTCAAATTTCAACCTTACCAGCAGAATGAGGCTGCGAAAGACCTAATTTCCGGTTCAAAATTGCTCCTTTTTGCTTAAAATCAAGCAACTTCAATTTTGTTTCAAAATTTCTGATTTTTATTTCATAAGAAAAAAACTTTTTTTAGTTCCCTCCCGCCCAAACTCTCGCCTTCCGAAAGGCATTGCCTCCTGGAGCTACCCTGGTCGTCCGTGGGACTCCAGTGAAGCATGACTCCGACTATGACTACGAATGCAACATCGGCTATCATGATGGACGTGCTGACTTTTTCTACAAGCCCCAGCGTTTCTACATCAACCTCGTCAGCAAGAGTGGAGATGTGGCTCTCCATTTCAACCCCCGTTTTGATGAAGAGGTTAGTTGCTTTTTTAAACTGTTTTTTGTAGTTTAGTTTCTGTATTGAACAGAAAACATATTTGTTTAGAATACTCTTGCTAATTCCTACATCGGTTGGTGGGGACGCGAAGAACGCTGGCCCAGGGGACCTTTCGAAGAAGGCGTCAATTTCACGGTTGAGATCAAGAATACGGAAACGGCTTTTGAGGTAAGTAGTTTGATCATCTAGATAATCAAAAGGCATGGTAGTTTATGGGTGGTCAACCCAGTTGACTGACTGGGTGGTCCAACCAAAATTCAACAAAATGTGCTGTGTTTCGATCTACCATCGATCTTTTTGCCTGAATTTTACGCCCTTAGCGTTTAAGCAAAGTTAAATCATAATTTTCAGATCAGCGTGAACGGCGAATTCTTCAATTCCTTCGACCATCGTGTCAACAACTCCCAGATTTCTGGCTTCCGCATTGGAGGAGACGTCGAAATCACCGGCGTCCAGATTGTCTGATTGCTTTCCTTTGTCTCTTCGTCACACTTCTGTCTAAAACAATGGTTCCAATTTGTTATTTTCCCTTAAATTTTCAAAACACACCGTGTCATCGTTCGGTATCTTTCACAAGACTGAAACTTCCTTTGAAATAAACTTTTGACAAACAAATTCATTTTTTTTAGAATTGATCAGGTTGGCAAAACTGCATTTGGCAAACTAACTGTAAAGCTATTGTTTTGTCTTTCGAAGGTGAGCTTAAAGGTTTTTTAAATTTACTTTACTGTTATATCTGTCACTAGGGAGTATTTTCTTTAAGGTTTATTGAAGGAAATAATAACATAACATAACATATTTATTCAGTGTCACATATTATTAATGTGCTGAACATGAAGTCGCGCGAAAGCTGCCACCAGTTTTGTCCAATGACTGCCTTCAGTTCATCTCACCAGCGCTGTCGGGGTCGTCCTTGTCTTCTGCTGTTGGTGTAATTTTACGGGATCCACGTAGTTAAGATTCTTGCCCATCGTCCTCCTTCCACGTGCCTTATCTTATTTGCACAGGTTGATTTTCTTCTGAAGGCTTCTTTTATCCAGTCTTTGGTTTGTGTAGCATTTCTGAAATTACTTCTTACCTGAAAAAAAACTTAAAACTTACCCGAAACATATTTTGGAAAGGAAAAGTTTTTTTATTGAGTTTCAATATTCATATCAAACATTACGAAGCTCCCTTTTTTGTTTTAAAATTTGTCCATTGAACATTCGCTGATCGGAGAGTTTGCCTTTTTTCAGATTTTATCGCACTAATCCAATACCACCCAGACAGCGCCGCCGATTGAATGATAAGAAACGCTCAGTGCCGATTTATTGCGCCCACCAACCCTTTCTTTTCTCGCTTTTCAACGCATTTTTGTTTTAACGGTTGTTTCCATACTAAATTTGTTATATTTAGAAATGCATATATCTTTTTCTCTACAAGGATTTATCTAATGATTTTTGCTGATTTGAAGTATATTAACGGCACAAAGTAAGTTTTAAGATGTTAAGTTGTGTTAAAAAAAATTTAAATTTTTAAATTTATGTTTTTTTTAGGTTTTTTTTATTTGGTATGGAAGATGCCTTCTTCACCTAACCCGCGTTAACGTGAATTTTATTAATTATTGGACCAGCATTCTTCGCAGTACTAGGACCCTAAGGGGTGTCATCAATTACGCATCATTTGTCATGTGAAGGTAGGATGATTTTTTTAGCATGGCAAAAACGCTTAATAAATTGTTCTTCAAATGTTTAAAAAATTAAGGTGTTTTTGTCATTTAAACTTTCTTTATTTTTATAAAAGATATTTTATTTTCAGATGTTGCTGCCCATATACTTTGGCTGCGTACAATTTGCAACCGCCTGAATAGTTGCAACAACTGCAATCTACTTAATGAACTTTTTTATACTGCTCATTCACAAGTTTATGTTTGTTTTCTAAATGCTAATAAATTAGTTTTTTTTTTCAAACAGTGTTAAAAAACAAACCCATTGAGGAACAGTTGAAACAAATAGAATAATGTGCGAAAAGTTATGGTATTTTTGATGTTTTGTTTTAATGACATATTTTTAATTGGTAAATGAATGTTTTTGTGTATGCGTGTGTGTGCATGTGTGTGTGGGTTTGTGTGTGTTGTTAGTGTGTAAGTGTTATTAAAAAGTTTTATCCATATCATTTTTTCAAGGACGACAGAAAGTTGTATCTTCATTTTTGATAGTTTCTGAAGAAATCGAAATTGTTTTCGATTTTACAACTTTGTTCGATTTTAAATCGTCCTTGAAACATCCGCTGATAATTGATTGTTCACTTTTACTGTTTGATCGCGCTAATCCAATAACACCCAAACGGCGCCGCCAATTTCCATAATAACAGACCCCCAGTGTCGTTTTACTGCCCATCCATGTGGCTTCCCTTTTGTGTTTTTTTCCTTTTTTACCTGCAAGAAATAGTCAACTCTGCTAAGAGGTCTTTGTCTGCTTACACGAAAGCTTAAAACTTACCCGAAAAATATTTTGGAAGAGGCAAGTTTTTTTTATATTGAGTTTCAATATTCATATCAAACATTACGAAGCTCCATTTTTGGTTTTAAAATATGTACATTGAACATTCGCTGGACGGAGAGTTTGCCCTTTTTCAGATTTTATCGCACTAATCCAATACCACCCAGACAGCGCCGCCGATTGAATGATAAGAAAGTCTCAGTGCTGATTTATTGCGTCCACCAACCCTTCCTTTTCTCGCTTTTCAACGCATTTTTGTTGTAACGGTTGTATTTTTTAGAGAAAGTTAAAAAGTTTGTCTTGGGGCGGATTCGAACCCTTGATGTTTGCCTTATAAATAGCTAACAATCGTTTGATCAGCTGGGCGGCCCGGTACTGCCCGACAAGCGTACAAATCTTTATTTGAAAATAAAATACCTTAAAAGCGTCTCATGGAAAGGTACTTTCGGCTTACCGGCTATTTCTTTCTCAAAAAGTAATCTCATAGTAAACTTTGAGCAAGTTTGTATTATTTTTATGAACCTTCCCCATGGAACGCCCGCTGAACGGAGAGTTTGCCCTTTCCAGTTCTTATCGCACTAATCCAATACCACCCAAAGAGCGCCACCGATTGCCCGATAAGAACCACGCAGTGTCGATATATTGCCCGTCAATGTCGCTTTACTCTTCGTTTTTATTGTTTCTTTTTTAATTGAACCGATATTTACACTAATTATGACATATTTAGAAATGCATATATCATTTTTCCTCCAAGTAAATAGTTGATTTTGGTTTTTGTCGATTCGACCTGGACTTCGGGACACATAGTGAGTTTTACCATTTTAATTGTTTTAATTTGGTCTACAAACAATAAAATCGAGTTTTAAGGTTGTGAATGCAAGCAGGGAAATGGATGGGTGTGGCGTTCTTCACATATCCAGCATTCACGTCAATTGATAAACTACGTCTCATTCGTAATCGAAAGGTAAGATAATTTCGTAATAACATTTTTTAAAGAAATTCTCTCTCTGGAGGTTATTTATTAAATTTTTGGCAAAGCAGTGACAGCAATTTTGTTTTTTATAGAATAATTTATATTTTCAGGTGGGCGGAAGCTGTGGATTTGTTCCACTGGTGACAGAATTCTACATAGATGCCTTTCGTTATCTTTTTGCACTTTTTTTATTATTTTAGAGACATTCAGTTATACTTCTTTGTTTGCTTGCGGAATAAATTTTTAATAAAAATTTAAAGTTGTGAAAAGTGCAGAATTGTATGTGTGTGTATGTGTGTGTGTGTGTGCGTGTCTGTGTGTGTGTTTGGGTGGAAGTAGTTTTGTTTCTGGGAAATTTTTATTTCTTTCTGTTTTTTAGAAAAAAGATATATGTAGAAACCATCATCATGTTTTTAGCTTTTTTTTTAAAGCAAGCAACAGTGCCAATAAGGATTTACCTGAAATTAAAATCTGCAATTAAAATCTTTTTTTTTATTGAAAAGTTAATACGCACTTTGCCCATTGATAAATTTTTCTACTGAACTTCCAAAGAATAATGACAATTTTCAGAATCAAAAAGGCTAACGCAACTTTCTTTGAAACAACTAAAAAAGTACACAGTCGTCCTCATAAGGAAATGTTAACGGTGAGACAATTCTTCAACAAATTCGCCTATTTTAATAATCAGCTTTTTTAAACATCTGTACTTTCTATTGTTTAATATGTAATAACTGTTTGTGAATCAGTGACCAATCTGTTGAATAAAGGTTAAAAACCAAAGCTCATTTGTAAAAGTTTTCAGCTTCCTCCTACGCCCGTGAAAAAGATTAATCGGTCGGGGACGAAAACTTGCACATTATCTTTTTTTCGTCCGGCGAAAGCTCAGAAAAGAGTGTGTCATTGATTGTAGCGAACGCAATTGTTTTTCATTTTCTATACAAATTTTAAAACTCCTTCCACTGTAATTTTTTTTTAAAGTAGATTTATGTCACTACATCAGTTTAAGACAGGTTTTTTAATGTAAGTGAGGGGTCTGTGTGTGTAAGACGTTTTGTTTCTAGGAAATAAGAGGGCTAAGGTTTTATATCTTTCTGTTTTTTTTTTCATCATCATGTTTTTAGCTTTCTTTTTTTATTGAAAAGTTAGTACGCACTTTTGCCGATTGATAAATTTTTAAACTAAACAAACACTAAAATTAAAAAGCGTGTTTTTAAAGCACTGGAAAAATACATGTGAAAAGATAAAGTCAGTGTTGTTAAAAAATTTATTAAAATTATTTTTTTCAAACACGAGTGAAAGTAGATGTTTAAATTCCCTTTTCAAAATCTGTCCTTGAAACATTCGTTGATAAATGATTGTGCACTTTCAGTGTCTTATCGCGCTCATCCAATACCACCCAAGCAGTGGCGCCGAATTCCCGATAACAGACCCCCAGTGTCGTTTTACTACCCATCCATGTGGCTTCCCTTTTTAGCGATTGTACTTTTTCTAATTTTTATACATTTAGGAATGCATAAATCATTTTTCCTGCAAGAAATAGTCAACTCTTTTGGCTTTGGTTAATTTACGTGGTGAATAGAACACCCATATGTGAGTTTTTAAAAGTATTGATTCTGAAAACTCCAATTTTTAGGTTTTTTTTTGTTATTTTGGAGATAATCGTTTCCAAGAACATGGAAGGGCTTGGCATTCTGCTTTACGAACTACTAATGACACTATTAGACTAAGAGGGTAGGTTGATTCAATTTTAACATTTTGGACGCTATTCACTATTTTCGAGACTTTTTATAAACTAAGCATTTTTTTAAATATTTTCATTAATGGGAGCTATAAATTTAACTTTCAGATGATGATTACAGAAGCTGTCGACATACTCTGTCAATGATCATCTCCTTCTAACAGAGTTCTGGATAACGTTCATTAATATTTTTGTATGTGTCCCTGATATTTGTAAAATATATGTTTTTTGTTCAAATTTTTTTCCATTGTGTGATGGGTTCCGGGTGCGGAGTTTAATTGTATGGGCGTGAATGTGGAATGATCGCTTTCAACTTGTGAAAAAGTTGGTGAAAATTTCTAAATAGATGTTTATTGCTTAAGTTATTTAGAAGCGGTTTAAAGTTATGCCAGATTTTAAAAAAACTCCAATGGATTTTTTTTAAAAAATTGATCAGATTATTCTGAACCAGTTATTGATGGAAACCCAAACAAGTTTACAAATGGAAACGCGAAATAGTTTTTCACACTGTCCAATTAACCTAATTATTAGTGATACATCCCAATTGATTCTAATTGTCCCAATTGTTTGTGATACTGATAGTTGGTTAAATATTTGTTTCACAATCTCCGATTCCTTGTTTCGGTTCCCCTCGTAATCGTTTTTGAAATGTAAGCAAGGGATGGCAAATTCCATTTTGAATATCGTCTCACTACGGGCAAACGAATAAAGTTCTGGCCCAAATAAAGTTGATGTTCCTTGACCGGTCGGAATGACTTGCCCTTTGCCGTTTTTTTGCCCAGCGCCAACACACCAACGATTTGTCACATTGATAGCGGCAATCAATCAGCTTGGCTTTACTTTTTGTTCAACTATATTTTCATATTTTAACTTTATTTCTTCACTTTTTTTTTTAACAAAAATTTGCAGAAATGTATATATCATTTTTCTTTATTACTTATGATTCATCGTATAGTTTCGATAACTTACACAAGGTAAGTTAAAATGTTTGTAAAATTTTGACCTAACCACACACAAAAATTCTTTACCTCTACTTAGGTGTTTTTGAAGAGCTAAATCAATCTGAAAACATGAGAAATGGATTTATAATTTTGAAAGTCGAACTTCGGCCATTTTGCAAGGGTTTGTTTTGAATTACCCCTTTTTACGTCAATTTTTCATTTATAGACAGCTTTTACTTGTAACAGCAAACTGGAAAAAAAAACTTTAAAAAAATGAACCTTATTAAATGAGCTTCATTGTGATTTGACATCACTGGCCAATTCAGGAAAGTATAAAAAAGCGAAAAGGACGACAGAGGAACATTTATTTCTGATACACAATTGTTTGGCATGTGGTAATCACTGAGTTTTCCAAGAAGACCTATTTATCAATGTAAGTTATTTACATATTCATCGGCCACTTGTCAAATTTCAGACTCGTCAAAATACCCAGGCGTGTGGAATAGTATTAAATTGTGTTTTTGAAGAGAGGATTTACCATCATCCTACCCTGGACTGAATTAAATTCTTTCTACAGTGCCTGCCATAACTCATTATTGATTGCTGTCTTTATGTGTTTGTATAATAAAATGTTTATTATTCAAGTTAAAAGTTAGAAGTTTTTCACTGTGTTCCGTGACAAGCTCAAAACAATTTGGTAAAAAAACGGCAAAAATGAAAAAAAACCCTTTTATTACCTGTTTTCAGCCCAACAATCGCCCTTTCTCCCCCCCCCCCCCTTAAACACATTATATTTTTGTGTTTCTGGTTTGGCAGATAAGACGTGAACTGGCACTTTGTCGTTTTTTTGCCCGACGGCGACGAAAAGATTTCTGTCATTCTGTCATTCATTGCTGCCAACGGCTCTGCTTTACTTTTCTGTAACAAACTCTACAACTGCTCTTTTTTGTTTTCCTTTCAAGTAAAACCAACTTTTCTATTTTCAGAAACGTATAGATCATTTTTCTCCTTTATTTCTAAATAATTTTTTCGATGCAAATGGCTGACAAAATAAAACCAAAGATGAAGGTTAGTTTGAAACATCTAAATATTTTATACTTTTAATTGCAGAATTCATAGTATGAAAATTCTGCAAATTTTGCAGGAACTAGGGAATTGGATCTTTCTTACGAATTTCACCAATACCCCTTAAGTGGTGTCAAAACTGGAACTAGCAAAAGTAGAATATAAGAACAGTATACAAATAGTATTTTTCAGGAAACAGGGCAATTGACCTGGAATGAAGTTTTATTTTTCCACCGACGAACTATAATTATTTAGTTTACTTGTAAGGAAGTGTTTTAAGAAATAGTCAAAAAAATTACAAATATAAATAGGTAAGAGCATTTTCCTTTTCTAATGTTTTTTTTTAGATAAAACGCTTCAAAACTTGGTGCTATTCACTTCTCCTCTGGGTGCTTTCCTTGATCTTAATATTGTTCATCGTATTGGATGAATAAAATATGTTTGCTGATGTTTTCAAAGTTCTAGACAAGCTTGAAGATATCAAAAAGTGTTAATCTTTGTGTCAATTGTGGTCAATGGCCGCTCGTTTTACAAAATAAATACTTGCTTAAAATGTGGTTACATTGTTTAAATGTATTTATTGTGTAAACGGCCATAAATCTGCCGATTATTTTGATATATGTCGATAACGGAATAAAAAAAATAAGCAGCATAATAATGATTTTCTTCTCCCCCCCCCCTCGCGGAACAGCTGGAGCTATCCAGAACGTAATGCAATGATGTAAACTTGCCCTTTAGTTTTTTTTATGCCGAACTTTGAACTTGAATTGTTCTAAAGAAATTTGATCAAAAACTGCCAGAATGTACCATAACAATTCGGTTCAAAACAGCCGAAAATGCCAAAATATCTTTTTATTAGCCGTTTTCAGCCTAAAAAATACATTAAAACAAAGTCTGCGCTATGGCCCCCCTCATTTCCGAACACCATATATTTTTGTGTGTCTGGTTTGACGAAATGACGTACGTAAATGTGCACTTTGTCGTTGTTTTTTGTGCCCGACGGCGGCAAAAGATCTCTGCCATTGATTGTTGCAAACGGCTCTGCTTTACTTTTCTGTGGCAAACTCTACCATTGCTCTTTTTCTTGTTTTTATTTCAAGTTAAACAAATTTCTCAATTTTCAGAAATGTATAGATCATTTTTCATTTACTTCTAACTAACCATTTTGATGCAAATGGCACATTCAAACCAAATATGAAGGTTAGTTTGAAACAGCATAATGTTTTTTATACTTTTCGTAGAGTCAAAATTCTGCAAACAATGCAAGAATAGCTTCTTGGACCACCGGTTCTTTCTTATGTATTGTACCAATACCTCCTTAAACTGGTGTAAAAAAGGAATTTGTTTAACGATAGAAAAAAATGACAGTATGCTATACTATAGTGTTTTTTTGGGAGAGACAGGTCTCCACAGAAATGGAGTTTTATTTTTCCACATACAAAAGTTAATTGTTAATCAAATTGGTAGCCAAAAACTCCTTGAAAAAATGAAAGTGGAGACTGTCGATTAAAGTGAGCAATTTTAAGTTTCCGTTATCAATGTGTGCCATATCATCCACATAAATATTTTTAATGTTGGGTAAGTTTTGGAAAACCTTCAAAAACTGTTTCGTTTTCTACAACAAGGTTTGGAATGCGATCGCTTCAGGGCCTATAAAAATCAATCAATATTTTTTTCGCGAATTTGTGTTGCTTTCACCTAAGCTATCGATTAATTTGAATTTAATTTGAGACTATTTTGCATTAAATCCGTTAATTTATTTATGTTGCAAAGTTCAGGCACGCAATCCCTTTGAGACCAAAACACGAATTTTGATCTACGATCTACTTTCGCATATATTGCAACATACTGACATAAGAACTAAATCTGTTTAGTAGAAGCAAAAATATGATGTGATGTCACACACAGATAGCCCTTAAAATAAAAATAAATCTTCATTAATAATATTGTTACGACAATCATTTTAAAAACACAAGCAAATAATTAACTTTATGACATGTTGTTTAAAACGAATTTAAGTGTTTGGCAGAGGTAGACAAAAACTGCGAGATCACTGCAAAAATCTTATATTGAATCTTATTTAAGGCTATTTAAGGCTCACTGCTTCGAGAGCCTTCATTGCTTCGTGCTGTATGAAAGCAAATACAAGAAAGACGTAAGAAAACTTTTTTGTGGAGATTAGAAATTCAGACTGTCCGCTTTTTGAAGTAAGTGGTAATTTTTTCAGAACAGTGCCCGCTCGAAGGCCATGAAGCAAGCGTGAAAATGGAGGCCTGGGCAAATGGAGAAAGGGTAATCAGATTTGGTGTCTTTTCAAATGATTTCTCAGATATTCACGAATATAGACAGCGAGAAGCCGATGCAATTCCAAATCAGACAAGAAGTAGTCTTCAGTGATTTGGGAGACGCCATGAAATCCGTGCAAAGACGAAATGGGAACTTTTATTTCTTCCAAGAAGACCTATTTATCAATGTAAGTTATTTATTTATTCATCAGCCACTTGTCATATTTCAGACTCTTCAAAATACCCAGGCGTGTGGAATAGTGTTATATTGTGTTTCTGAAGAGTGAAACGATTTTTAACCATCAGACCCTTGACTGAATTACATTTTTTCTACAGTGCCTGCCATATCTCATTATTGCTTTGTTGTGTTTATGTTTTTGTATAATAAAGTGTTTACTGTTCAATTTAAATTTTGAAATTGATAAAGCTTGTCAATTACTAAAATTACATTTTTTGGTCTTTTTTTACATTTCAAACTGTTTGTTTTAAAAAAAGATTTTCAAAGTTTCAACGTGTTTAATAGGCGATAGGCGACAATGTTTCGGCGGCAAAACATGAACAATTCTCCTGGCTGTTTCTAAATTAAAGTTTTCATTTTCATATATTTGAAAACAAAAAAGTTCTGCAAATAAATAGTAGTTGATCCCCCCCCCCGCGGAACAGCTGGATCTAACACCAGGACGTGATGGAATGACGTAAACTTGCCCTTTAGCTTTTTTTATGCCGAACGCCCCACGGCTCGAATGGCGCCATCGATTGCCCCCAAGAGCATCCCCCTACTTTTTCTAGAAACCCTTTTTATCTTCTTTCCTTAAAAATGTAACTTAATTCAAAGTTTCAGAAGTGCTTAAATCACTTTTCACCCACTGCTTTATCAATGTGGAATTATTCAATACGTGATTTATACTTACAACAGGTATACCAATTACTTTAAATTTATAAAGTTTAAACTTTGGTTGTTAATTTTTTTTTCTTTCAAGTTGCTACGATGGTTTAGTGACGAACAAATAAAATCATTGTGCATTTCTTGTAAATTTGAGGAATGTTTTTAAATTAAACTAAAATTGCGACTTTACTTTTAAAAGCGAAAAGTGTATGTTTCAATTTTTGCAGATATGTAGAACAATCAACAACGTCAAAAGGGAGCAATACTGACTTTTGGCTTAAATGATTTCTTCGCGGTGAGGGCTGTTTACAAGCATGTAAGACTGTTGCCAAGTTTGGTTTTTCATCAGGTAAGTAAACTACGTAGCAGTATTTGAATTACCACTGGCTTTAAGGATTTATTTAATGTTTATGAACAAATACATAGAAAAATACGACAATTTTTTTGCAATTGAAAAAAATTGGTTCTGATTGACACCTGCAAAAACTGGCATTACAAAGGTAAGGAAATAAATATTTGTGTGGTTTAATCGGTCATTTTCCAGATGTTAAGGAAATACTTCTATGGCTAAAATTGTTATCTCCAGATATTTGCGCAGCTCTTCTGTTCAATCTTGGATGCTCCAAGTACAAACCTGTGATTTGTTTATGTTTTTGTAAATAACATTTTCTTTTATGTTTATTAGTTATTAAAATTAAAATAATTTATTAAAAAAAATCTTTGTTGTGGCGGCCGGCCAGTTTCGGACTGAGCGCGGTGCGTTGGATAGTGGAGAGATCTATCGCGCAGGTAGAACGGCGCGCCGGTAGCTAAGTGGTTAGAGCAGCCGACTGCAGTCGTGAAGGTTGCGGTTCGAGTCCTGCCTGGTGCATAGCTTCTGCGAGTACCTCTATGACCAATCGTGTTAAGGGCAAAATCGCGTTAAGGGTTAAGGGTGTCTTTCATTTGTTTGAAAATAAAGCTAGGCTAGGCTTGGTATTCTACAATGATGTTGGTATTGCTATTTGTTTGAAACTTGTACAAAAACAGTTTACAAAACATGTTTTAGGTTCCAGAAAACATCTCAGAATAAAGTAGCATGAAGAGCTCTCATTAAAAAAATTAAATAAAATCTGTATATTTGGTACCACAGTATTTTCTATAATTGCTGTCACTCATCGGCGCTATCTGTAAGATAACATCTGTCTATTGGCGTGTTTAGCCATCAATGCCAACACAGCCTCTGGCTATTCTTGCAAAAACCTTAGTTTATTTATTTTTATTCCTGAAACCTCATTTTCGTATTTAAAAACCAGGTTTCTTTTCAGAAATATATGAATTACTTCTCTTTATCGATCACTTCAATATTGTATTTTGAGATTCTTGTAACAGGTCAGTGAATAAAAAATAATAATAAGTCTTTGAAAACTTTATACTATTCAAACGGCGAACTTACACAGGTTTTACCTTGATGGATTTATTTATCTGATTAAATATTCTGTTTTGGGTGATCTACGTTAATAAATTGAGATTGAGCAAGGAGACAAAGTTAAAATTACATGTTTTGCTCGAAGATATAAACTAAAAAAATAATATATACATCTTTTTCACTGAATTTTATTACTGTAAACCAACCTTCTTTAGGAATTGATTTTTCTGGGTGAAGAATTTCAACATCTGTTCCTTCATAGACAAACTGCATATAGTAACGTTCTGTGTAGGTAAGTAAACTTTTAATTCACAAAACAAAATTTAAAAACTATTCCTAGATCCCTAAATCCCTAGATCTTGCAAGTATCCCTAAAGTTGTTGCATTTTCCTCATTCTCATTCCATGTTGCAGTCAACATAATGTACTGTAATTGAAGAAGCTCTCACATTCCCAGGAACTATTGATAAGCAGTATACCACCAATTAATCATATGAGTTTCTTATTCTTGTTTTATCTCATAGAGAGTGAGGGGAAGGGTAAATTCCCATTGAGTAAGGGTAATCCAAATTGGAGTGTACGTATACAAGATCTGGTCAATTCGCAGGGGCAGGTCATATTGAGGACACGCAATTGCTTGAGGTTCCTACACCAATAAATTTCCGTTGTTCCCAATAGGTACTACAGTTATTATGTTGGAAGTGGGATAATGATAGGAGTGTTGCATGGAAATACTATATACTGTATTCACCTTTTTCCGATTTTTCTAAATCGGTTACAGCTCAAACAGGTATCCCTGGCGTGTCTATTCTTCCATTTTTTTTTGTTTTTAGGTCACCCACCCAGAACTGAAGCTGCTGTCTACAAAAACAGAGTGTCGATCGAGCCACTGAGAGGAAGTTTTATTAAAATTTTAAAAAAACGAAACTCGAGTTTTATTTTCCTCTTTTTCATAGATAGCGTCGACGGAGTGTTTCCCGCACCAGAAAGAAGTTAAGTTGAGAGAGAGGACAGCGCTTTAGTTGAGTAGCTCAGAGACGAAGCTGTCAGCAGTTGATCTGAGGAAGCAGATCCAAAAAAGGCTCGAGGCCAGCTAAAACCGTGTGTTCTAATGGTTGAAAAGGCATCGGTTCTGACCTTCTGAGTCCTTGGTTTTGATGGACCCCCTGCACAAAACCCTCTGGTTCTGATGGACCGTCCGCACAAAATTTTCCGAAGTTAATCACTCTAAATCTTGCCAGTTTGAGACAACTGGGCATCTTAAAGACGAAACCAAGTCATATGCGCCGAAGCCAAGAACCATTTCTTGTTTGATTATTTGTCCAATGCGAGAGAAAAAAAAGTTACAAAAATATAACCTTCGTCTACCCCAACTACTGCCGACTGCAGCAGCCTGAAAAGCCCTTCTTTGTCCCAGGTAAGTTTTTTTTTCAAATTTCTTGAGCTGATGCTCTTCCCGCAAAGAAACCCAGATTGATGAGAGCCCACATGCGGATGTAGTTTTAGAGTCTTTCCCGCAGCGCAGCCGGGACCAGCGCGTGCTTATGTTCATTCTCACTAAATTTTAGAATCGACAATGGTATGCCACTGCCTTGAGGACAATTGCAGCAGGTAATTGTCAGAACGCGCTTTTCCTGAAGTGTTGAACGTGAGGCATGCGACAGCGACGTCGTCCAAGATGACTCACGTCGAGACCCAGCAGTCCGCTGAGGAACTGTACAAAGTTCAAGGGCAACAACCGCTGAAGGCAGCGGTTCTCATTGTGTTAGTTCTCGGTTATGACCCCTTAAAAATATCCACACGCATCCCGAAGAAAATGACTCCGAATCCTCCTCCAGTGTCTGGCTGATACAATTTGAGGACAACATGATCACTCTCGATGACAGGATGATCAGGCCGTGAGCGCTCAGTTCAAGGTTTAATTTTTGCTTGGTTATCTAGAAGCAGCAGCCTAGGAGAATGTCTACAAGATAGCCAAAGACGACAGAAAGGATTACACTGGCAGTGTCGCAACTTGAAATCTTTTTGGGACTTTTCCAGCAAAAGTACGTCGTCCGTTAGTCCCCCAGCTTTTTTACGCAAAAGAGCCGACCGTTTACGACTGACCAAGTTTGAGAAGTTAATCACCGCCTTCGCCTAATGGACACGACTGCGTGAAGCTCTACATCCTTTTCTCTTTTGAGCTCGCCGTCTTCAATACCGCTCACCGTCGACAGTCGATCAACTTTTGGCCGAGGCAAACCCTGTGTCAGTTGGCACTCCAGACCCTAAATGCTAAAAGAGAAGAACGAAAAGTTAGCTGAGACTGCTTTCGGAAGGAATAGACCTGGAGGATAAGGATGAGCAAGACTGCCGGTTTTTTCTCATGATAGAAAGATTAAGTAAGAAACATATGGAGCCTCGTTGAGCATTCCATGGATCCGGCCAGTTTGAGAGTGTGTTTCGCGAATCCTAAGAGTCCTGGAGAAAGAACTGGTTTGACAACGCCACATCTCAATTTGCCACAGTGAGTTTTGAAGCTGACTGCTCCCTCCTCCCAAACACTAAGACATCCAAAAGTTGAACTTAATGAAGCTGATTGCTTCCCCCGCCATAAAAAGCGCATCCAATCTTGCTTTAAAAAACTTAGGTAAATGACAGGTAGTACTCCCAAAAAAAATGTCCAAAACTGAGAATAGAAAGCTTGCCAAAAGGGCATACTACTGATCACGGTTTGGATGTATATTTCGCCCGGACTGTCGTAGCAATGAGAATGTTAGTCAAGCGGATGTAGCTGCGCCGACAAAAAAAACACAACTCTTAGTTATTTGTGTTCTCTCCGGGAAAATTTGTAGACCAAGATAGTCTGATCATTCGAGATTATCTAGTCAAGAAAGGTTTCAAGACGGTCCTGTGTTTCAGGTCAATTTGGTCCTTGACCATTCAAAACAAAATAATCACTAAGAAGTGTACAAAGCAAAGGATAGGAAGGCGTATAAAGCTTGAACGGTTGGAGAGAATTCAATAACGAAGCCATGAGGATCCCAATCATCCTTCTCTGCCTAGATATGTTTGTAGACGATGCTGACTCACCACCCAAACACCTTGAAACAATTATCACCGAGAAAGATGACGGTCGATAGAATGACAAGGAACGTTGTCCCAAGAATGCCCAAGAGTCACAGTTGTCTTAAAACTGTGCCGTCATTCCACAGAACCAATACACGAGAAAAGTCTTTTCGTGTTTCTCACTCCGATGGTTTGTCAGGCGACAAACGGCTGATACGGTTGCCTAAGGAATTCTTTTTTACCAGAAGTTAAAGCCCCGCTCCGCGGGTCTTTCCCTTCTGGTTTCGGCGGCCTTCGGCCGCCTTGGGGCCGCTTCGCGGCACTACGGGCGGCGCTTCGCGGCGCTCAATGGGAAATGAAGGGCGGGGTGCGAACCAAGAGAGAGAGACGATTACCCAATTGTTTATATGAATGTGACATCTCAACTGGATCTACCTTATTGCTTTAGTTGTATGCGCTTCAGCATCCAGATACAACTCAAACGTTCCGTTATCATGTATCAAACGGCTGGTGTCGTCTAAAAAAATAAACGAATTTACTGTTTTCTTTCAGAATCTGTCTGAAACGGCGGAAAAGATGGCGAACACCCTTTTTTAAAACGAAGGAGAATTTAATAATGGACACTGAAATGCTCCGAGAAGACACGCATCGAAATTTTCGGTCTTCGATATAAGGTAACGAAGCAGAAAGAACCCAAATCATTTTACATCGAAATCATCTACACGAGACACTCGTGCAAATCCCACAAGGTGATCCAGTTTGACTCTCGGCAAGCAGTCAACTTTTTACGGTTCCCTTAATCTAACAGAGCATTTCAAAGATGGGATTAGTTAATAAAAAAAACGCAGAAACTGCATGTTTTAACGCGATGTGGTCAATAAGTAGAGAAACCTGCACAAGGAGCTATCGCACCGGTAAATTACCCAAACATCAAAAATAAGTAACAAAGTAACTGATGCTGCCTCCGCCAAACACACTAGATCCCTCCTCCAGACTTCAAAAATGTTGTCACTAGGACGGCATTCTTGTAAAGTAATACTACTTTTCATCTTGTTCAAGTAGTGGTCAACCTTCCGATACCAATAGTATTATCAGCTAAACAAGATTGATATGTTGTTAGTGAATTAGGGTTGTTCCAACGAACTTGGGTTGTCGTTAAAGGCACATTACGGACTACGTAACTTTCAGGGGCTGATGCACCCACAGATCAGAGACCAATTCATTCCATGTTTTTTCGTTGTGTGTTAACTTTCTTCAAACTTGTGAAACCTGTCATTGCGATGAACAGACGCTTCTAACGCAGATAAAGTTCAATTCGTCCAGAAAGTATTGTGAGGAGGCATCGTGATTCAAACTAGCTTATCGACAGTTTAAATCTTGTCCATTGTACACAACACAGTTCGTCGTAGAGACGAATCTTCACACGATTTAACTGTTCAGATACTTACGTAATTATAAGTAACTGTGGCTGCTGCCACCTTGAAAAGATATTTGTAATTGCTTACAACGATTTATCAGAGAGCGTTAAAGTTATTCAGCAGTACATCAGAAATTAGAAATGTTTTTCGAAGTTTCCTTTTTTCATGCAGGTTGAGTCCTGAGAAACAAAATGGTTGACAATGATATGTCCCAGCCCGTGAATGTAAACTAGAAGCTGACTTCTTCCACTGCCCAGAAACTACAAGAATCCTTCTTGCCCACAAGTGTGAGCATATCGAAAGTGGTTGGTTTTCCCCGCACAGACATTAAAACTCGACTTAAAATATTTAACTTGTCCGGACCTGATTGCTCCCACCGCTTACTATATCAGTCCAGAAAGAGTAAAAAAACAAAGGATGGAACACAAGGTAGACCAATGTCTGATGGCGTCCCCGCAAAAAAAATCAAATCAAAGAGTATTCCAGATTCCGATGACTTTTCAATTGATTTGAGTAACTCAAGAATCACTGAAGCATGGAAAAAACAGGCAATGTCAACGGTTTTTAGGATATGATCTCAATTCTTAAATAATTGCAAATCGTACAGTGGCGACCTGATCAGCATCAAGAAAATATCTGAGATCCCACACAAAACACACATCCTTTTAAACTCTTTGTTAAATGTTCAGAATGAACATGATGATATGCGTACATGGGCAGCACACCGTAACTTACAGGAGTGGGGGTCTCTCCAGGTAAATTTTGATATAAGACGAGGGTCTCGTTGACCACCAAAAAGCCAGTTTTCTTAAGGTTTCGCCACAAACGGTGTTACGGTACCGTGTTCCTGTACGTGATTATGTTTTTTAAAGCTTCTACGTCTATCTGACAATAGAAAGTGATTCTTGATGGAGCAAACGGGACCCCTAGCGTTCATCAGAATTTTCCAGTAAGTAAAATGTAGGTTTCCCTAATTAAGCTACTCTGCCCGTGTTAAAGAAAAAGCAACAGGAGGGGGGACCCACAATTGAATGCACCAACATTCTTTTGACAATGTTTGAGCGTACTTCTCAAGAAATTTGGGAAAAATGCATCTCGTAAAGTTATGGACGACGTTATACTCTTTGATAAGAACTTCAGAGATCCCACATAATGGTTACGAATGTGCAACTCTGGCTAATTGACACTTCTGATTGTCTTTTATATATCTGTTCATAGCCAAATAATGGGAGGAAGCTTCTGAGATAAGACAATAGTTGAGTTCCCTCTCTGTCAACTGGCCGCAAGACGATATCAGGCCGTGGTACCACTGTGAACGAACAAAACACTGTCTACTGTTGTGTTTGAGCATCCTGTGGAAAATTTCGCCAGTTGAACGTCTGTGGTGGACACTTCAGATCGCTTTGTTCATCCGACTCCTCCTGCAGCTTTGATTTGGATTTCAAAGATTCTTTTCAAAGTAGGGTTTCAATTTCTGATCAAATTCTTTCAGATGGACCTAGCTGAGAAGCTATTTGTAAGGTCAGCCAGCTCTCTTCTCGAAGTTTTCCCGGCTTTTCAGCCCTCCGCCAATCTCTTATCAGTGGTCTATGGGGTGTTTTGTGGGCGCGTATATATGTTTACTTCCATTCTCTCGGTGAATTGGTGTAGTTTGAAGAGCAATTTAACGCCTACACCGCTGAAAAATGTGCTATTATGACAATACATTCTCACTATAATGGTTATATATGCTTGAAGTTATCGAAAAACAGATATGACCGCCTAAAAAATAATCCTGCCTCGATTATTGGCTACGGTTCCCACCGCTTACTCCCAAATACCAACAGCGGGCAATTTTCAAAGTCCATGTTTTATATTTATAATGTATTTATAACAAAATCTGAATGAAAACCGACAAAAATGCCATTTGAACAATTGATTCAATGGATCGTGAACGCCAAACGACGTGGAACATGAAAATAATACGGGCACGTCTAGACGAAAAGGTACATGGCGTCACCAAAGCCCGATCGCTGTGATGTTTCCCTCTGAAATTTTATCATTTTAAAATTATTTGTATTTTAAGTATTATTTCCCATATTTATTTATATTTGTATTGTTTAAAATTAATATAATTTAATAATTAGTAATTTAAAATATCCTGGAAGGGCTGCATTTGCTCCGCCGCGATTTGGCAAATTTCACCGTTAATGCTCATTGAATATTGTTTCAAGTAATTTATAATTACATATTTAAAATTAATCAACGTTTTTTTCCCGGTTTTACCGCATCATAATGGAGAACAAGTGGCGAACGGGTTTCGTGTTTATCAAACGGAAATGTGCGTTCTGGGCGTTCAGCTGCGAAAATTTGCTCACAAATGGTTTTTACATGTCATTTGATGCATTTATAGCAGTAAACGATTCTTAAAAACCGTAAAATAACTTAATCGAACCGTCGCGTGACTAAGAAACGTCGAAAATTCCGTATTGTGCCTCCTGATCCTAAATCAACGGTGCAAAGTGGCGTCGTGTCTTCTGATTAAAAGGTGTGCCCTGTTATTTAATTATTTTTCACTATCGTTTCTATTCCTTGTGCTTGTAATTCCATCTAAACTGGTGTTAGAACTGAAATTATACGTGTGGCGTCAAGTCGAAAAGCCGCATCACGTCCCCCTGTCTAAACGCCTCCTTCCACGTCTGGCGCTCAGCTGTCATTTTTATCTATTTATTCTGTATGTTATATTTTGATTATTTATTTATATTTATTTATATTTTAATGTTTTAAAATTATAATAATTAAATAATTATTAGTTTAAAATAACATGGAAGCGATGAAATTGCTCGTTTGTCCGGATACAACGATCAGTCGATTTCACGTGTCTAAATTATCGATTTGCTGTATTTAACCGATAATGTTCATTTATTATTGCTTTAGATGACATATATTTAAATATTTAACATTAATCAGTGTCATTTTCTAAATTTTAGCTCATGAAAATAGAAGTGCCAGATGTGCTTTATGTTTTTCAAGCTGAAAAGGCGTTCAACTGCAAAAATTTGCTTTTAAATGGTATTTATATGTGATTTTGTTAAATTAAAACACCAAATGATTGATATAAAGCATAAAACAACGTAATCGAATCGTTGGTATCGCCGCATAACCGAGGCATTTCGAAAATTTCCACTTTTTGGCTCCAGATCCTAAATAAGCGTTTGAAATATCTTGTTTTAAGGTGTACCCTGTTATTTATTTTCGTTTCGCGGTGTTTTCTACCCCACAAGCCTGTAATTCCATCTAAAATCATCTAATTCAGGTATTCTGTACATTGGGAGAAGATTTTCGCCGATTTCAATGTGTCAGGTGGAAGCTGCGCCCATCCCGTCTCCTGAAAATGATGGATATGCTCTACAAATCCCAAATGTAAGTTATTTTAGCCTCTCCTGTGGTTTTCGACGTTTTTTCTGGGCCATTACGCTGCACTTGCCAATTTTCTAAATTTGACTCGTTGCCAAAGTGAAATTTTGAAGTCGTGTGGCTCATTCTACCTGTTTTAATTGGCTGCGTGCTAGGTTTACCCATTTCTGTGGCCATTTTACACAAAAAGGAAATGATTCAACCTCGTTTCTTCAAAAATAGCGCTCAGCGGTACTAAAACATCAAATAGCGTTGCTCACGCCCATTAAATGCAAGTGATCCTACCGAAATTGGGAAAAAGCGGTTTTTTGCTAATTACTTGTCGCAAATTAGATTAATTGAAAGCAGCCGCTGGCCTGCTTTTTTCCCTGTAACAGGTGATATCAGGTTATATGCTGTTCCGAGCGAGTTTGAAATTCTAAAAACTGCCAATCAGCTAGGGGAGGTGTCACTGCGCATTTAAATACCTTATCGATGCCATCTGTATAGATAAATGTATTATTTTTCAGAAAAGAAGCCCCTGTGGAGCATGAACAACAACGTCTTTTCACTGTGTGGACTGAAGCCTCCTAGTTTGGACATTCGAGTGGCTTCAGGATGTCCATCTCTCTTTCTTCACAATTTTCGGCTATTGGGGCACCGATTCCAGATCAAACAGGTATCCCTGACTCTCCTATTCTTTAGCTTGTGGTTAAGGTTGTCGCCCACCCAGAACTGTAGCTGCAGCCTACAACATCGCAGTTTCGATCGATTCAGTCAAAGGAAATTTCATCGGTTCGGTTTTACGGTAGCATCATTTCATCTCGTTTCAGTTGACGTCATTGTCGGAAGTGATTGTGGAAAATGCCGCAAGTTTGAATCTCTTTGCAAGATTGAGGGAGTCAAGGACATCGATCGGTTTGCTCATCCCTTTCTCCGTGCAACCTCTTAATGGATTCCAGCGATTTTTCTAAAATAGGTGATCCCCTCCATCTGGTTTTAGATGCAACGAGAGAAGAAGGAGATTTATGAGATCAGCTAGCTCTCCTTTCATTCTGTTGCTGAACTCCATTTTCTGTCGGAGCAGTTTTCGAGCAAAGAATCCCTTTTCTTCTTGATGTCGGGTGAGTTTTTAGGAGAAAGACTCTGACTAATGGAAACGTTTCAGTTTGTGTTTGCTACCCCAGCCGAAGGAAACAGTGAAATGCGCATCTGCAACTAACGGAGTCAACGCTGAATCCGAAGACATTCTGAAGAACCATTTGGCCAAGTTGGGTTTCTCTGTTACGACGATAATTTTAATTTTAGGCGTTGTAGTGCCCAGACTTCAGCTGTTACCGTCTTTACGTCCTACTCCGTGTTGGATCAACTGCAGAAGAAAGAGCTAATTTCCTGAAAAAGGATTGATTCGATTAACAAGTGAATAGTTTTGCTGACTATTCGTATTTCTTTACAGGGCGCATCTGCAGAAGAAGGCCGCTTTTCTTGTAGCTAATTCCGGCGAAGGTCTCTCTGAAGCTAAAACCAACGAATGGAGTAGAAGCAACGAGTACTGAATGCTCCGAAGGTTAGTTTGTTTGGTGAACATTTGAATATAATGCACTTCAGCTTCATCAAGTGCCAGTCAATAACCCTTTGTCCTGTGCTGCGTCACTGAGAAGGATGTCAGCAGCAGATGATGAGCCAATTTTTTGTAATGACCAGGTCAGGCAATCCAGTTTTCCTTAGACGTCTATTTTTAGTCTCGACCAATCTAGAAGAGGAATCACTGGGTTCTTTCTAGTTCCTGTCGATGAAGCGATTTCCCTAGGACCGGAAGCATTTGGAGTTGTTGGTTTATCTAATCGAATGGAGTTTTTGTACTGATTTGCTCAAGGTTGGTTTATTTAGTAAATTTTGCAATAGAAGGTACTTTAGGAGCGAGCTGAAGTCCGCCAGTCGAAAAAGCAGAAAGCGGCCTGAGGTCAGCGGAAAAATCAGAAGCGACCTGAGGTCCTTGGGACTTAAAATTTGCAATTTTTATATCTGGAAACTGCGCTGTTTCCAAAACAACCTCATTTCTGTGTTGAGGCTGTCAATCGCGCAATGGACTGAATGCCCATTACAAGCTCCTCCTTGTGTGCGGTATTCCAAACCAGATAATTAGAGCTGCGCTGAAGTGAGAACTCTTGTGCTGTGCTGAAAGTGTCTGTCTTGGTCTCTGGTGCACGCGCATAGTGTATTATTGTGTATTTGTGGCAGTTTTTGTGGCCATATAAGTTCATGTTAAAATGGGAGGTCTCTTTTATTATTTCTCCCACATTTAAAAATTCAATTCTTTTTAACTAAATTTTTCAGCGTGAGTGCCTGCGGCATTAGTATCTAAACTATCAGCTCTTAAGAACTTTAAGCTCTTTGCTTTCCGATAATTTGCAGTTTTATTTACGAAATCATGCAATTTCAGTTAATCAAAGACAGCCTCAGATTGATATTAACATATTGTTTTATTAGGTTAATTATTTAACATGTTCTTTAATTAAGTTATCCAGTCACTTTTTCATTTATATCCCTCGTGTGCGTTCTGCTTTTTTTTAATCATTTTCAACATCTCTCTTAATATCTTTGAGTGCTTAATTAGCCATTTTACGATTATTCCTTTTTTCAGATGAGTAGGATTATCGCTCCCCAGGTTCCCTCCCCGGAGAAGGTACGTTCTTCTATGAAAACTTTTTTTTTATTAAAATGCCGTGGCCCGACAAAAAATCTCTATTCAGAAATTTTATGATCTTTCAGATCGCTGTTCACGGAGTTATGTTGAAGGGCAAAGACGTTTACAAGTGTTGGGACATTCAACAGGCAGATGGTAAGCGATCTTGTACTTTCTTTATGAAAAGGGTACTTTAGAGGTGGGACCCGTGAAGATGTGTGGCGAGAAGGCGGAATTCGCTCTGTGCCTCACTGTTCCTTCCGGAGAGCACAAGTTTGTGTAGGTTCAAATGATTATGAATCCTATGTCGTTTACAGGGTGCTTATAGATGTCAACGGGCAGATGCACAAGCGGATAGTTCATTTGGCCACTTCGTCCAAGAAGGAGAAGATCAACTTTGCAATGGGCTGTTCCCGTGAGTTAACTTTTCGAATCACTTTTCTTCTTCTTCTTCACATAATGTTAAGATATGTAAATGATTTTGTTTAGCATCATTTCCTCTGCCAAAGAACCAGGTCTCCATGCAGTTCCAGAACAACGGCGACTGTTTCCTCAAGTGTCGATTCATTGTTGCTACGGTGAAAGGTGGATATTTACTTTTTGTATAGTCTCCACCTTTAAGAAATCATTGAATATTCGAATCTTTGCAGATGCGGAATACACCACGAAGTCGACGGAGCCGTCTGCCGTCCCGTCCTCTGCAGGTGCCCCTACGAAGCCACCCAAGGAAATTCACGGTAGTTATTTACTTTTTATATAGCCTCCAACTTTAAGGACTCCTTGATTATTTGAATCTTTGCAGGTACGGAGGTGAATGTGGACCCCTCCCAGAAGTGCAACACTCCTGCCAGCGCTCCTACGACGCCTTCCTCCGTGCCCGCTCGCAAGCTTACAAACGGTAGTTATTTACTTGTTATATAGTCTCCAATTGTTTTATGGACTCATTGATTGTTTGAATCTTTGCAGATTCGGAAGTCACTGTGGAGCCCACCCAGGTCACTGTGGAGCCCACCCCGTCCGCAACCTCTTCATCCGCTGCTACCGCCGTTTCCCCTCCGCTCGTTCCCAAGCCCAAGAAAGGTAGTTATTCACTTTTTGTACAGTCTCCAGCTTTAATGGAATCCTTTCATTTGAATAGTTGCAGTGAAGGAGAATGGCTTGGAGAACACCCAATCTGCCAGTACCACCTCGCCTGGGCCTCCTATTGCCGCGTCCACGCCTCTTCCGTTGATGCGCGCTCACGCTTATGACCTTGGTGGCGATATGACAGCCATGCCAGGTACAGTTCAATTCCAATTGGACTAAAGGGCTAGTCAAGTGCGGTTTTACAAGTCGGTGTTATTATTTCAAGCTCAAAAGGTAAACGCAAAAATAGACTTGGTTGAAAACTAAAGGTGGCGTTTGTAGGTGGCGGTCGTTTACAGATACTTGTGACCTTGCGCGTCCGGTGTTTACGCATTTGTAGTTTCAATGGGTTTCCTGCGTGTCTGACCTTTACGTGGTGGGGTCTGGGAAGTAAACACGAAATGTACCCTGACTGGCCCTTCAATCAATTCTTTATCTTTCAAATATAAAAATGTTTTGCAGCGAACCTCAAGCTGGCTCCTGGAATGAAGTTTGGCCACCATGTGGAGATTCTCACTGCCGCTTTTCCTGTGATGTTGGTCGCTGCGTTTAAACTTATATAAAACAATTTTAGAGTTTGGTACACGTGCCCCACTCTGAAGATCAGCAAGACCCCTTTGTTTTTGACTGTCAAGGGCCACCAGCAATACGAATACCAGCGATACCGTCTCCTCATCCCGATGGGTATGTTTTCCATCACCTTTAAATATAAACAATTTCTTAAATTTTAAATTTTCATCCTTTTATAAGCAGCACTTTCAATCACAACATTTTTGTTGAAGGATAAGATTAAGTTGAAGATTGTCAACAGTAAAACGATGGATAGGGTAAATATCGAAATTAATGCCTAGGATTAAATTTTAGTTCTATTCAAAATTAATATTTACCGTTACAATGAGTACAGGGTCTTTCTCCGAATTGAACGCAAATTCGCCGGAAACTTTTGTCAATTCGTGTAGTTTCGTCAATTCATATTGAATGGCAAATAAAATTGTGTGACTAGGTAGTTTGTTACTTTGGTTTAACAGCTTTTAAGTAGATCATTTTTAGGCGCTTTTTTTAAAATATCCAATTTAGTAATTTATAAAAATTTTCAATTTCAGACGCTCAGAAGGGAGACCACGAGTTCACCGTCCGGTGTGTCCAGCACTCGACCGGTCGCAAGGAGATGACAACCTTCACGATCTCCGTCCAGACCGACTAGGTCGCCCCGGCGCTATTCTGTTCCCCACATCCGAATGTTTCCCATTCTCCTATTGTTCCCCCGTTTTTTCCTCTCAACTCGCGTGAGATATGACATGTAACCGTATAGAACCTAAGCCTAGTTTACGGCGGAGTTCTTTCCCCCTGATTCAGGACCCCTCTAGGCCCCTCTGAGCGCCGCTTTTTGCGTGAACTCTGAGTGATTTTGGCCTAGTTTTATTCTTTCTTTTGTGCCTAGTTCTATTTTGGAGTTCTAGTTGTGCCTAGTTCCGTGTGCCTAAGCCTAGTTTACGGCGGAGTTCTTTCCCCCTGATTCAGGACCCATCCAGGCCCCTCTAAGCGCCGCTTTACGTGAACTCTATGTTATTTTGTCCCCGTTACCTATCGTCTGGCTGTCTGGCTCCTTGTCGAGCAACACCCCCATTTCGTTTGCACAGTAGAGTCTCCAGGTCTCTAGGTCCCTCTGAGCGCCTCTGACTCATTTTGGTCCCATTCCCTCATTGGCATACCGTCTGGCTCCTTGTCGAGCAATTCCCCCATTTCGTTTGCACAGTTGAGTCTACTCGGCCCCTTTGACCCCCGTCTTTTCCTGAATTCGATTTTTTATAGTATTAAATAAATCTTGGGGGGTTATTTGTTTTTTTTTTGTTCTTGAAGTCAGCCGATCATCGGTGTTCTACTTTTTCGCTATGACCGATGGCCTGTTTCTAACTGTTGATTAAGATTGACGAGGTTTCATAGCCATGCTCCACTCCAGGTTTCTAAAGATCAGACGGTCGTCGATCACTGCCTCTGTCATTGTCTCTCACTCTCTCTGTCTTATTCTCTCCATCTTTCTCTCTCTGTCTCTCTCCCTCCCTCTCTCTTTAAAGTGTGTTTATTTTTAAATTTCAGGTCGATTTTCAATGCCAACCGATAACTTCTTCAACCGACTGCTTGAAAAACAAACTATATGGCTTTTCCCCTTGATCTTCACATCCTGGACTTTTCTTCTGATATATCTCCCATAAACGTAGTTTTACTTTCACTTATATTTTATTCAATTTGTTAAGATTCATAGAAAACCCAAACTTATCTTTCTCAGAAATGTTTTATTACAAGAAAATAGATGCAGAAATTAAGCGCGACATCCGGTCTTATGTACCAGATCCTGAGGGCAGTCCACCTTCTCGTAGTTCATTGTCGGGTTGTCAGCTCCGCGGAACCACCCAAAGCGGAACTTGCAACCTTCTCGAATCTGGCCTGGCAGTTGATTGCACTCTCCGACGTTTGAGACTCCTCCGTATCGCTGTCCCCATCCGTCTTGTGGTGCTCCCCACTGAGACGAGCAGCCGTTGAAAATACCCACACCACCGCCAGGGATTTGTAGATTGAATTGACCTGGTCTAACGTCGCTTCCGCTGTTTACAATCTGAAACAGTTTTGTTTACATTCAGTATTACCTGAAAGCATAACAAACCTGTACGATCATGCTCTTCCCTGCCAGAACACCATCAAAGTTAAGTTTGTAGCAAGTGCAACAGAGTTGTTGCTCCGACAGTCCAGGCTGAGTCGTGGCGGCAAAACCGTAAGCCAATTGGTCGTTCACAGCCCAAGGCACATTGTCGTTGCAGACGTAAGCCTCTCCCCCGGCCTCACATCCGTTCTTGGCGTAGTTGATGTCAAACACACTTGTTCCGTCCTTGCGGCAACTTTTCACAGTGGAACCGGAGCTAGCCTTGCCGCCCCAGGCGCACGACGATTTACAACAGTCCCAGTAGCGAGTAGTAGTTCCGCGCTGACCGCCACCACCAGGCTGTCCGTCAAGAACTCCACAGACAAGACCAGCAGCTGCCGGCTTGGCATCGTTCTTCAAGGCGGGACCACTCTTCATCCAGCAGGT
This sequence comes from Oscheius sp. G VE-2021, assembly GCA_022343465.1. Taxonomy (NCBI): domain Eukaryota; kingdom Metazoa; phylum Nematoda; class Chromadorea; order Rhabditida; family Rhabditidae; genus Oscheius; species Oscheius sp. G VE-2021. The sequence continues at coordinate 1,224,564 of JAJQXH010000028.1, forward strand.
ACCGCCGTTGTAGTTACTCCAGGTGAAGTGAGTGCACCCCTGAGTTCTTGCACACATGCCGCCTGAAACATTAATTTTAAGTTTCACACTGCCCTTCTATTAAAATTTTCAATAAAAACTACCGCAATCTTCTCCGGAAGACCTTTGATTTGACAGATCGTTGCCGTCAAAGTCGCAGTCAAACGCCCAGTTTCCTTGCCAGTTGATGGCATGCAAAGCTGGCAGGAAAGCTGCTAACGATAAAATTTGGAGAAATCCCATCTAAAAAGTTTCTATGGTTTATGTCACGACATTTTGGTATTAGAAAAGACAAGGGTTTCAAAAAACTATAAAAATATGGGATTTTGGAGACACGGTACCATGAATTCAGTTCAAACGCAAGATTGGTATTTGAATTTTTCACACGTGTTTTTCCACAGTCACATTGTTTAGAAAGCATTGTTTGCAGTATTTGAAAAATTCAAATGGGATGGGTTCACGTGTACGTGTGTGAAGGTGCGTGAATACTGGTGTGTGCGGGTATGTGTGAGTGTGTATGAGTGTATGAGTGTATGCGTGTATGTGTGTTGTGCCTATGTGAATGTGTATGTGTGTGTGCGTGTGTGTGTGTAAATATAAAATAAAAAAGTGTAGAGTGCCGAAAGTTAGCTGTAATTGGTCGACAACCATCAACTTTTAAGGCAGCTGCCTCTGTCTACCCTCTCCAATCTTACACAGTCTTCTCCGAGTTTCCCCAATCGCAGTGTGTTAAATTGGTCATTTCCCGTGTAAACCATTTCTCATTTACTCTTTGATCGCCTGAATCACCTCTCCCGTTTAAACGATTTCTCACGAAACATCAGTTCGAAAACATCGGACAGTTTTCAAAAAAAGTCAGAAGTCCGGAGCGCTTCTTCTCCGAGCAATGTTTTCTGAATCAGTTATGTTTCAGGAAAAGGGATTATGTGCCAAATTCTCAGCATGAATAACATAAACCAAACTACATGTAATTTTCGTTATGATTTTAAGACGCATTTTCTCCAAGAAGGTTAATTTCGATATTTTGGGCGATGATCCATTTGGAGCGCACGTGAAACCTTTACATCTTCCTTTTGGCCAAAACTTTTAGCAAAACGTTCAGCCGATCATTACCTGAAACTAGGTTGATTTTTTGTTATTGCGTACTTTTAAAAGGCGTAAGTGTATTCTTTTCGTTAGTTGTGAAATTCTCATTTTAAAGTGGGCCAAAATCGATCATCGAACCTAAAGTTTACTTAGAATCGCAAGTTTTGGAAGGTTGCAGTCTTCGCTCGCCCGTTGATATGAGAAAAGGTCGCTGAAACAAAAAGATGGAAAAAGGTTTATGGCGTCAAAATGTAAACAAAACAAATTGGTTTGAAAAATACAAAATTTGATAAAAACACATTATAATTGTGATGTTAAGTATCACTGCGCCTAAGCCTTACATTCACCTTTTTTGTCGTTGAAGCGCTGAAAGTTGGGTGTTATTGACAATCACTTTACCCTTATAAGTCCAACTCAACTTTTGATCTTTGCGCAGTATCCGATTATGTTAACGTTCTCGGTAGATGATAAAACATATAACTAAAATGTTTGGCAAAACAGGTGTCAAAACCAAAACTTGCTATCATAATTGCTAAAGTTTGAAGAATTTAGGGTTTCAAGGTAAGTAACTCAGGTGGCCCAATTTGCGTAATTATCTTCTTTGTGGGTCTAAATAATACATTTTTCACGTTTTCAGCCAAATAGAAGGGCAAACATCTTCTAATCTCGCAAAGAAGTAGAAGACAATTGATGTTTACTGACATTCCCTCGTTTAACAGTGAAAAAACACAGTTACTTAAATATAAAAGTTCTTTTTCTCTGATGTCCCAATTAGGTAAAGCTCGTTTTTTCTCAACTGTATGCTAAAACATCATTTTAAAAGTTGCTTTGTCTTCCAGGATCTTTTCATTTTCGTTCCACTTGTCTGCCATGCACTTAGATGTCATTTGAATGTAACGGCGTACACTTTCCATTTGCCGCGTTCTCTCTCCGGCGACAATTCTGCAAGATACCGAGCCACTGTATAAAATGTGGTTTTACTTTATTTTACTTTTTTGTTGTCTTTTTATTCATTTCCTTAGCCAAACTATAAATATTTTAGAAAATGGCATAGATCCTTTTCTATTTTTATTTTGAAACGAATTCATCTGATACATTGGTCTTATTCAGGTAAGGTTTATAATGTATAATTTCAAAATATGAGGTAAATTATTTCAAGCACAACTGAGAGCGCACGGGACAAAAGCTATATCTTCTGCCCTTGACAACTGTTTCCGTAATTCAAAATTCGCAGTTCAAGGTCATTTCAGGAAGTTTCCTTTTGTTTCATCAAGTTACGATTTTTGGAGCTTCTCTTCGACAAATTCTTCTACTTGAGACAGACCTTTGAGGATTGGTTTTTTCTGGTTGAGGAGATTCCAGTTACGGAACCGAATTATGCCAAGACCGTTGCTCTGCTAAAACGACAGAATTGTAAGAACTACTCGCTATAATTGAAAACTAACTAAAATTGCAAAAATGTTAGAAATAATTGCACGATCACTCAGCTCAGAAAAAACTGAAAAACACTTAAGTTCTAAAACACACAAATTTGTCTATTTTGTATTTTCTTTCAACCGTGTTTTTGGCGTTCGAAAAACACTTTTTAAACGCCATTTTCTATGTAAAGGTTTTTAAAATTATTTTCAAATAATGTAAAATACTTTTCAAATAATGTAAAATACTAACTAAAAAGGACTTTGATTTTTACGATAAGGAGATAACACAGAGAAGTTAAGAATATAATTTTCTTAATGTATGACAATCTCATCCGCTTTGTTTTAGATGGAAATGTGCAGAAGATCACCCGTCGTAAGAAAGGAATGATTGAAATCACCCTCTTAGAAACAGCTTGGACATGGAAGGCAAAATCTCTTTGGACCTGGTCGATTGATTTAGGATTCCGGAAGCTACTCTTTATTTGAATAAAGATTTTCATCAAAAACTGTGCTGAACGGAAATCAAAACAATCATTTGAAAAACTGTTGTTGGCGGAAGTTTACTTCTATGAATTCGAAAACTTTGTTGAAAGAACATAAACAATTATAAACAATCGTTGGTGAAACATTTGAAAACTGCGAACTCTTTCATAAATTTTGAGATCCCTGCTATTTAAATTTTGAATTTTGGCTATCCTAATAACTGTAATCGTTTTCAGCTCGTCCACACGGGATTTTGGGGTTTAAATTTTGAATTCGATAACTTTAAACAATCACGGAGCTAAAGGGTTCTTTCAACAACAAAAAATTCTTTCCGCCACCGGCGTTAAAATTTTTCGAGAACGGGAATAAAATTGCCTTTCAGATGACTTTTGCTCCACACAGGAATCGATTGACAATTTTTAAACCTTACAAATAGGTAGTTTTAAACCAAACAGTAAAAATATGAAAAGATGATTTTCTTGGTAATTTATCATATAGCAGTTATTTATTAAACATAAAGAAGAATTATACAGCTTCGATGCCACTTTTCTTGTGAAAATCGTTTACTTTTTTAAAAAAAACAAACATATGTTTAACATATGCGAAAATCTGTCGCATACAATTAAAATATTCGTTTCGAATTCGAAAGAGAGAGTTCTGGATGAAACTGGAACGGAAACTCCCCGATTACAGGCTGCACGTGCCAGCCGCAGGAAATAAGCGTGGCCCGCGGCCGTGGAATTCCAACCTTTTTTTGCGCTCTTCAAACTAGCAGAAATTAGCTCGATGAACCCTTAGTTAAAACTTGAACTAGACGTTGGTGCGAATTTAGCCCCGCTAAAATTATTTTAAAAATTACGCTGGGGTGCCTAATCATGTTCTCACTTAATCAAATATGAATGCAAACAAATGGAACCCCTCGCTCTTGGTTGTTTTCCCGCAGACCCAGCAAATGTTCCTATCGATCGTCCCTCGTTTGCCCCAGTCTTTCTGTTTACGTTGGCTCATTCACATTCTCATATGTCTTTTTTCTCCCACATTCACTCTGTTTCTGCCCGTTACGGATCCGAACTTTTGATGTTTATAAGTTTCCCTGGTTCGGCCCGATTCGCTGCAGTGCACGTTCTCACTAAATCAAATATGAACGCAAACACATTGAACCCTTCGCTCTTGATTACCTAGTGACCTGGCTCTGCATTTTACTATCTATCGGACCACCCATACCCTAGCCCATTGGTTTTCTTATCGGCGAAGGCAGATGTTCCCATCGATCGGCCCTCCTTCGCCGCTGCCGTTCTGTTTACGATGGTTCATTCATTAATGTTTACGATGGCGAAGGCAGATGTTCCCATCCATCTCCTCTATTTCCCCCGCGCATCTGTCCTGTTGCTGCTTTTTTAAAGACTTTAAGAGACCGTAAAATTCAAGCAGAGCCCTTATGTTCAGTGACATAGGATTTTTTTAGACTTCGATTTTTTTTTAGTTTTTTTTTTGGTTTTGGTTAAATTTTTGCATAAAGTCGACCCCAAAGACGATATGTTGCTATTATAATGCAAACTGAACACAAGAGAATGTTTTCCGTATAAATCGTAAATTTCAATGGTTGTTTCTATTGAAAATTTTTGGTAAAAACGAGTTTTTCACTTTTCAAGTTTTTCACTTGTATCGCTCAAATTTTAATTTCGTGTTTTTTTAGATAAGCGCAAAAAAGTATGAAAATTTATTCTGAAATAGTGGCAATGGCTGCAGCGGAGTGTTTAGGTATCATGTTTCATTGCTGACATTTTTTCCCTTTTTGCAGTTTTTTTTTCAGCTCTAGTGAAAAATGCTCAGGAAAAACTTGTTTTGGTGTCAACTAATGTTTTGTCAGCGTTAAAAGAGCTATCGATTTAGATCTCCAAATTGAACATCAGTTGAGATTGAATAAAGTTACCGTAACCCGGAACCAAAAATCGATAATGACCCAAAATTCTCAGAATGTCCTATCTACCCTAAATAATGACATTTTACAACTTTTGTGCAAAATCGAAGACGAAGAAAATCCTATGTCACTGGCCTGCTCGACTATTACTGACATGCTCTCTTAATCCTCCATTTATTAGCTAATTGAACATTAGATAAGTAAGCATGAAACTTTCAGAGAATGGCATAAATCCCTTCTCATTTTATATTATGGAATAATGGAATTAAGAAGATCGGACTTTCTTCGAAAGGGTTCAGGTTAGTTTTTAAATAATCATAGTTTTAGAAACGGTTAGGGAGTATTGGGAAATAATCTGTTTCGAATCGTGAAATTGTCCGCTGCCAAAAAGCGTTTTCACTGTTTGAAGTTTAAATTGAATTCATTTTTCAGTCCTTGACACGACGATTTTGCATGGAAAGGAAGATGGTAGTCCAATGGATTAGGTGGTAGAGGTTAGTTTTCTCTCTCTTTTATTGACTAATTTTTCGTATAGATTATTTTGCTTTGCTTATAAAATAGAAGTGTGAGAAACTAGCGAATTTCCCCTTTGTTTTCGTTGCGGGAACAAAGGGTATAATGCATTTTGAGTTTCATTAAAACGCTTAAAGGTTCTCCGTGTTATTTAAATGGCTTTACATAGTAAAAATGAAGTTTTATGAATTAGAGTATTCATTAAAGGGACCTTACATTTATTATTCCACGTTTCATTTCAAGTTTTTTCGTTGGAACTATGCGTATAATACACTGCTAAAACGTTTTTCAAAAGTTCTTTATATACTGAAAAGCAGTTTAGTCAATTTCAGCAATTAGAGCTTTCATTAAAGGGTCCTTAAAAATATCATTTTTAGTTTCACCGATGGGGAGGGTCGTCCAAGGGTGGCTTTCGGAAACGAAACTTGGCACCACTGGATAGAAACGTCGGCCCTGGATGTTGGTCCTTCCAGATAAACATGGGAGTTCCGATCCGCTCGGAAGGAAATTTTCGTCGCATACTCTTGTGATTTGGACGACCTTCACCTTCGCCTTCGCGTCGACATACGGACCTCCACCTTCGCGTCGACATACGGACCACCACTAGAGTTTTGGACCACTACCCCTTTCGACGTCCTCACGGGAGTCCGCCAAGGAGCTGTCGCTGGCCCGTTTCTGTTCAACTTCGTCGTAGACGACATCATGCGACGGGTCGCGACAACCTGCCCTGCCACGGTCAGAATGTGGCCAACTGAACGCCCCATCCTGGATCTCGAATACGCTGATGACATCGCCCTCCTCGCCGACAATGTCTACGATCTCCAACGAGCCGTGGATGCCACCTCCACCTTCGCGTCGACATACGGACTCCGCTTATAACCTGAGAAATGTAAACATCCGTGGACAGAAGTCGAACCAACATCAGGAGTGAAGGTCGACGGCGACCACATTGAACTGGTCAAAGAATTCTGCTACCTCGGGAGCGTCTTATCCAACACCGGCGACCTAAACGCGGACATTAACCAGCGCTGCCGCAAGGCTCAGGCCGCCTTCGCTACACTACGGACGTGTCTCTGGAACAGCACGGTGCCCAACGAGCTCAAACTTAGGGTCTACCTCACCGCCATACGGCCCATCTTCTTGTACTCATCAGAGACATGGGCAACAACACCTACCCAGGACGCCAAAATTGACGCACTCGAGCGCCGCTTCCTCCGCCGACTCCTGGGTTTCCGCTGGCCGAACCTCCACCACAACTACGAGGTCTACGAGGAAACCGACTCCATCTACCGGCGCCTGACGAGAGGAGCAAAACATCGCCTACCGCGGCCAGCCGAGGCCATCGTCACGAACCGTCTTCGTTTCTTAGGACATGTGATGAGGAGACCAGACGACAGACTGAGCCAACGAGCCTTGCGAATGCTGCCAGACCCTAGCTGGAAAAGACGAAGAGGCCGCACCCGCCAAACATGGCTGGAAAGAGTGCGCAAGGACATCGAACGCACCAGCGTAGGACTGAAGCTGAAAAAGACACGCGACGAAATCCAGCGGCGACTGTGGAACAGTGATGAGTGGCTGGAAACCCTCGTCCCCTACGCGAACAATCGACCAACATGGTCCACCGAGATAGTTCGGTAAACCGAACAGCGGCTAAGATGCTCTACGGACGCGTCAGGCAAAACACCAGGCCAAGCCGGTTAAGTAAGTAAGTAAGTAAGTAAGATTTGGACGTAAAAAACCATATTTCGATTGCGATAGACTAAAGCTGTAAACTGGACTAAAGCTGTAAACTTAGCACTGCGATACGAGGCAGTGTTGATACCCACCCAGTTTTTAAAGTAAAGCGTAAAAATGTTCGTTGCCAAAAAGTGTTTACCTGTTTTGGAACACTTGAGCGCACCAGAATCATGCTTACAAGCATTTAAAGTGAACGCAAAACTTTTTTTCCGGGCGCGGATCCGAACCTTCAATGTTTTTTTCTAGTAAGCTTGTCGGAACGAGATAGAGAAGGAATGGGACACGCATTCAATCTTTTACCAAAAAAAATTTCTGATCATCCATAAAACAAACCTCAAAAATTACATGGTGCAAAAATATTCACATATTAATCCAATATTCCAGTCCTGCAAAAAACGACTGCGACTGGGGAGGCTTGTGGAAGTCCGCAAACACCAGGACAAACTACAAGTGCGTATTCAATTTATACGGTAATTGTAGGAACAATCATTAAAAGACACGAAATTCAGATAGATGGAAGATGGAATCGATTTGAGTCCCCGAAATGCGGAATCATGAAGCTGTTCAAGGATGATATGTTAGAGAACACACTGCACTGTTTTAAATGTTACCCAACTTTAAACAAATTGCACGTTTATTACAGTTTTCCCTGTTTACTGCCTGGGGTTGATCAGGGTTCAGCTTTTACGCTGGGCACAAGGCACGATTTCCTAATTTTTATTGGCGGTCTATAAAAATCAATTTATTTCCGTCGTCGCCAATCCTAGTTCCACACCTTTAAGCACTTGTCAAATTATCTTAGCACTTGTCAAATTATCCCGTACTCTAATAGGCGTACAAACATTGTGTTTAAAATATTCGTACGTAATGCTCCGTCAAGGATACATTTGCGAAAAGCTGGGTAACTAGGATAGAATCAGTAATGACAAAAACCATGAAGCTAAATTGTCTGTTGGTCACCACGGAACCACAGTGAAATTCTGAGTTCATTCTGTTTTCCAAGTCAGAAAAAACTGGCTTCTTCACCAGTGGCCCTTACATTCAATTCTTGGTCAATCCCCCTTTGCCAAACAAAAAAAACCGTGGACGTCTTTATTACAATCGTAGTATGTTATGAACCGGTAAAACATGTCTCTTTGAAAACAAAATGGTACAGTATGGACAAAATCGGAACGAGAAATTCGTGGTTTAAAAGACAAAGGCACGCGGGGAGGGCTCCGGCACTCTCTCGACGATGAACTGCTTGTGGGTGTGGAGGCCGTAGCATATGTCCATGGAGGGAATGGAGCAGGCGGAACCTGAAAGCAGAATACATTATTAGATATAAAGTAAGTTAAGGATTCTCCAATTTAATTCTGATTTTTTAACCGCTAGTTTAATTCTCGTTAATCAATTGAAAGTGAAAAATTTCAAGACCTTCCTTCCCCCCCCCCCCTGTAATACGAAAATTCAGTTAGAAAGCATAATGTTAAGTAAGCTGAATGATACAGCATTTATTGGACACCACCTGTTTTGTTTGTCTTTAATTGCAAAAAGCAGGTTAAGCGGCCTTTGGTTGCCAAAAATCAGTTTTTTAATTGAAAAAGCAGTTCATCCGGCCTTTGGTTGCCAAAAACCGCTTTTTAATTATCGAAAGCAGGTCAAGCGGCTGTTAGCTACCAAAAAGCTGTCTAAAATTGCAAAAAGCGGCACTTGGCCAAAAAAGCCGTTTTTAATTGTTAAGCAAACCGGCTTTTTTGGTTGCCAAAAAGCAGCCTCATAAGTCCATGATGTCCTGGTAATCAAGTTTGGAAGCGGCGTCATAACGGGTGAGCACAAAACGTACCCGGAGTGGGGATGGTGTCCTGGGGAACGGCTGTGTTCGGCTCGCTGAGGTCCCTGAGGAAGACGGAATCGTTCTCATCGGTCATCGATGTGCGCACCACTTCGTAGGCGATGATGTCTCCGAAACTGGAGCCGGTCAGAGAAGAATTACAACCTAAAAACACCAAATTTGTAATAAAACTTCATAAATAGCACCTTCAGACACGTAGTGACTTCTGCGGGGGCCCAGGTCAACGACGACTTGTTTCAACACTTCGGGCTCCTCCTCGATGGGGGAACTGCTCAAGCACTGCACACACCACAGGACGAGCAGGAGGAAAATGACACTACAAATGGGAAATTAATTTAAATCAAAGAAGTAGTACAAATATAAAAATTTAAAAAACGTACGCAAAGGCGATGGTGACGAAGAAGGCCAGGGGAGCGAAGTCGGAGGGATGGGGGACCACGGAGAGGGTCGTCGACGCATTGTGGCTGGAGTTGAACGGGTGGAAGACGCGGCTCTGAAAATAAACAAATTTTCAATCAACAAAACCAATTAAAAAAATATATAACACGTAAAGCAGCCAAACATCGGTGAAAGTAATGCAAAATACAATTTAACAGCTAAAAATTAAGAAATTTTTCACAAATAAAACATATTTCGCAAAAATAACATAACAAACAGCAAAGTTATGGAAAACGCAATTAAGCAGCAGCGATAAATTTAAAGCAGCTTAAAAGCAGGTGGAAAATGTGAAAAATGCAATTTAAAGCTGGAAATTTACAGAAAACTCACGTCGTATCCAGAGTACGAGGAAGATGTGCCGGTCATCCCGAACCGGAGCTCACCCGAAACGACCTTGTCTGAAATAATAAGAATAATTAAATTAAGTTTACAAAGTAAAAAAGCAAGAAAATCAAAGAAACCAATAAAAAAAAGAACACAGGATGAAAAATTGAAGGCGGACCTAATAAAATAGGAGTTGTATCGCAATTGAACCAATAGCAATAAATAGCTAACATTAAAATAAAAGTACAAATAAAGGGTAAATTGCACAGAACGGAGCAGGGGAAAGTGCAGGGGAGGAAGTGATAATCAGCGTTTGTGCGGGGTCGACCTCATGATGTCAATAGGGGAAATTGGCGCCATCGCGCGGGAACGGGGCCAATCTACACGCGGGGAACAGACACCCGCTGTTTTAATGCAAATCGAACACCAGAAATAGATAAATAACACCAAATTTAGTCTTTTTCAAAGATATTACCGCATTTTTCAGCATTTTACAAGTTGTATACATTTAAAAATCGACAAATGTGTATTTTGCGTTCAACATGACGTATTAACATTAAATCAATACTGATTGGAAGATTTCGGAGAGTTTTTAATTATTAAAATTACATTCGAAAAATTTAATTTTTAATTAATTGCCTAAAAATAAAAAAAAATCCAGCTAAAGCTGAAGAGTATTTTATTTGAGCTGCATAAAGCTATATTTCGTCTGATTTTTTCATTGCTTTTTGTGGTAAATAGCAATTTGATATAAAAATTTATGTAGAATGTTGCGTTTGCATCAGGATTTCATCGCCGCCCGCTTCTTTTTTACCTCTGAAAATTAAATCGTCACAGTCTCGAGGGCTATCGCTCGCCGTCCATAAGTAAGCGAACATCAAAGAACGTCTGGAGTTCATTGAACTAATAATTCTGGAAAATTTAATTTCAAAAACTGGGGTCCTTTTAAGTTTTCAGTAATTTTTTTACACTAATGAACGTTATTTCCAGAAGTAAAAATGGAAAGCTGTGAGCTTTGGCTTCTGAACTCTCCACGATGCGCTGAAGATGATAGGCCATTACAGCAAAAGTGCAGGAAATGAGATGTAATTACCATCACTTGTCATGAACCTGATTCTCTGTTTATGTGTTCGTTTGAACAGAATCAGCATCATTGCTCTGCTAACTCTGCAGACTAAAAACATGGATAGGTCATTTTGGTTGAAAATTCAGAAAACATTGCTTGTCAACGATTGAAAATAATTCTCGCTTAAGAACTCTTATTTTCTGATTTTGATTGAAACTAAAATGGACATTTAAAAGTTTGAAGACTTCATTGCTGAAATTATTCTTTATTTGGCTTACTAGCTAAATCGTCGATGGTTCGGCTATGCGTGTGTGGATGTGTGCGTATATCTGTGTCTCTGTGTCTGTGTGTCTGTGTATATCTATGTGTGCGTGTGTGTATGTGTGTGAATGTGTGAAAGTCGGTGATTGTGTATGTATGTGTGTGCGTGTGCGTGTGTGTGGGGATGTATATATGTTTGTGTGTATTTGTGTCTGTATGTATGTGTTTATGAGTGTGGTTGTGTGGGTGTCTGAGTGCGTGCGTGTGCATGTGAGTCTGTGTTGATGAAAGTTAGTTTGTGTATGTGTGTGATTGTGTCAGAATGCGTGTGCGAGTGTACGTGTGTCTGTGTGTATGTTAGTGCGATTGCATGTTTGTGTATGTTTTTTTGTTGTTGTAGAAACATGATAAAATGCCTAAAAACGAAAGTGTAAAACGTTTCCTTCCCAATCTTGCCCGAAAAGCTTGAAACAAGGTCAGACGGCTTTCGGGGACACCCTCCGGACATATCTTTCAATGATGGGTCACACCCTTGCATCTTTTGATCCTTAACCTTTGTCAGCATTCACATTTCTGAGCGATTCCCTTAAAACCATGAAGTCGTTTATTCAAACAAAAAGACCCTGACTCGTTAAAACTTCATTTGAGGCCTTGAACTACAAACTTTGTGGCTCCTTCTTCTCAAAAATCTAATAAATGGCATATGGTAGTCAGCTATCAAAAATATGGTTAACAATGGATCAGTGACAGTTGGTATCACAGCTAAGATCCCATAGAAGTAGAGGGGTTGGTATAGATCAGCTAAGTTAAAAACAGCACATGCGAGGATAAACCAAGGAGGGCCTGCTGTGAATACAATTGGGAAAATAGTCTGGTAAACTAAAAGAAGGTGGACTCGTTTGTGCGATTTTCGAGTTGAAATTGACAAAGTGGTAAACTGGAATCGAGAGAACATTTTGACGATTTTGATAAGACATATGCACATAATGGAGGAATAAAGGACTCCCGTAGCTACTAAAGTGGGATAGAAGAAGATGTGCAAAACGTCTTCGGCAGTCTTAAAAATACAATTACCACAAAAACTCACATTCTTACCGGCTTGTTGATGTGAACGCAACTGTTTAGGGAGACATTTTGTTTTGTGACCGCCCATAAATGCTTCTTTAAATCGTTATCCTGGGTGTCATTGAAGAAAGGTTGGAGGTAGAAGGTTGTAGCCAATGTAGGAATAGTTAATGAAGAAAATAGTAAGATGTTTCTAGGGAAGGTTGATAAGAATTTGAGCAATCCGGGGCTGAAAAGAATACAATTTATTATCGTACTCGCATGTTTTTAATCTTAAAAGGTATTTCTTCTACTTCTTAAAGAGCAAACATTGAGTACGTTCGCGCTTTGTGTTTTTTATTACTTTCAATTCATAGATAGAACCCTCATGTTTTCTGAAACGCCGACTACTAGAGAAACTGTTACGGTAAGACCAAGGACCTCAAATCATTAACGCAAGTAGACAGTGGAAAAATTGGGTTCACATAACAGTTTTGGCATGTACTTTAATTAACATTTTTTTCAATTTGCCAAAAAGCCGTTTGGAATAGTAAAGGACTGTTTTTACTTGCATTTGCCTACGTGTATGCTGTGGGACTATCCTTGCCTCGGCCGCCGATATCGTACGGGTGTGAAACTCGCGGCGCAACCATATCAAACAACCCAAATTTTCTCCGTCTTTTCAGGCGGGAACATTGAAAATTCAAAAGTGACGACCAAAAAGTCGATAAACCGATGGATTGGACAGGCGTGCAAGTAGTTCGTTAAAATGCCGGTCATCCAAAGGTGCCTGTCGCCTGTACAGTTTTGATGCAGATTTCTCCGAACTAACGCAATTTAAAAACGACACTTTATATATATATATATATATATATATATATATATATATATATATATATATATATATATATATTTGAATAACTTTTCAGGCTATTTAATATGAAAAAGTCAAAAAAGGCCCCTGACGGTCCCTTGAAAAGCCATGCTCTGTTTGCTTGCAGACTTACCTGCACAGAATGGAATAACGGTAAAGGAAACATAGGGCTAGTACTTCAAGAGTCAATGACATACTTCCAGTGTACATCAAAATGAACTTTCTTGCAAGAGACGCCGGCATCCAGGGACGTGTTGAACAAAACGACACCCCATCATTTGTGCAAACCACAATCTAAAGACATTTTTTTATATCCTCTAAAGTTTCATAAATTGCTGTAAAAAACTTACAGGTAACAGTATTTCTAGCCCTGCAGCAGTCAATAAAGACACAAAGGCATAAGCAAACAAGTAGTACTTGTATATGGAAATTTCTCTACCGGACCTAAATGCAATAAGATTTTAAATTTAGAAACGTAAATCACCATTTGATAATAATCCCCATTATAGTAAAATTTAAAATTGCCCCAATTGTGGCGGCACCTTCGGCAAATGGTTGAAGAATTAACAAAAAGGAAGTCATTTGAAATCGTCAAGTGAGGTAGACAACTGCTTCCAATTCTAAATACTAGGTTGTGTAAATTAGGGTTGATTTGTTGACGTTTCTTGAAAATACTTCCATCAACAAAACAAGGTTGTTTTTGCAGTTTCAAGTGTTACCACGCAAACAGATTAAGAATTGAGATCTGTAAAATAGAAGAAAATGAAGGAATGTGAAAGTTTTTCTTCAAAGATATTGTAAAAAAAAGTTTAACCCAATTTTTAGTTATAAATGAGAAATTTCAAAAATTATGTAAATATAAAGGAACATAATGCATTTTCTTGTTTGACGTTTTTAACAAAATAAAACTATTTTTTATTGTTATTGTGAACTTATAAAAAAGACTAAAAAGTGGGACAACCAAATATTTTTATTAAAAAAGTGGTATATTGAAACACAATTCAATATAAAACATGTTTCCATTAACATGATGACAATTGTATCTTAGGAATCAAAAATAGTTTCAAATTGAATTCCGTGAACAGTCATGTACAAATCACTTTTCATTCACATTGTGTACAGATTACTTCACTTCTACTAATGAAATTTGGCTTATCTAGTTGAATAGTTGACGACATCTGAACACGTAAATAATAAAATTCGTTTTCCGTGAAACACAATTATTTTAAAATAGGCATATGCAATTTACGAAGAACAGGTCCTAGAAACTGATGAGTTCATCGTGAAACTTTAAACGTTTCAAATAACCAATGGCTGAAAATCATCACAGGAAATAGAATTCTAGCAATTATCTAGTGCAGTCATCGAGACCCGTGATAAAAAAAGTAGTTTTAAACTGATTTTAAAAATGTGTATTTTGCTGTTGAGCTATATTTTTTAATAAAGTTTAAAATTTATTTTCAACTTTTTAAACAAAAAAAAACAAATTGTAAAGATCAAAATACATAATGACCAAATATGAATCAACAAAAACTAAAACGGTAGGATTTCTAGTTTAAAACTTTGTAGGAGGTCATAAACTAGTAATTTTGTTCTTTCTTATTCTTCAAAACCGAACTAATGGCATTTGGTAATCAGCAATCAACAAAATAGTCAAAAATGGGTCAGTCACCGTCGGAATTACACCTAAAACACCGTAATAGTATTGGAGATTGCAGAGATCTGCTAATAGTAAGTTAAATGTTGCAATAGCTAAGATACACCAGGGTGGTCCTACTGTGAACACAATTGGAAAAATTATCTGATAAACGACAAGTAGCAATACGCGTTTGTGCAATTTTCATATTTTGTATACTGTGGCTAGGAAAGTTTACCCTGTTCAATTCCATTTTTCTTACAAGTGAAAACAAATTAATGTAAACTTTTTATGAACCACTATCTACAACAGCTGGACCCGCACAATTAATCGTTGCCGATAAGTTTAAAGCATCAGGATGACAAGGGGAGCTACGACTGATACGAAGCTAAGAACAGATGAAGTCTTCACCAAAGCTGCGACAATAGGCTCATTGACGTCGGCTGAATTGAAGTTTAGTTTAGCAAATCGTAACACAAACTCTTTCCATGCCCAGTGCTCTGAGCCACAATTCCTTCTCCAGTAGGTGGGGCGACTGGCTTGGGAAGGCGGTAAGTTCTGATGTCGGAGCACTGCTTAGGCCACCTGAAAGGAAGAATCAGCCTGGCATGTGAGAGACACAGTACTTAGAGACAGCGTTGGTGTCAAGAGCCATCTTCTCCATGCTACCGAAAGAGCGTTGGGTGAGGTCAATGACCAACTCGGCAGTAGGGAATCCGCAAGTGTGGGCGATGGCTGGGATGTCGCAGTGAAGGGTGCAGGTTACGTACCTAAATAAGAATGTTTTTCAATGTTTTTGCTTTAGTTACAATTTGGTCGGATTTGTAACATTTGACCCTTTGAAAGGTAGTCAACATAGTAACAGGGTCGTAACTACATATGGATTGAAAGCTTCTTGTCACGCGCATATTAGATTTTTTCCCTAGTTTTTGGTTTTGGTAAGATAACAGGGTTTGAGCCGCGCAAGGCTTCATGTATCTAACATGTATACTGCGCATGTGAAAACATTGATCGTCTCTCTCTCTCTCTCTCCCTCTCTCTCTCTCTTCAAAGTGTCTCTAAATCAACTGATCAAAACACCACTTACTCGCAACTCTCTCCCAAGTACTGCTCAGCGCGGGTGGTATCTCCGCTCATGGCCAAATGACGGAAGTTATTGATCAAAGAATTCACAGCATCGTGGTGAGAAGTGCAAGTCTTGATGCACTGAGGCTCGGTGACAACCTTCTCCAAGCAGGGGAACTTCTGACGGATGGCTAAATTCTCGGCATTCATTGGGGTCCTTCTAGTAAGCAAACCATCGTAGTTGTAGACGCAGTAATGGTCGATGATTTCAGAAGAACGCATCAGGAGTTGGTGAAGGTAACCGGGTTCGCACTTGGAAGAGCAGTGCTGGAAGGAGTGGTAGATGCTAAAAAGAGAACAATTTTGAAGCTTTCAAGGGCACCTACTTGCAAAAGTTTTCGAAGAAGGTGGTGTTTGAGAAAGAGTTGAGGAAATCATTGTAGTTGAGCTGAAAACGGAAGTTAAATGTCAGTAATTTTAGGAAAGGTCCTTTAAAAGCTGCTCATTCTCTCTCTTTGCATGTTTTGAAGCACATTTTATGGGTTTCCCTTTTTACAACTTTGAATAGTTTTCAATCGCCGACAGAAGCACAAGTCACAAGACCTTGAAGAGTATGAATGATTAGATGTCTTCAAGGTTCCCATAACAAGTAAAAAAGGTTTCCTTGACAGATCAACATCTTCCCGCAACGAAACAAACTAGACGGGATCTCGGCATGCGATCACGCGGTCATCCGCATTGTAATATTAAAAACGACGGTTACAGTTGGCGCTTGCCAAAAACGCTGAAGATCAATGAAGGATGATGTTCGCGAAAGCTTTGATGTTTTGATCAATCATTTCCTTAGGAAGGATTTTAATCTTACGGTTTAGGTCTTTACTAAAGACCTAAACCTCCTTAGATACCTTAAAGGTTTTAAGGGATCTTGGATATCATCCAGTGAATTAACCTAACTTTGGCATTACAACCGAGTTATGACCAAGCAAATATAGTAAAATTTCATTGATTTGGAGAAAATAGCAATGAAATGGAATTGATTATCAGGCAGTCCATAAATAAAAATGTGAAAACGTTGGCTTATCATACGGTTTTTCGATAAAACCCTTTCTTCGATATGCAGAATGCGCATTTGTTTTGGCGCCTCCTTGTCTGCGCATCCAAAATCAGCTTGTTTCTCGCGCTTTCGGAGATCACGGTCAACCGAACGGGGAAGCCCCAGGTACATTTTTATGGCGAACAAACGGTTTGAAAAACGTTCCAACGAGTTAACATAAACTTTTGTGTTGAAAATTGACAAAAAACCGTAATTCTCCAGTTTATAACAAATTGTTTAGCGGCTCGTTTGCAAAGACTTCATTTTTGAATCGAATCTGTTTGAAACTTTGAAACAAACTTTTTAGACAAAAAAAGTAGTTCAAATGATAGATAAATAACTTTCTTGAAATTTGATTTGAAGTTTCTTTGAAAAGTTCAATTTTTCTTACCTGAAGGAGGGAAGTGGTCTTGGCAGATCCCAGTTGACTGCGGATTTGGTCAATGAAGGAGAAGGCGCACTGGCCAACGCAAGAGTCAGGGTTTGTGGTTAAATGAGGGCTAAAACATATAAAAATTTAAAATTGAATATAAAATTTGAATTACCTAACTGTGGGAATGCTGGGATCTAGGGTTGGTGCCTGATCGAAGGCAAAAGCTGCTCCCAAAACGAAAAAGAAGACCAACATAGCTGAAAACACAGGTAGATCTAATCTCCGGCGGAAAGAAGCGTTTAAAAGGAAATTTGGCGCGCTGGTGGTTTTGATAATAGCAGTAAGAATGGCTTTTATAGCGTGCCCTTAGGGCTGGTTCTAGGGGTCGCGACCGCCTTTTTCGGGCTACGGCAGCGAGTTTTACAGCGCTGCTGGCCGAGAGTTCAAGAACGAGATGTGGCAAGACAAGGCAATGGCACGATGGCGTAATGGATTAATCGCCCCTGGCGGTTACAAAGGCACACGCGGAACAGATCCGCCGTCGCGCGGAACAAATCCCCGGTAGACAGGGGTAAACAGGAGGAGGCGCAGCAGGATGCCGTGTTTTTGGACGGATTACAGGGCCGTTACAAGGAGAGAGATGAAGCTGGTGGCATTGGAAACAACAACTAAATGATGGCTTTGAGGGCTAACTTTTTTTAACTCCCGGTCACAGATAGTTACCGAACAGGGGTGGCCAAAAGTCGGTTTTAGCCAATTTGAGACAAGCTTAGCCAGGTACGTTCAGTTATGTAGAAAGATACAAAACGTGGCTACGAAACTAATTTAATTGGTTTCGTTAAGTGCAACTGAGCTTCTCTGTATTAAGATTCGTTCATTGTCCTTGTAATGTAAGTTTCAAAAATACCCATTTGTTAAAAGAACCGTGAAACTCTCGACACTACCATGCCAAACAAACATAGTTTTCTATGTTGTTTTTCAGCGGGACGACCAAAAAATCGATTAACCGAATTATTGGACACATGTTTAAACGCTGTGCACAAAGTTCGTAAAAATGGCGCTTATAAAAAGGCATTTCAAATGTAGATTTCTCCAAAGCGAAGCATTTAAATGCCACATGGTTAAATCTTTTTTTAATAACTGTTTAAATTGTTTAAATTGAGATAAACTCAAACAAGGCCCTGACGGCCCCTTTAAGGTTTTGTTTTACCTAGTCACGATTGAAATTTCTTTAGAATGAGATTATATTTCTTTATTTCAATAGCGGTTTTTGTGCCTTTTCAGGCTTTCTATGCTCAAAAAACTACATTTTGGTCAAAACGTGTAAGTGAACCTGGGCGACCCATTTGAATTCAAGGATATATTGGCGCAAAATACTTTTGAGTTTTATAACGGGTGCATTTTTAGCTTTTCTACTTAAGTAAGTGTTTACTAACGTGAAAAATAAAAATCCAAAAAAAAATTTCTGCAAACAGAGTCAAACCGACACGATCGTTAAAAGTTTTGGCACGGCTCTTTTTTTCCAGGTCAAACCCAACCCGATTCGGTTTATCAGGACGTAGGAGTATTGAGTATACCAAGAACTCCTGAAAAGTTACAATGGTTTTAAAAATTTCACACTCTTCATTTTGAAGTCACTGTGGGACAAAGTGGAATCACAGATCACACACTTAAAGCACGGTTGGAGGCGCACCTTTGGTCTAAAAGTGGTTACATCTCAAGAGGAATGGCATTGAAGTCAAGGCAGCCTAACTAACGATTCAGCGAATTGCCCATTTTTACAAATGATTTCATGAGTTCAAATGGCGAAAGCGATGGGGGAAGAAAGAAGAACGGCGTTCGATTGGTAACAATCGGGAGATCTTGTGGCACGAGACAACGACAAAGGAACACGAATCCTGTCACTGGCAAACACAAGCCAAACAACAGTATACGAGAGATTGATCAGGTTGTTCCGCGTTTTGCATTAAGAAGGGAACGCTGAGGTGCAAGGGATCCGGTTGTGTGACCTTGTACCCTATTGTCAAGGGAATTTCAAGCGCTTAAGTCGGGAACACTCCAGGGGGTAAGTTTCTGACCTTTTGAGGGTTGGGATCGTTGAAAGAAGGAAAACCGTATTCTCTATAATGGGAATGTTCAAAGTTTCAATTATAATAAAACTTGTTTTAGACAGTTGTCGGTGGAAACAGGAGAAATATGATATTCGTAACATGACTGAAACCGCATAATAAGGATTATCATCATGTTTTGAAAAACACTACATTTTTAACGTTTAGTTTAGCAAATCAAAATACGAGGGTTTACAAATATGTTGGTTTTAGTATAAAAGTGTCTGAGAACCGTATTGTCAACAAAAAAATTATTTTTAGGCACGTGAGAAATTGAACAATTTCAATTCAAAAAGGTTTGCCGTTTGTTTACTCCTCTACATTCAGTTTTTCTTCAAAAATAATTTTCCAGAGTTTGTGTGTTTAGTCAAGAAAGTCGAATACAGCTTGATTTTGGGCGCAGCCACAATTTTGACGCAACACATATTTCAGCAGATAATGAAACTGTGAAATCCTCGAAATTGTCGTTCCTCACTCACTATATATTACAAAACAACTGATAGTCGGTGTCAGTGATTTCCTAAAAGCATCGCTTTAAATTCAACTTGCAAACCTTATTAATTTTATGTTATTTTTGTTGTAAACAACAGTTCCAAACGTGTATTTTGTATAGAGGAAGATTTGACCTTTCCTATATTATTTTTTCTTTTTTAAATGGAGTCGCTAAGAGGTTGGACTGGCAATCCTGAAAGACTCCAGTTCGATCACCGCTCGACAAAACTTTTCGCTTTAAGTGTTTTGACGAATATTTATCCTAGAGACACTTATTTGTCGCCAAACCTATCAAGTACTTTTTTCCCAACTTTTGAAAATTTTGGTTATTTACCAGGGCTTGGCTAAGCCGGGCTGGAACCATCCTTTGATTTAATTATAGTCTGTGTTCAACGAACAATTGGCCCTTCAGATATTACAAAAAGCAAGAAAAGAACGTCAGGCACCGTTTTAAAAATAACTTTTTCTGTACACTCCCTAGCGTGCTTTTTTACTCTAAAAGATAGGCGTTGCTTATTTCTACCCACTATCCTTTAACTTGCCAAAACAGCAATTGTCCGGTCCACCGAGAAGAACATGGTGACAACTCGTGAAAGTCTCTTTATAGGGCCAATCCGGGTTCATATTCGTGTTTTAATTCTCACACGCACATCCTACGGTCGTAGGTTAGAATTGGTTTTCCGTCATTGATATACGACGTGCTGAACTCATTTTACAATCTTTTCGGCTTGCTCAGACTCTTCTCCTATTCATTGTTCTTGGACACCGTATTCTTCGGGCTGAAAGTGCTCTAATCGTCCACTTCTCTTATGAACAAGCAGGTCATCGCGAAGGCAAACCTACAGTAATTCCAGCTTGTACTACTTCAGGCATGGGAAGATCTCATCTAACACTCCACAAATGAGGCTTCGGGGTAAAAACAACAAAATGAACTGAGAGGCTTTATTCGCTTACAGGCACTTACATACACAGAGGACAGAGAACAACGAAATGTGTGCAAACAAAACCCAATTGTCGCTTGAGTGAGCGATGCTAATCAAAATCAAAACACGAAAACGTAACAACCGGTCAGGTCAATTTGCCTAGAACAGCAAAACACTCGAACTATAAAGAGATAGGAGTTACCGTAAGTTACCGTAATAAGGGACTGATACCACCCAATCCGTTCTTTGATTGGCAGTGTTTAGTTAATATCGTGGTCTAAGGCCTTAGTTTTCAGCACGGCGGGGGCAGAACTGGGAGGCAAGATTCGGATGTCAGTGACGACGGCAGTGATCAAATCGGCAGGGATGATTTCATCGCAATCGCGGGGGAGAAGAGCCATTCTGGCGTTCGACTGGACCTGAAAACGGATTTTAAAAATAGTTTTGAAATTTTAAAGCTGTTCTACAAAATTTGTATAATGAAATTTTTTGATGGCATTTCGATGGCACGCCATATTGCGTATTGCGTCTAAAATGCGTTCAAAAATCATGTCTTATTCAGATTTTTTTAAAAATAAATTTAAAAATTAAAAAAATAATTGTAAAAAGTTTTAAAATTTCAAAAAAATTTACCTTATCGACAAATTTAAAGGACTGCGACAGGATCAAAAGAGGCACATTGAAGGCCTTTGCAGTCAAGGCGATCTGAAGAGATCCGGTGGCGGAAATGACATTTCCGTTGGACAAAACGGCGGAGCAGCCGAGGACAACCATAGAACTCTGAAAAAAACATTTAGAAATTCAATTTTCAAATTGAATATTCAAAATGTGAATTTGTTTCTCTGTTGAAAAGAAAAAGGTACATAATAAATAGACATTTTACCTTCTGCATGGCGTAACCACTTCCAGCCAGGTCAGTGTACTGAAGCCTAGATCCTCCTTCTTTGGCCATTTTCTTGACTAGGTCAAGTCCTAAAAGTTAGAATTTCAATGAAAATTTGAAGAAAAACTACCTCGTCCGCTGAGATCCGAATCGACGACACAGCAAGAAAGTCCCTTGTTTTTGTATTGCCTGATTAACGTTTCAACAACGTCGTACCTAAAAATATTCAATTATCTAACTCAAATTCAAAAAAAAAGATACAACCAAAATCAATAAAAAGTAATTTTAAAACCAAGAACTTACGAATCATAGGTCAAAATATTCTTCGCATTAGCCAACTTCCTCTCGAGATGACCGCAGATAGCCTTGTAGGCAATTTCAAAGTTCTCATTTAAGGAAGTATCGATCCAATCGTTTACATCTTCCTGGGTCTAAAAATAATCAATAAAAGGATTATCGATTTTTGAACCTGGGAAACTCCAAGCTTGGAGATTTCTTTCTTCAATTGGCGGACAATGTTTCCAAGCGCCCAAGGGAGAGCCCATCGTCCTGAAAAGAGTGATTTTTAGGAAGAACAATCCATCTACGTGCCATTGTTTCGCTGTTGTAACTGAAACATATAAGCGGGCTTTTTTTTCAAACACAACAAGAAAGCACTTTTAGTCGATTTCAAGTTACAACAGCGAAAGTTTGACACTTTGAAGAATCCTTTACAAAGGATACGGTAAATGCATAAATAAACTAAACCAACCGTCAGAGGTAAGGTAGGCGACCTGGGGACGAAGGGCGGCGTTGAGGTCGGCTCCGAGGACCTCTGGGTCGCAGTTTTCCTTTCCCTCCATCCACTCATTGAAAAACTGAAAGTAGGCTTTAAAACGCAAATATAAAAATAAAACCTCTTTGAACGCGGTCAAGAATCCCTTGCACAGGTGGTCAACCTCATACAGCATTCCCCTTTCGCAACGGGAAGCGAAGGCGATGAAACCAGGATGAATGTTAGAAGTTGCAGCATTTCCATAAGGCAGGTCTTCGGGAGTGGGAGTCGGCGGCATGGATTCTGGAGACTGACAGACTGTG
This sequence comes from Oscheius sp. G VE-2021, assembly GCA_022343465.1. Lineage (NCBI taxonomy): Eukaryota > Metazoa > Nematoda > Chromadorea > Rhabditida > Rhabditidae > Oscheius > Oscheius sp. G VE-2021. Next base: position 1,247,231 of record JAJQXH010000028.1, read on the forward strand.
GCGCACATATCTAAATCAATAAAGAAATAATAGGTTGATTGATTATGAGCTTACCAAATTTGACTTCTCTGTGATCGTGAGGGTCGTGAAGCCTGCTGGTTTTCAGGACAGAGGGAGGACAGGGCATTTCGGCATTGGGGATGGGAGGAAGGGGTCCATTGCGAGGAGGAGAATCGGCAGATTCTGAAAATTGAAAGTTACAAGAACAGTTTGAGAAACAGTCGTTTAATTATGCTTTTCCTCTGGAGTTCCGTTCCCAAAAGCGTATGATATTATTTCCTTTAAGAAAGCAGACAGTGTACTTTAGTGTTTTAGAAACACTGATACAACAAGCAAACACTTCGTCTGTTTGTTTTTGTTTTCTAAAACTGTGGTTTCAAAAAACAATGCCTTGGTTTCAAACACGCCAACCTGCGTCGCCTGTGTCTCTTTTATCACTATTTTTATGGAACCTAAATAAACAGGCAGAAACCACCGTAGAAACGAAATAGGCTTATTCATTCTTAGGAAACGTGTTAGACTCTGAGTGGTCAAGATTCTCTTAAAGGGGAGTAAGGAACTTTTTCATATTTTACGTCATATAACCTGAAGCCTACGATCGCGGGGAAGACTCGTATCCGCAGCGCCGCCGATCCGCTACGGGTGTCAGCGGCGCCGTTCTGTGCCCCAAACACGGCGAGTAAACTTGGCCAAATGAATCGCGTAAACACAGGACGCAAAGTTTGTCATCCCTTTAAGAAAGTTCAGAGATGAAACCCTAGAATCTCATTAGTACCCAAGAATCTTAAGGAACTCTAGAGCATCTTAGAAATCCCTTAACATTGTGACCCTAGAACTTAACAAACTCGGGTTTTGGGGGCCCTTAGGATTCTTTTTAGAATCCAGAATAGCGTGTCAAGAATGTTACAGCCAACCTAGAAAAAATGGAAAAAAGAAACAAGTTTTACCATTTTCAGGGGTCCTTCTGTCCTCAGCAACGTGGGCCTTCTGCTCTTTCTGTTCTCCATTCTGAGCCTCTGCCTTCTTCTGAGCCGGTTTCTCCTTCTTCTGGGCGGGTTGCTGAGGCTGAGCTCCAGGTCCTGCCGCCTTCTTCGCTGCGGCTGCTTCAGCCCTAGCCTTCTTCTCTGCAGCCTTAGCAGCCCTCTGAGCCTTCTTATCCTCGGCAGACATGTCGGGTCTCTGCGAAAAAGGTTGTAAATCAAAAATATTAAAGTGACTCACCTCAAAAGTCTTAGGATCAGTCGGAGGGGCACTTTCAACTACAGTTTCCTCCTTTTTCACAATGATTTCCTCCTCTTTGGCTTGTTCTCCATTAACCGCCAAGGGGGCCTTAGTGGGTTCGGCTCCAAGAAGAAGGCCCATTTTGCCCACTCGATCAGTCAAGTCTTTCACTGTATCCTATAAAGTGGTTGAGAGGTTAGTTGGAGCACGTTTCTGTGTGAAGCACAGCTGTGAGCAGGTAATTCTGACTATTATTCCAGCAAAGGAGCGTTAAAAGTTGGAAAAGTGAGAATTAGTTACCGAAACCAAAGCTACCCAATTACGACAGAGAAAAAGAAAAACATTGATTTCATGCTCACAGCTTACCTTCAGTTGACTTACGGGGTCCTCAATAGTAGCATTCTGCTGGGCGGTCTGTTGTGTGGTCTTTTTCTTACCCATTTTAATTTATCTAAATACTTAATTTTAAAATAAATAGAAAAAACTTACTTTTAAAATATATTTTTCAATAAAATTGACGATAAAAATATCGTACCGGTCGAACACCCGCGAAGTTGTCTCTAAAATGACGGAATAATATGGCTTTTAGTGGAATATGGGGAAATCTCGCTTTCGTGTGTAGCGAAAGCTATGGAGGTATAAACAGAATTGACGCAAATATCTGGGTGCCCGATGTTTAGCAGACCTGCGTCTACCCTGGCACTTGTGTGGATAAAAGATAAGATATAATTTTATGTTAAATTTTCTTTTCTTTTATACTTAATAATTCACAACTAAGCTATTTAAATAAAAATATTTCATTTTAAAAATCAGTGAGATCGTTTTCGGCCTTTGGAGCGTGCGCTGTGTTTAGCAGAGTCCGCGCCCCGCTTGCGTGCACTTCTGCAAATGTCTCCGACCTGTCCTTCGAATGTCTTAGCCGCCGTTCCGCTTTATTTATTACGCTTCTATTCCAGTTTCCTTATCTGTCTTCGTATATTTTGGCTTTTATACTTTTTTGAATATCTCATAATCGAAAATTATTGATCTGCCGATCCTGCAGTCGCTTTAATATGCATTTTTTCGAGGAAAGTCACGCTTTTGCCCCTTTTCATCGATTTTGCAGCAGATATATGCGCTTTTATCTCATATAGCCGGGAAATTTAGTATTTCATATCGTTTTTAAATTGATTATATGCTGTTTACGCCATTTACTGTGTTAAAACATAATTTTATTTCCTCAAATTCTTTGTTTTCCTAAATTTTGAGGCATTAGGACCAATTTCGCGAGGTTCACTAGTTTTTTCTTAATTTTCCCTGACGAATCTACTTGATCAACTCCTTCTTTGATCTTTATTTTGTATTTTATTCCATATTAACTCATATTTTTCCAGGTAGCCGAATCAGTTATGTCTAGTTCCTCCAGCTCGTCCGATTCCGAGCCCGAGCGGGTTTGTTTTTCTTTGTTTTTCTTTATTTTATTTTTGTTTCTAGTCGGTAAAAATCAGGAAATGGTTATTTTTTGTTTTAAATTTGAATTTTCTTGGAAAGTCAGCTGTTATTCTTTCAATTCTGATTGATTACCCCTATGAGTCATAGAAAATCAATAATCGTCAATTTTTCAAACTTGTTTAATTATTTTTATTTCTAGGCTGCCTCTCCCGCCCGTTCTTCTAACAACAGTGACTCGGATGCCTCCTCCACTCGACGCAACGCCCGCCGTGCAGTCGTCAAGGATGCGATTGTAGAGGACGACGGTCTAGGTACGTTTTTTAAAAGTTTTCATCTAATCTTTACTTTTTTTTCAATATTTATTCAATTTACATTCATTTTTTGAGGTTCTACCTCGGAATCTGACTCTGATGAGGAGACCAAGCACCTTAAAAAGAAGATTCCAGCACCCAAAAAGCGCAGACGACAGAGCAGCGAGGACGACGTAAGTTTTAATCATTTTTTAAGCTTCTGAAATTTATTTTCTTTTATAATTTTGATTTTTCAGCCTTACGAGCAGTACCGACACCTTTTCGATACCAGAGAGGAGTATGACGAGTGCATGGGAAAATCCGAGAAGGATCGAGAGCAAATCATCTACGAACGGATGACGAAATATGAGGAGAAAAAGACAAGGTAATTCATTTTTAAATCATTTTTCAGTCTTGTCATTGATTTTAATAATTTACATTTCATTTTTCCAGGAGGGAGATTGAAGAGCGCCTGGCTGCACAGCAAGCTGAGCAGGATGGATCCGGTTCTGGCTCCAGTACCAAGAAGGAAAAGAAGAAGGAGAGGAGGCAGCGTAGAGTTAGCTCCGACAGTGACAGTGATGCCGAAGAAAGTAGGTTTTTAAATCTTTTTAAAACTAAATTCTATTTATTAATTCATTGTTCTTGATTTTTTCAGAACGCCCTCTCCATCGTTCGTCTGACTCAGAGCTCGATGCCGAGTTCCACCACCCGTCGGAAGTGGACAAGAAAAAGAAGCAGAAACAGGCGATGGCTGATCTCGCAGCAAAGAGGAAGGATAAGGAAAAGAAGGAAGGTTTGTGATTTTAACTTAATCTTTTCATTGACTTTTCATAATTTTTCTTCTAAAATTTTTAAATTGTGTATTTTCAGCTGCGAGTAAGAAGGCAGCCTTGAACATCGACGACATTTTCGGAAAAGGAGACAGTGACGATGACTCCTCCTCTTCTAGCGACAGTTCTTCTAATTCATCCCGTTCTTCCTCGTCTTCTAGGTACTTTCTGGGTTTAAATTGTTTTAATTATTAAGTTCAGGGACTCTTCTCCCGATCGTCGTTCTAACAGCAGCCAGAGGCATTACGTCGACAACAAGCCTGTCGACACTAAAGAGGACCTCATGCGTGTCCGTTTGTCTCGCCACTTCCTCTCCACAATCATCCACACTCCCTTCTTCAAGGATGTGGCTGTAGGAGGATATGTCCTGCTCCGAGCTGGACATTCGGCGTCCAGCAAGCATGATTTCCAGGTAATTAAAACTTTTAATTTAATTTTAAACACCTATTTTTAGATCCTGAAGGTTATCGATGTAGTTGATACTCCGAAGACCTACACTCTTGAGAATACTAAAACGAACAAGGGAATAAAGACCCGATGGGGTTAGCCACTTTTTATTATATTTCTTTTTTATTACTCTAAAATATCTTATAAATTGATTTTTTTTTCAGGAAAGCAAGAAAAGGTTTACACTATGCAGTACATCTCCAACAGTCCGTGGTTGGAGGACTACTTTTCCGAGTGGAAATCGGTGACTAGCCAGGAGGTATTTTATTTTATTTTTACAAGCTGATTGATTTTTTAAGGATAACCTCCCTACTATGGAGTACGTTAAGAAGAAGGAGGCTGAGATTAAAAAGTACCGCAATCACAACTGGACCACGAAGGATGTTGATTTTGTAAGTGGAACTTTTTTGAAAATCGATTATTGATTGTATTTAGATGGTCGAGCAAAAGAAGAAGCACAACTCTTCCCACACCAACTACGCCCTGAAGAAGGCCGATCTGATGCGTCAAAAGGTGTGTTTCCCACAGCCACGGCGGGCGATTGATTAGCCAGGGTGTTTATCGTGGGCAGGGGGTGTTTTGGACTATCGATGTCATGTTTGCGGAGCGCAACTTTATTGAAACTCTTGTAAATGCAGGAAAGTGAAAGAAAATCCGTCTCGGTAAGAAGAGATTTGGTTCTAAGCGATTTGGGCGACTAGCTCATATCACAGAGTGCGTTCGCTTTATGGTTGACCGGCGGTGGCGATGACTCGGCTGCTGGGCTCGTTCTCTCCCCTCCACGCCTTCATTTTGAGAACGGTCTCAATGCAGAAGAGGACTGTGAGGGCGACGCAAATGATCTAAAACCGGGGGTTGTGTGTAGGATACTTTCGTGTTGATACCGCGCTCATGATAGCAGCTCCCCTGCCGTCGGTTCCCCAACTGGCAGACAGGTGAACCATCAAGAAGATGGAGATGAAGTAGAAGACAGAGTTGATTCCGTAGAAGAGGAGCTCCTAGAGCTTTTTTGTTAGGATGAAAAAAGTACATTGACTTACGACAACGATGAGGCCTTCACGAGTGGGCTCGTCGCGGATGGTAAGGTGGGGGAAGCAGACGTATCCGAGGAGGAAAACACAGACGACGAGCATGGTCTCGAAGGTGATGTGCTCCGTCCACGCGGCAGTCGTTGATCTTCTGTCGGCACAGATGGCCAAAACGAATGCAACAAAAGCGAGGACCTAACAATGAATTTCTTAGAAAATTTGGGTTTCTTACGATTTCTGCGAGCTTGAGAACTCCTCCGAGAGTTCCAAGATAACCAGTATTCAGCTGTCCTTGCCTGTTGTTGGGAATAATTTGGATCTTGCTGGAAACGTGGAACTTCAGCGGCTTCTTCTCCTTGGCAGGAGGGCTATACACACGATTAGGTTGTTAGGGCACCCGCACTCTTCTCACCTGGCCTGACCGGGGCGGTTCAGGTCATTCTGCTGCATCTCCTTGGCTGGGCCGAGGTCCACGGTGGTCTGGGGAGGCTCTTCGTCGGACCGCAACATCTGGGCGCAAGTTTGTTATGCTAGACTTGACGGAAATGCGGGATAGATTGACGCATTTGCGATTGAGGCGCTGCGTGAGATAGCGATCGCTGTCCTGGTTTATATTCAAATGAGAGAAAACAACACGGGGTTTACAGGGGAACCGAGTGGACAATTAGTGGTAGTGGCGAATGGCAACTGCGCACAAAAACCTGCTTACTGGGTCGCCAGGTACCGGTGAACATATCGATGGAAGCCAAATATTGATTTCCTAGAACTAGTTACTAGTTTGAAGAGGGGTAGGTGTTATGTTTTTGGAAAAGGCAACATTTGGAGAGGAAGAGCAGCGCAAAGGTGTGGCTGGCAGAATTGTTTGGAATTAGGGGGCGATCACAACCTTGAACGCCGAGACCGACTAGCAATCTCTCGTCCCAATTCGGCGGCGTCTTGGAGTAAACGGTATCACCGATGATGCAAATCGATCGCGACGATGACCTTTAGGTTTCTTTTTGCCTATGCGAACGGCGGAACGGTGTCGATTTCGGCAAAATGGCAAAAGTCTCGGCAGGGGGTGTTTTTCGGTGTATTGGGGTGTGGCAGGTAGTGAGAGACTGTGTACCGATGCGTGCACGATCCGGTTGGTATAGATCCGCGCCCGCCCGGAATTTGACGCTTCTGAAGCGTTTTTAAAAGGAATGCCGGCCGCGTAAAGGCGATTAGTAATTTGGCGGAAAGGGGACAATGCCATGGTGAAGGAAAGACAAGCCGGCGAGCAGTTGTCGCGTTACTTTTTTCGTACACACAAGAAGACGAACGATGGGCTTACACTCAACAACATTTGCCGGAAGTTGTTGCTAATTGGGGGTACGTGAGGACGTGGGAGGCCGTGACCCGACTCCCGCGACCTTTGAAGGGCTATCGAGAAGTCAGTGGGGCGAGCGATGTGAAAAGTAGCGACGGATCAATCAGAAACAAATTTATACGCGAATTTGGAATGGAAAAATTGATCGGAAGGCGTTTGTCACAATGTCGCCAGAATTTTCGTCTAGAAATTTTTCATTTGTTACATTGTTCCGTCCTTGGCGGCGAAATAATTAAGATTTTTTGCCAAAAGTTTCAATATTTTGGAAAAGTGGTTTCGGGGTGATAGCAAGGGCATTTGTGGGTTGTCGCGGGAGAAAACAAGCAACTAATTGATTGATCGATGGGTTTCCGGCCGAATTTCGCAGGGTTTCGCATGGCATGGTTAGCAAGTGGGGCGCGAACGGCGTAAGGCGCGGCATTCTCCCTCATGAAATGGCCATGCCGGCGTGTTTATGACTCGGGGTCTTACCAGTTTGGTTTCGGCGCTTCCCTGTCCGTTGCTGACGAGGACGGTCTCGACTCCTGGCATCTTGGGTTTCCAAGGGCGTCTGCTGCCTGTTTTGAAGGGAGGAGGGCCTGAACCCCGTTGTCTCGACTGCCAAACACAAACGAAAACAACAAAAAAAGCGGTGATAAGGAGATACGGAGGACACTCTCACGGAGGGATATGTGCGAACATGTGCGGGGCAGAGCGGGCTGTAAAACAGTGTGCAAACAGTTTTGAGAAGTTGGGGTTGGTTGCGGAGCAGAGAGTTTGCCGCCGGTTGGATCACACTGTGTTCGACCGTCGTCTTGCGTGTTCCACCGCGGCCTTATTTTGATTAGCACGTTACCTACCAATAAGTGATGATGTGAAATAGTCGGGCGCGAGATTGTTTGGCAGATGGAACATTTACTGGTGGCATGGATGGTGTAACAGTGGCATATTTTGATAGCTTGTGACAGCCGCAGTGGCGTTCCCTTTGTAAGGCGCGGCCTGTTGTTCTTCGTAACCGCAAAAAGTGAATGATTTATCACTATTAAGCGGGGGTTGCGGCTTACTTTTGCCACATCTTCGAGCGCTACTCTCCCATTGACCTTAATGTGACCGAAATGTAGTTTCAATTCGAAAATGAAGTTTAGTTTCAATTTTAAAATGGTATTTTCAGGATGCTGCCATGCAGGATGGAGATACCGTGGAGGTCGAACGTCTCCTCCGAGAGATTGAAGCTGTCGATACACGCGCTGATGCCTTGGTATGTTGATTTTAAAAAAATCTTTTTTTAAAGTTATTTTATATTTTAATTTAAATTTATAATCTTTTTTCAGGACAAAAAGAGGTCTGGTGATATATCCGCCATCACCTGGATCAATGAGAGGAATAGGAACATCCAAAGGGAGAAGTTCTTTGGTGCTAATAAGATTGACGTGAGTTTTTGTTTTGTTTTAAAGGATATTTTGTATTTATAAATTTAAATAACTTTTTTATTCCAGAAAGCCTTCTCGGTGACAGATGCCGATGACCCGTTCACTCGTAAGAAGGAGCGCATGCGTGTCGTCTGCGGAACTCGTAATAACGGAGGTGTGTACTTGTGTTTTGTGTCAGTTGACATGAAATACAGGTGATCCGACTGCTGCCCCTGAAGAGGAGACGCCGAAGCCAGCTGAGAAGCCGAAGCTTCTTTCCCTGCCTACCCTGACGCCCAGTGCCTCCTCGTCTTCTCTTTCCTCTAAGGCGCCAGGAGAGAAGAAGTCTATATTCGACCTGCACAAGTCTGTCAACTTTGATGGAATTGACTTTAGTGAGTTTTCCCGATCAAATTGAGACTAAGTTTTGTTTTAGGCGCCATTCCCAAGGCTTCCCCCACTACCACTACTGCCTTTGGCGACCACCACAGGCGCAAGAATAACGGGCATGACGCTGTGAAGGACCCGCCTGCGAAGAAGAGCAGAACGTGAGTATTCGAAGAAACACAGGGGTTGTCAAACGTGATAAGGCCCACTGAGGTGGGACCCCACCGATTTCACGACGCACTATCCTACCCAAAACTATCCCTGAAAACAAACATATTTCACGGTATATTCCACAGAAGGCGGCCTGAGGTCGGCCTAAGGCCAGCATAATCTGGAAAGCGAATACGCAGAAAGTAGCATTATGGTAGAAAAAGCAGAAGCGGCCTTAGGTCAGCTGAATCCAGAGAAAGCGGCTTTTTGGCAGAAAAGTAGAAACGGCCTTATGCCAGAAAAGGCGGAAGCGGCCTTATGCCAGAAAAGGCGGAAGCGGCCTTTTTCCAAAAAAAAGGGAAGCGGCCTCAGGTCAGCAGTATCCAAAGAAAGTGGTAGAATCCGCTGTAACATTCAAAAAGATCGATACAAACAATAATTAAAGATTTTGTAAAAAAAATCTTTAGAAAGCACCAGAATATCTTTTTTAAACAAAATTAATCAGTTCATTTGCAGTGCCCTGTCTCTGGACGAGTACCGTGCCTTAAAGGCCAAGCAGAGCGCTTCGACGTCGTCCTCATAAGCCAGGACCTCTACGCCACCCCATGTCGACATGTTGTTGTTTTGTATATTTGAGCGGGCACTCAGCCCTGGTTCCTTAGCCCTACGTGTTTTCAATGCTCCAACAGTCTGATTTGTAGTGCTATTTCGCAATCCCTTTCCCCATTTTAAATTATAGTTCATAGGTGGTTTGTTGAAACGCTACGTTTAGCCTCGAGCATAAATCTTATTGGAGCACGTGGCTTCGTCGTTTTTGTGAGCGGTGGCCAGGTGCGGTAATTTCTTTGGGTGGCCGATCCGGGCACCGCTTCAATTAGGCACGGCAGGTGCGCACCGGCATTGTCTCACCGGCACCGACGGCAATTGTCGTTTTATTGCCACCCTCCTGATTGTGACCCTGGCACCCAACGCACACCATTTATGGGCTACCGACCGGATGTTGCCTGTTTTACCGGATGCTTTGCATTCCTGCGGATGTGGATCGTCGACACCTGTCAACTGAAGCTACAAACTGTTACTCATCGCAAGAAAGTTACATACTATAACAGTCAATTGGAATTCTTTTCATTTTCGTAGCTCTTGTTCATATGTTCATATCTCTGCCAATATATATCCACTGTTGTGTTTTCGTCAGCCCTTGGTGAATTCAGTTCTGATTATCGCCTAGACGGTCGTCGACCCTTGTAAACTCTCTGTCTTTGCAATTACAACTTCTTATCAAAGTTTTCTCGACTACAAATTCATTCATCAGCCATTTATTCTATCAATTAAACACCAATACACTTTTATCATTATTTGCGCAGGAAATGAGTTTTGACCATTCACAATTTATCTGATTTGTTCCAAACGAAACATTTTTTTATAAATTTTGTTCAAAAGCAAGAATTGTAAGTACAGAAATCTTCTTGTGCTTTTCATTTAACGTGACTCACAATCAAGACTGTTCATGGGTTAATGCATTTGGAACATCGTCGAAGTTATTTCAAGTGTACGCAGATATTTCACATGCGGCGAATTAGAATCCTCGTTTATCTCGTAGGATCCACAGATGGAGCCACTTTTATCAGTAGCTTCTTCAGAAGCATGTAATTTAAATGAACAGTGTTGCTACCAGTTCAGTTTTCCTAGTCTTTACAAGATTGAAAGCTTCCACTATTTGAAAGGATGTTTTCATTTGTTTAAATAAAATTTAATAAATGTAGATAGGCTTTTTTAATGTAATTTAACGTAAAAAAATAGTTCCCTACGTTAACGAAAAAAATGATTTTGTACCCTCTGGTGTTAAACCTTATTTGCCTGAACTTGTGTATGAACTTTTCGTGTTTTTTTAAAAATATTTTCACACCTTGTAAACAAACAGTTACATCGTGATGAAGAAGGTTTCATGAAACTTTACTTTTCGCAAACTCGATCCTATTCGGCCTTTTGCAGTGTTTCTAAAACTGAAGTTGAAGTTCAGCTACAGCTGAAGAAGAACCCCGAAGTTCTTTTAAGAAAAACTTATTATGACTATAGCATCGGCTTAATTTAGCATACCGCACAATCTTTCTTCTTGGACCATCTTCAATCATCTGGAACAACATCACCGTAATTATAACATTAGAAAAGAACGATTTTGAACCCCCCCCCCCTCCCTAAACAGACAAAGGCTCCCGATTCCAATTCGTCATCCCCATTTCCGTAGCCTGCAGCTGCCGTTCTCCAAAAGGACCATTTACCTCCCGCGCACTTGAGGATTATGTCCAATTTTCTCTTCATGTAATCCGCCTTGAAGGTGAACCACATAACCGACCCATAAACCGGCATCTGCTTCCAGTGTCCTTCGCCTTGAGAATCCCTCTCCTATTGTAAATGACCGATTCTGAGTTTGCCGGCCGCATCTCTTTTTTTTACGATTCTCGACGAATTGAGAGACAAGTCAAAGAGAGCAATCTGAGTTGAGGTCACTGCCTGCCCGGCCGCCCAAAAGAGGTGCGGATTAAAAGGAGCGACCTCTTTGTACGCCCTACTTACTCTCTACATTCTTCTTTAACTGACCAGTGCCGGCAAAGGACTACATACAGTTTCAGATCATGCGGGAAAACCTACTCCTTCCGTTTCTCATAGTGCCTATAGCTTTAGCACAAATAAGTCAGTTTTATTCATTCTCCTCTAAGATTTATGCTAATTTAGGGTTATGTGAAGTATCAGGTGATTGCAAGCTTTGTCCAGATAGAAGATATTCCTACTACAGATGTGGTCATCAGGTAAGAGTTTTATTCTCGAACATACTAATACACAATACACTTCGTAGAGTTTTGTTACAATTGGGTGTTTCTTTAGATACAACTGCACAAAGTCATTGTGAGTGAGAGTTTAGCTATACAAACGCACTATTTTTGCGTTTAGCTGTAAAAATAACACAACTCGGGCCACAGAAAACTGTTGACCATTTCTTCTGAATCCGCCTTTTTAAAAAAAATCATCATGTTTCCACACAAATAGGTTCTATTTTGCAATCAAGCTGTATTTCCATACTTCTCATGATGGTTCATCTTTTGATGTTTGCATTTCAGCTCAGATTTCAGAGATTCCGCCCTGAGAATTTGTGGTTTTTCATGTTTTTTCTTTGACACGTGTAACTGAAACTTGGATCCTTTAAAAAAAGATTGAATTGTGAAGATAAAGAATCTGGAAAATAAGATTTTGTGAATGTTTGACCAATTGACATGTCAAAACTTGACTTTGACCGCTTGACCGCGATTATTCACCGCGATCACTTGATCTAAAAATCGTTTGCTGTTGGTCATAGTGTCAACTGTCCATTGCTGAAAAATTGCTGAAATATGAAACGGCTTCCATAATAAGAAATTATTGATTTCTATTCGTCTTTGAACACCACGTAGTATAGGAAAGGCTATGACGGTTTGTGAAACGTTTTCATGAAAGAGCAAGGAGACGATATCCTTGATCCATAAAAAAGTTTTTTTGGCTGCCGTATTCTAGCAATGGAGAGCGGAACAATGACGGTGCGTAGACACAGATGATCCAGGCAACGCTTAGTCTCTCTGCTTGTTTGCTAGTGTTCTTTCAAAAGAAGGACACCTCTGTTGAAAAAAACAACAGCAATGCACTTTATTTGATAAGTAGATAAGTAAGTATGCATTTTTTAAAATTTATTTTTATCTCCCTTTTTACTAAGAAACTGAATGTGATCCTTTAAATGTTTTGTTAACTGTATTGTAAAAAGCACCCATTCTAAACAAGTAGCGCACAAACATATCACGAGTGAAAACATTGACCTACTCATGTAAACCAAAGAAGTCTTCGCAAGAATACGCTTGTTGCAAACAGAGTGGCTTTTTGAACTTGGAAAACCAGATCCCGCCACATAAACATTTGTGATGTCTGTTGCATGATGTGAAAACTACAAACGTCTAAAACTAAAACCAAAGAAACACCTGGCACAGTTTATTACTAGGTTTCTCAAAACTATTTTTTCAGTGATACCAAATCTATTTTCAGGGAGAATGTTTCCCAACCGAGACCTGCGAAGCTGGATTCTGTTGCCCAATCCCCAAACCACTTCTAGCCCTCCAGAGTGAAAGTGAGCCAAAATTCCTTTTTTGTTTCCGCCCTCTAATCCAACACGCTTGCTTCTTGCACACTTACCCTTCCACAGAATCAAACGAACGCTTCCCCACTCCTCCTGCTTTACCGAAGACCGCCCTCTCGAAAGACGCCGAGGAGAAATGCCCTGACGGGTCGGATTGGACCCTCCTCTGCACGACGGATAAACACTGTCCGCCGAATACTCTCTGCGCCGAAGGAAAATGCTGCACCAGTGAGTACGCAAAATGATTCATGATTTCTCAATTTGATGCGCTTGTCGAGAGTCCTTGGACTCGACCTGTTTGCCAGCGATAATTCCCGCACTAAGCGCGTAATAGCAGCGCGACCTGCACAATCCCGCTTGTCATCAGAGAGATAGTAGCAGTGAGAAACCGCAACGATTGGAAAACGATTGGAAATGGAAAATTGAATCATTGAAAACATTATTCGCTTTTAGAAGTTCCAATTCCAAACTACATTGCATCTAAACACAAAGACTACATGTGTCTAAATATGAAAAAGGTAAATAAAAAAAGTAAAATGCATCTACGAAAAAAACTATAGAAAAAACATGAAAACACAGCTGGTAGGGTATAGTGTCGAGGAAACTTTCGATTTCTGCTGAGTTAACCACATCCATTTGCGAACGCCTGTAGATCACAGTGTTCTTTGTAGAACTAAGTACACTTAACAACCGAGGAACTGGATTAAAAAATTATAAGCGAATTTTAATGAAACTTGATCTCTTTCCAGGCATTCAACAGGTTTTCACGATTATCCACAGTTACAACTAATAACAACCAAAAAATCAAACCTTCTCACTAAACTAAAGGTCACATACAAGTTAGTTCGGGTCTTAGTGATGACTGATGTAAGCAAAACGTTCCTTGAGAAGATGCTGCTAGAAGACTTTATGCAATGGAAGGTTTGATACGTTGAGTTATCCTTTGCTTTGATGAGATTGGTTATCGTAATCAGAAAGTTTGAGAAAAACACCTTAGCCACAGACTTAAATTATCTCATTCCATGTTGCGGACGTCGTCGCAGAAAGTTCCTTGATGACCTCGGCGCCAAAGAAATCATGGGCAAAGCCATCCCCCAATGTTCCGACGATGGCCGTCTCTATCGCCAAAAGTAAGATATTCTCCCAAAATTCAAAACACACTATGTTTAGACAATGCCTTGCCGGTACCGATAACTGTTGGTGTGTGTCTTCCTTCGGCCGTCGGTTGTATAACGGAGACTGTGTTTCAAGGAAACCCACACCGAATCTTCTCGCAAAGGCTGTAAAACTTCGCGATGAGTTGAGAACAACCAAGGTGAGAGATTTTACAATAGTGGAACAAACAAACTTGGTTCTAAAAGTGAAAGTCATCGACCGGGATTGAACCCTGGTCGTTTGCACGGCAGTTAAATGAAGAGACGCCTCTTTTCTGATTACTTTAGACATTGAATGGCAAACTAGCCCGTTTAAACAATCTTCTATCTCAATATTCCAATTCAGGGCAAATGCCTAGTCGACAGAATTGGTACCTGCCCCCGGATTCGACCTTCTTCCGATGCTGCCGCTATGTCCTGCCGTTGTGATGACGACTGCTACGGACAGAAGAAATGCTGTGCAATTGACGGAGTTACAGTCTGCACTACTCCAGGTTTCATAAACCAAATTCCAGAATTTCAGGATTCACTTTTGGTTTTCTAACAGCTTAGCTAACTTGAGCTATTAACATAACAATTCAACCTAACGAGCCCAAAATTGAAAAAAAAATAACTAACTTTGGTTTTCAGTGCTCCCTCAAGCTATGACAATGGTCTGTGGACCTAATGAGCAGTTCTCTGCTTGCCATTCGCCTTGCCAGGCTTCTTGTGATGATCCTACGGTGCCTGCCTGTCCTCCGCCTGTTTGCCAACCGGGGTGTCACTGCATGCCAGGTAGATACAACTTGTGTTTAAAAACGGTTAAAATGGGTACCGTACCATAGGTCCACAGTAAAATTACACTTGTTATTTGAGTGAACGACTATTTGTATTTATTTTCAAGCGCGCATAATTTTTTTTTCTTGAAGCGGATCCGAACTCCCGATGTTTCATTGGTTGAACGCAGAAACGCGGCCAGATGAATCTAGGTAATCTGCTCGGCCCGAAGCACTCTTGCCCACGAGACCAACGGACGATCAAACTACAATCTCTTTCAAAACTACACCTTTTAATAGTGTTCACAAGTTTTACCGAATCTTGGTTATTACCCATCAACATAGCAAACGGTTTCTTCGGTTTTAAACAACATGTATTGAGAAATCCAAGTTCACACATCAAAATAACCGTCATGGCTTCAAAATAACTTTTTTGTGGCTTGGTTTTGCCTATTTTGATCATTACTGTATATGACGGGACAACCCTTGCCGCATCCGCCGATCGCGTACGGGTGTGATACTCGCGGCGCTAACAAGTCAGCAAACCAGAGTTTTCAGCGTCTTTTCAGGCGGAAACATTGTAAATTCTAACAAGACGATCAAAAAGTCTATAAACCTAATGATTGGACGGACGTGAACATCGTGCACATATAAAATTAAGTGCCCGTTATCCGAAGGTACCTATCGCCTGGAATGACCGAAAAATGGCATTTATGAACCAGATTTCTCCAAAACGACGCATTTAAACCAACAATCGTTATATATTCTCAAAAAAAGCCTGACGGTCATCTTCAGGCTACATCCGCCGTGACGGTTCTCCTCGTTCAATCTGCGTTCCTCGTGCCACCTGCGTTCTCTTCGACGTAACCTCCCAATGTGCCGATGAACGTCGCCAATATCAAAGCTGTGGCTCCGCTTGCCCAATCAGTTGTCAAACTCGTAACATGCCAAGGTACCAACTACAGTATCTCTTTAGTACTTCTTTCAAGATGTCACGAACGCTGTGTCTCCGGCTGCTTCTGCCGAATCCCTTACGTTTTGGAGAACGCTGCCGATCCATTACATTCAAAATGTGTCCTTCCTTCTCAATGTCCCCTGGAGCAACTACCTCAGCTGCCAATTGTTCCCAAAGAAAACTCTAGACTGCCCCTTGCTACTCTTCCTACTGAAGGCTACCGTTTACCATATGCTCCGAATACAGCTACCGTACTCCCAAACACTAACCAATGCGCTGATCCTATGAAGAACTACCTCAGTTGTGGAACCAAATGCCCAGGTAACTCAATCTGTGTTTTTTACTAAGGCATCTTTTTAGTTGGATGCAATGCCGTTAAGCCACCAACCGCCTGCTCTACTCAATGCGTTCCTGGGTGCTTTTGCCATGCTCCCTTCATTCTGCTAGATGCTAATGTAAAGAGATCGTTGAAGAGGTTATCAGGAAAGCGTGTTTCAGGATCCTCAGTCTGGATGTGTTCAACCTCATAACTGCCATAAAGTGTCATCTGAAGTCAATATTGGTACTGCTGCAACCTGCACCGACCCTAGGAAAGAATGGACTAGTTGTGGAGCTTTGAAGTAAGTTAAAGGAACAGAAAAGTGATTATATTGGGATTCAAAACCAGGTATAGCCGATTACGGCTGGATGGAGACAGTTTGACCCATCTAACCAATTTTCAAGGTCCCTCCAACAAACTAGCTTTAAAAGGCCCCTTTACTTACTTTTTTTCCAGTTGTGCCCGTTCCTGCAACAACCTCCTCGGTCTTTGTGGAGCTGGTTATTGTTCCCCTGGCTGCATCTGCAGAGAACCTTACGTCCTTCAGGACACCAACGACCCGAATTCTCGATGTGTGTTGCCCTCAGAATGCTCCCGGAAGTGTGAAGACCCCCATAAGGTAGCTGCAACATTTGCAATGGAAGCAAAACATGGCTTCAGGAATTCTTGACTTGCGGTTCTTCATGTCCGGTTGGATGCGATAACAGACATCCCAGAAGTTGTACGCCTTGTCAAGCTGGGTGCTTCTGCAGAAATGGTACATTGAGCCAATAAAATCAGCTAATTGGGGTTTAGGATTGGTTGCTATGAACTCTTCTGCCTGGCAGACTTCGGAATGTGTGAGGCTGGAGGAGTGTCCTACTTTCTTTGAGGAGACTACCGTAAGCACATCAACCGAACCTACCACCACGACAACGACCACTGAAGTTCCACCGACTGAATCGTTTAAGAAAGATGAAGGTAAGAAGCCAAGGTGTTTACAGCCGCATGAGCTGAGTTTGAAGATTGACAAATTCAGTTAACTGGGTATCATCAAAGAATTTTTAGTTGACACATCCATGAACAACCTTCTCTCAGTCTCCGGAGAATGCCCCTCAACCACCCTCGATGTGGCTGGTCGCACTTGCAATCGAGACACCGACTGTCCTACTGAACAACGCTGCTGCCGTGCCCTTATTGCTTCTCTTGGCGTATCGCCTCAGCGTTGTACCTGCAAAGATCCCTTGGCTGTTTGGAGTAGCTGTGGCAGCCTTTGCCCAGAATACTGTGGTCAGCCTGCGGTACGCGGTCCTTTTTAAAAACTAGCTAATGTATATATTCAGGTTCCGGTTTGCTCTGCTACCTGCAATCCTGGTTGCCAATGTGCCGCTGGGTACGTACGAGCTAGGAATGACGTCACTGCTCCTTGCATCCCGAGGGAGGCTTGTCCCCATGTCCCTTGTAAGTATTCTACCTTTTGCCTTTCACCATAACACACACACAAACACACACACCGTGCTCACTCACACATTGCAGCCGCTGTCAGCTTGGATGCTCCAAAAGCCACAATCAAGGAAATAGTTGAAGAAGCGCCAAGTGACCCCTTCTCCAGGATGATGGTAACATTTTCAGTTTTTTAGTTAATATTCGGCTTTAGGTAGCTGTGGCCAACCTTCGAGGAGCCACTGTTAAAGGTCGCTTTACTTTCACCCAATTTTCAAGAACTACTCTGAACATTGGTGGTATGCATTTGTTTTTTGGGCTCTTTAAATCCAAAAATTAGGAAGCGTTGAAGGATTGGAGCCTGGAGCCCACGCTGTTGTCCTTCACCAATTCGGAGATGTTTCCAATGATTGCATGCGTATCGGACCTCCATTCCTCTTCAGAAGAAGTAATGACACTCCTTCGTTGGGAGACATCAACGGTAAGATTTCTCTTTACAACAATGAAACGGTGAAATGAAAGAAAGAAGTTTTTTTTAGGAGTGATGGCTGGAGCTTCTGAATTCTCCAGAACTGTGGACTGGCCCGTTGGAGATGTGATCGGAAGATCAATTGCAGTTTACAGGTAAGATTTGGTTATCAACTTTTCCCTCAAACTAAAAGTTTCAGGTTCTCAACATCAGAATGGAAGACCAAAGCTCAGCTTGAGAGGCCAATCGCCTGTGCGACGATAGGTGTGGCCAACTTATGATATTGTTGAAATGTTAAACTTTTATAATTGTTAATAAGTTCAATAAACAATTCCGAATACAAGTTTTTTTTAAAAACTTCATGCATTTCAATGCCAAACAGGTTCGTTTTCTCACATTACATATTTAAAAAAACGCTGACCCCCGTAAATTATGTAGTTTGTGTTCTACATCCCACTTTTCCAAAAACGGATATAGAAAATTGTTCGTTGCAACCAATTATCTTGTTTCCCAAGGCTTGGCACGTTCGAACCGGTGACATGCGCTATTTCTGGTAAACAGAACTAAACGTGCAAAAGACAAATAGTGTGTTTTGTGTTTTGATTTCGGTAATTTAAGGATATAAGTTGATTGATTGAAACTGAAAGTCACATAGTTTATTCAAATCGCAAAGTAAGTGTACAATGGGACATCACAATGAATGAGTGATTGTTGAGCCGACCCCTTGGGAGTCTCCTACCCTTTCGTGGCGCCGTCCTGGGCACTTCGCCACGAAAAGTACAGCCAGTAGGAAATGGTGAAAATGGAGAACACTATCGGAAATATTGCTCGACTATCTGAAATGGCTTAGTTAGGCTGTTGGAAGAGAGAGAGAGAGAGAGAGAGAGAGAGAGAGAGAGAGAGAGGGAGAGAGAGAGAGAGAAAGAAAGAGAGAGAGAGTTAGAGAGAAAGAGGGAGACAGAGATAGAGAGAGACAGAGACAGAATTTACTCACATTTGTCGATTGTCCGCGCTCTCCGTTCATTGTCAAGTGCACATTTCTGACAAGGTTTGGTGAAGTCGTACTTACTGTAGATATGTGCAGCTGCGTGTGGAGTAGCTGACATCAGAGCCTAAAACTCATAATTTACAACTTAGGTAATTCAAAAACGATGCGAATAATAATCTGACCTTAGGTCAAACATCTTCGCAGTTCAAAAACTATCATGCAACAGAGAAAAGCGGAAAAGACGGAAAACGTGCAACGAACTAGGCACCCCAGCAAGCTGTGCTAAAAGGCCACTTACGGAGTTCTCGCACTCGCTCTCCAGCCAATCTTTTGCGAGAGCGATTTTCTCTGCAGTCAGGGCGGTCCCACAAAGCGTCTAGACGGAAGCGATAGACAGAAAGCAACAGAATTTAGGGAGACCCGGTTTCACACAAACGTAAGGGGAACTTATGAAGTCAGTTAAGGCGTTGAAATGTAATCGAGAAGAACCAAGTAATAGGAATTGGTTAAGGTCATGCGGAACTAATAAGTTGTTTTGAACTTTTAGAACTAAGCGAAATTAGGATTCTTTTTGGTAGCTGTAACTGAACACCTTTAATAGAGATTTTAAAAATACTGAGAGTTCACATCTTATATCAGTTCGAGAACATTTCGTTTTGTTTATTTTTTTTAGCGATTAACACACTTTTCTCTTCAAAGCTCCAAAAACAAGTTGATGTTAATTGTTTACTTTTCCCTTTATAATGCAATCGATTCCGCAAGCTATGAGTTTGATCGATTTTATAGTTTTTGCAAAGTTCTGGCGCGCCATCGCTTGGAGACCTAAGTTTTGAATTTGACGAACTGAAACATACATTATAACTATGCAGTCGTCGTCGGTGCGACTTTTGTTCAATCGTAAAAACTTTTTAGCATTACAATAAAAAAAAACAGTTTGCGTTTCCGGCTTCCTCCTTTTTCTGTTTAACGTGAATAAAAACTACAAAAAATATAAATTTTAAACTCTGTTGAAAGTTGAATAAAAAAGGTAAATTGATTGTTTTGGCAAAAAACAACGATATTATTTGTTTGTAATCTTGGCTGAGTAGAATAGGCAAATCTAAACTTTGTACAATATGGAGCGGAAAAAATTGGATGGTTTCTATAGGCAGAAAAATATTATTAAAAATAGGTTTTTATGGTTTAATAATTGTAATTCTGGGCAACAAAGTTTTTTTCCGGTTTAAAATACACGTTTTCACAGTATGGCACAGAAAAATAGCTGATTGTTTAGAGAGGAGAAAACGTGTAATTCTTTAAAATCAATTGAAGGGTTACAAAAGTTTTCAGAATAAACAAATTTTTCGGGTCTCCCTTAAACATAAAAATCTCCAAGCAAAAAAAGCAAGGTAGCAATGCTTCTCACGCACCGCTGTATGGCTCATACATGCCGAGAGTCCGTGGCTTAGGGAGAACGTCGTCTTCTTCCTATCACTCGCTTTTCTTGACGACGGAGGAGACTGACGCTGAATAAGCCGTGCACGTTAATCAATAGAAGAGTTATTTCACTTGTTAGATGGAGGAGCTTCGAATTTTTGTTTTTAACTTAAAAACTTACCGTGAAAGGGTACACTTCCGGTAACTCATCTTTCCCCTTTTCTTCATCTTGGACGCCCTAAAACTATTTTATTTTATAAAATTAAATTTTTTACATTATTAGAAGACATTTTATGGTGTTGGAAAGCTCTTCGATGCACACAGTCGAAAACCCGTTTAGTTACAAAATATGAAACGAAGGAATATTCCAGAAGGACCAGGAAAATAAGGGCCTGCGACACTGTTAACCACACATCCAAGGCTTTTATATAAGACACCTGAAAATCGATTTATCGATTGATTTCGAAAAATCAATACCTGGGGAAGATCTTGCCTAGCTCCGTTGCTCATAGTTGTCAAAGTGAGCAAAGAAGTTATAGTTAAAGAAACACGTGCCGGTGAGGCCCTGGGGTCCAACCAGAATGACATCCAAGAAATACTAACGAGCATACCTAAAATCGATTTTCTGAAACTTAAATTATTTAAATTCACCCGTGGGAATATATGTCTGAATGATGTGGAAGAGAACTAGCCGCTTCATCACAATAAACGCCTTGATGCAGCTCCAATCGGCTGAAAAGGAGATTTCGAGATGCGACCTGGGTGGTCGCGCATGCTGGACAAAGCTTGTGTGAGTGTGTGAATGTGAGAGCGTGATGGGTGATGTGAAAGCGGCTGTGTGGGAGCTGTGAGAGGCCAGGGCTGCCTTAGGCAAATTTTGACCTTATGGCGGAAATTTGACATAAAAAACCTCGTGCTTACTGATAATTTTGGAATCTACTAGAAATTTGGGTTACTGTAATTCTAGGTTTTATTGAGTTACATTCTCGGTTTTACCAGGTTATCTGTAGCTTTTTAGGTAAAATCTAACGTTAATTTTATACGAATCTGTACTTGTGTTATTTTAATAACGAGTGTAATAAAATGCCTTATTTGTTTTGGTAAAACTACTCCAACTTTGCAAATCTGGCATGCCGTTAAACACAGTGCAAGTTAGTCATTATCGTTGTACCAGCAAAATACCGCTTTTCTTTAGTTTTTCTCTAAGAGACTTAAGGAAGTAACAAGATGGGTTTTAGTTTCGGCCAATTATCAGTTACATCCGTTAAACGCAGTGCATGTTAGACCGCAAAACGGTATTTTTCGTTAAAAAAGGCCGGAAAAAAGTAGTTTTTTATATTTTTTTACTTTTCATTCTAAATGTGTGAATCCTTCTTTTTTGCTAATGCGGTATGCGCCCCATTTGCCTACGCCCGTGTTTTCTCTCTCAAAAGTGAGTATCCCCAGTGGGGCAGCCCTGGCATGTGAGGTGCATGAGGCGTGCAAAAGGCGCTAAGTGAGATGGGCAAAGAGGGGAGTCACCGCGGTTTCTGAGGGCGCATACCTCCTAAAAAGGACCGTTTTGTTAACTTAAAATAACTATCATTTGAAAAGCTTTCTATTTGAGTCTAAGGTGGCTGAACCTACCTGTCCCGCGGAACATCGGATAAGGCCCGGCACACTTCTCAAACCGAGTCTTGGTGATCGTCATGTCGTTCAATTTGATTTCCACATTCGAGCCGATTGGGAAGAAAGGGGGGTCCTCGTGCCAGGTGAGGTTCACTATCTGCTCGATGTAAGCATCTTAAAATCATTTTCATTTTTTTCCTCGAAAACATTACTTACAACTCTGAATAGTGAGAGGGCACTCCTGATAGTCAATCGGGAACAATTTCAAATCCATCATGCAACTCAAGGTAACATCCAACCTGAACCAGTTTAAGATAAGTTTGAAAATATAAAATACCTCATGGATTTGAAAATAAGACCGTCAGGATAAACAACTACCATCAAGTTAGGGGTTGTCACTTCTTGGAGATAAGCGAACTTGGAATTCACCTAAACATGCTGAGTTTACAAAACATCATATATTGCTAATAGTTTTTCTACTGAAACAGTTAAAAATGTACATCTACCATAAAATGGCATTAAGACATCATGCACATCTAGCAAAAATACGTAATTGCGTACGTGCCACAAACTATTTTCTCAGGTACGCGCTTTTTTCAATAAATGTTTAAATTTGTTTTTATTTTCAGTGCTTTCGAGCGAAATTTGTCTGGTTCTTGCTATAAAAATTTAAATGCCAATATAAAAAAAAACAATTACAGTTTTTTTCCCTAAACACTTTCCTTTAAGTGTTTAATAGGAGGCGTTGAAGTTTCAATTGTCATATTTCAATAAAAATACAGATTTATTTATTGTTTTTTTGATCTTATTTGAATATATACTTTACAAGAAGAAGAGGTTTAAAAAATGAAAAAAATGTTATTGTTTCTTAACTACTTTTTTCTTCAAAAAGTAGCTTATGTTCGATGTTTGCATACAAAAGTAGGTGCAACAATTCAACAATAAATTTCGGCATTGCAAAATTAAATGGACAAAGTTAATTAAACAATGCACTAAATTTAATTTTTCGCATAATGTTTTTTTTAGAATTTTGTCACGTTTGTGTAAAATGCTTTCATTTTATTTTTAAAAAATGTAATATTAAAATATGGCAGAAAAAGAAAAAAAACCGCGTTTCCTTTTTATTAGTTTTGCCGAGTTAGAACTGAACTTACAAAATAGAGATCCGGGTGCCACATCCGATCAGCTATTAACTGAAAATCCGTGTTTTAAATCAAGTCCAACTGGTTTTTACCTTGCTCGTTACCAAAATCGGATAAGTGCAATTGTGAGCCAATCTTCTGTCAAACCACCCCATAGCCAAGTACATATCCACCTCAAAGTCCATAGTTTGTGCCTTGAACGACGACATGGATTCAATATAAACAGCAACGTGAACATCAGTTCTTTCACCTAAAATCTTTGTCTACAGAAGCATTTGTGGTTACAGTACCCCTCTCCTGTCCTGGTGCCATAAACATGTTATACCCGTCTCGTACCACTCCATTGCCTATGACTCTCAGCAGTCTGTCTCCGGATTCGGTCCTAAACCCAAACTCTTGTCTCGTGGGAAAGTGACGAATACCAAATAAGTTCCGTCGTTTGTCTCCCGGAGCGATGTGGTTCGCAAAGGTCATGGATTTTGTAATTCGGGTCGTACCACAACTTTTTAAAGATGTTCTCATTTTGGCTGAAATTGATTTTTGGTAATTTTATTTGATTTTATTTTGAATTACTTGTGTTCGATGCTGGCTCTAGCTGAATCTGCAAAGGCACTGGCGTACTGCTTCAAAGGCTCTGTCACCTTTCCCTTGTCCATCTGAAATGTTTCGGTTTGTCAGAAGCTAGTTAGCGGAGATGACAAATGGTGCCAAGTCGGAGCCCATTTACTTGGAAATTTATCGGAAAAAATCTGTTAAAATAACGAAACATTGAGCTTTGTGTGAAGTTGTGTTTCCCCTTGACTCTTTCAATTTCGAATTCGCACTTTCAGCATCTCTTTGAACTCGAGCGTAATTAAAGTTTCCGGAACTACCCCGAGATCGGTGTCATAGGATATCTTGCAAACAACCTCTTTTTTCGATCTTGAGAGCCGCAAGGTCAAATATTAAAAAGTGTGATCTATGAAGTTAGTGTGCACGAGAGTTGGCTAAAATAATTTTTTTTAATCACTTTCCAAATAACGATTTTAGAACGTTATAAAGTAATAAGCGGAATATATTCTACTAGTTTCAAGGTTATGGTTTAAAGTTTGTTTAAAAATGTTATTTTCTTTTTGCATGAAGGGAAGGTGTTCAAATTAAATTTTTTTTAAAACCTTTTAATAACTTGGATTTGGTTTAAAACAACTCTAACAAAGAATGCCAATGAAGAACAAACACGTAAAATTCGGTTTTTGCAAAATTCTCGAGTAAAAGTAAATTTGGTTACAAACAAGTTAATTTTAAAAAAGGCAAAACATGACAAATTTTAAATGGGTTTTTATTTCGAAATATTTAATTAAATGTTGATTATCACATAAACAAAATTAGAATGAGATTTAAAATACCATCATTTGTTTTATCCGTCGCATCGAAAATGTCAGGCGACAAGGACGTAATCACGTCTTTTCAGTTAGATTCGCACGACCTATCTCGAGCAGTATAGATCTATCTCGAGCAGTATAGATTTACAATTTTTAAACAAATTTAAAAATTGAAACGAATATGTAGTTTTTAAAAAAATTTACTGTTTGAAATGTATCTTTTGTTTTGGTCGCATGGTCACATTTTGCCATTTGTCATTGAAGTAAGCGGCAACAACTTTTTTCAACCACATCTGGGGCTCCGCCAGACAAGCTGTTTCAGGTTAACTTATCTTTGATCTGTGTTGTTTTCAGTTTTTTTCTCCCAAAATTAGGTGTTAAATTCTGTTTTGTTCCCTGTAAAAAATAGCTGACCGGTGGAACCTGATCGAGAATTAGCGAAATGGCATCTTCCTCATTTCGTTCCCTGAACGTCCTCCGCGAGTGGTCGGCGACCAGATTTGCCTAAAATAGGTGTTTTGAAAAATTTATTGTTAATGGATGCTAAGGCCCTAATTACCTTAATATCTGGCTGCGGAGTGACGAGGGTTAGAAGAGAGCCGACCACAATGAGAGACGCGAACATGCAGCCTCACATCAGGGCTGCAACACTCTGCCGTCGCTGGGCGATGCAAAAAAGGGTGAATGTGGAGATTGACAAATGTGGGAACTATGGCGCAGAGTTCAGAAGAACTGTGCAAAGCGTGGAAATTGAACTAGGAATCGGCTGTGTAAGATGAGGAGATATCCCCTCTCAATGCGACAAATAAGTTTTGCAATTCGAGCTGTGCCAAACAATTGTTGGGGTTTCCTTGAAGGAAAATAAGGATATTAGGAAGGCGTTGTTTTCAAAACAATTCTGGGGATGGGTTTTACTAAGAAATACGTGTGTCAGATTTTGCATCCAAATTTTCCTGGTTTGAGAACAAGAAAATCAGGTTTTATAAAAAAAACTGCTTGTTGCAACATTTGAACAAAAACCTGGAAAACATTTGTATTTTTCAAAGTTGTTTGTTTGTATTAAAAAGTTAAATTTAAAGAAATTTCAGCTGAAAAAAACTGAAAAGAAAAGGAATTGCAGTTAAATTATCCACCTTCAGTGCAGAGAAGTGAAATGGCTCATTGGCAATTTGAGATTCCTTTTAGCCTCCAAGTGTGAATTGTTCCTTTGCAAACTTTGCACAATAGATTCCGGAAGTCTAGGGCAAACTTCATTAGTTTGACAATAGGGAGAAGAAAAAACGTTAGGAAAACTGTAGTTTTCATGTGAAGTCACGCTTGAAATTTGACGAAGTTAAAAATTTAAAAATTTAATTTTTAATAGTGAACGTTTTTAGCGATACTTGTTTTTTCTCTAAAGTTTCTTAATTTGAGATTTGTTTTACGCATTTTTAATTTTTGCTACAATGTTCTGTTTAATTTTAAATTACAAATCACTTCTTTCAAATTAAAATAAAACTATACATATATCAAACAAAGTTTTCAAGTAAAAAAAAACCAAATTTAAAAATACTTATAATTCATACTACCATTTTCGTTGTTAAAAATTAGCATTTTCTTGTGATGTCAACCTCAATTAAAAAACTCTGGCAAGCATGTCTAATCTATTTTGGAACTTTCAAAGATAAAAGATAATTTTCAGCAATATCGATCAATGTTTTGCCGTCGTCTCAAATGGATTGTAGTGGATTTTTTAATGGAAGCTATTTTAAAATATGAGCAATGCAAAGTTTGGCAATTTTGTTAGCAGAAGTGGGGAGAAACTTATCTTTACTGGGTATTTGCCAATTTGCCGAGGTGCTCGGTCACTTCGCCCCACAATTAATAAATCATGAAAGTAATAATCCCGGAACTCGGCCGGAGGTTCCATTTGGCTTTTACTCTGTGATCCACAAAGAGAGGACATAAAACTTTAATGGTGTAGGCTGCAAATCTGTGGCAGCACGTAGTCACAAAGATCAGAAACAAGAAAGTTGACCATGGGTGGTCGCCGGAGTGGGGGAGGTATAATCGACGATGCATGGCACCTGTCCAAGAGACAAACAGGAAAACAGCAAAGTGTCAAATGGTAGGAAATGATCAGGTAAGACCGCCAGGAAAACAAAGGGTCACATGGGCTACCGAATTCATGGGAATAGGAAGAGACTGAGGGACAGACGGCGGAGTGGGGTAGACAAACACACGAAAGGAAAAAGCTGCTTTCAGACAAAGCAAAGACCACGAAAAAAATCACCTAGAAACATCTTTTTACTTTCATTTTAGGCCCTTGAATTTGAGAAGCAGAAAGTTATGAGCTCTTTCAAAAGGTGAGCAAGATTGACGGAAAACTCTAGTTTTCGTAAACATTCGCCCATTTATCTTGATGATGTTCTTTTCTAGAATACCAAATGTTGATGTAAACAAGAATTTAGGAATATGAACTACGGTAATCTCATGTTGTGAAATGATCTCAAACAGTGGAGAGGCTTGGCAAAGGGTTTGTTGATGTTTGTATGAGACATGAGACTTTATTTTCAAAGGAAGTTCCAATAAGGCCAATAAGGAAAGGCCAAATGAAAACAATAGGGATCTCGGCAAAATAAAAGCAAAGGAAACGGATTTTTACGCGATCTTTAAAAACAGGACGGTTAGAAATCAATAGAAAACGTGAGGTGTGAAATGTGTTCGTGCGAGTGTGAGTGAGTGAGTGAGTGAGTGAGTGAGTGAACGAGTGAGTGAGAAAGTGAGTAAGAGAGTAAGTGAGTGAAAAAAAAATTGTCTTTTAGTGAGGAAATGAGCATTTAAAAGTGGGTAACCTTAAAACTTGAAACTTATAAAAAAAAACAAGTAGAGAATTGAAAACTGAAATGAGCGATCTTATTGCTCCAAAGACAAACAAATGAGTAGACGAAGTGGTGGCTCCGGCCATCAACAAGAAAATCTGGTGACCAGATGTGTAAATCCAAAGCTTGGTCTCCCCCAATGATCACTTAGTTCCCAAGGTCTATTTAAAGGTCGGGACTCTGTTAATCTGTAAGGCATCTGCTGAGGATTCCAAGAGAGGATATTGTTTCGGATGAGTTTGCCAAAGCGCCTAGGTCATGAATAGTGCATCTGGTTCTCGAGTGACCGTTGGGAGTGGGAATGCCGCCTCATCGCCGGCGCTAAACCAACACGCTGACACCGTTGTGTTACGGCTTGATAGATTGCTTGCACTGATTTCGAGTTACAACCGAATTTCGATGGCCGAAAAGATGAGCGCCGCCAAAGAAAACAGGAACCTTTGAATGGCACTATCGGGTCAGATTTCAGTTTAAACATCCTGTTTTGGAGAGGATGAGCGGAAATTTGAGGGGTTTCTCCAGGATCTCATTCAGCTTGGATTCTAGGAATTTCTAGAAAATGGTAGATTTCTAATAATCTAACACTGAGCTAAGCATGATGAAAACCGATTCGTAAATAAATTACCATTTAGAAACCTGTAAAACAATTCACTTTTAGCTTGAATAAAATCAAGTTTAAAAATATTCAAAAACTGCGTAACCTTATGGGTTTTCTTGATCTTTCTCTAATCGGATGGGATTCTTGCAATCGTATCAAATGATGAAAAAAATTATAGATATTAACAGAATCAGTGGTTTTCTATAATCTCAGGTTGGAACATGTAGCAAGAAACAAAAGATCACACGTAACAAACGTGTAAAGAAGGTGTTTACAATAGGCGAATGTGTCAAAAATTTTATCCAAGTAAAATATCAGTCTGCTGAAGGGGGTTTCCAAAAAGTTTAAATTTATTTTTGCTTTAAATTGGAAGAAT
The DNA here is from genome assembly GCA_022343465.1 of Oscheius sp. G VE-2021. Classification (NCBI taxonomy): domain Eukaryota; kingdom Metazoa; phylum Nematoda; class Chromadorea; order Rhabditida; family Rhabditidae; genus Oscheius; species Oscheius sp. G VE-2021. The sequence continues at coordinate 1,275,337 of JAJQXH010000028.1, forward strand.
GTTGCAAAAACCTTGTCCTCTACAAAGCAGGGGTCTGCAGCCGGTAATAGATATTTCCTGATTTAGGGGGAGCCCTGCTGTCTGCAATCCGCGCGAACATTGCTCAATTCTCTACGTTTGTAATAAATTGGGCACATTATACCACTGTTTTTGACACATCATTCCACTATTTTTGGCACATAGTACCTTTTTGTCTTTTTGCCTAAATTGGAGTTCGGGTAAGCAACAAAATTCAAAGTGTTCTAACGTAATTACCAAAGAGGACTAGTTTTTATGGCAAACGAAAAATAGTTTTTTGTAGTTTTAAATGATTTTTTGAATTCTGAAAAGTTTATTAAACATAGAAGAAGAAGAAGAAGAAGAAGAAGAAGAAGAAGGATAAAAGTTTTGGAACCCCCTTTGTTTTTTGTTATTACAATAAAGTAGCTAATATAATTTGAAAGAAAAACTGATCTTCCTGTCATTTGGTGATTCAGAATGTCCGTTAGGAGGGTAAAACGCAATGCGGATGTCTAACCGGCAAACAAACGGCGTTTGATGTGGCAATGATAGTGTGTTCGACGGATTGTCCCCTGGGGACGTTGCCGAATCACGAGGACACACTCAAACGGTCATCAGAAGTAGTTCACCCAGAGAAACACGCGTATCTCTCAGACATCTCCCTTTCCCAGAATCTCATCTCTTGCACGTCGGAGGACGTGAGAAAATGATGTGAAATGAGCAATCCAGACGCTTCGGAGACCATGGAAAGCCGTTGCGAGCGATTCATGCAGGAACAGCATGACTACGGTATGACCCTGTTCCTTTTATGGAGTTGTCCCCCGAACGAACTTTGCCCAGGGGGGGGGGACAGGCAGAGCCGCGATGGGGTTGGAGTTTCATAACCAGAGATCCGGAGAGATATTGTGGGTGGGGGAGTCATAAAAGCGGCTCAGACAAAACCAAGCACTTAAATCGCCTTGAGCGTGAAACGAGAGATTTGTGTAATTTCAAGCTGCTTAAAGAAGAAGTTGTGAAGTCGCGATGTCATCGAAAGCTCGGAAAAAAGTTTTTTTTCAAAGGGAATGCAAAAAAAAAAGAAATAAAAAAGAAACAAACAAACAGAAGAATGTACGATCAGGCTAATTCAAACAATGTTTAAAAAAGCTGATATCAGCCTACAAGCTAGAATGCTCTGTTTTTTTTTGTAGATCGAAATAAACACAAAGCTGTCTTTTTCAAAAGTCAATTTAAATTTTCCGTTTAAATTTTACCCGATTCCAAAATTCAAAATTTCAGTTTTTTCAGTCAAAAATTAATTAAATTTCAATTTTTCCCTAAAATTTAAGCCAATGATAAATCGATTTCAATTTCACCCAATACGTTTTCACATTTAAAAAAAAACTGAAAAGTTGTGTTCAAAATTAAAATCGACTTGTTTAAGAAGTTGTGAAGCCGCAGAATCATCCAAAGCTGTGGAAACAAGTTTATTTGAAAGTGCTTCGGAGAGCGTTAAACTTTAAAGTTTAGAAGAAAATAAACAGAAAAGAAATCGGGAAAAGGAGAACAACAGAAAAAATATATCATAAATCAGATAGGATAAAAGGATTATACACGTCTTATGACTGAAAAATTGGAGATAAAAACTAAAGGTTCAATTTTTTTCAGAACCAATTTTACTTTCGAAATTTAAATATGCTTAAGTTTAAATGAAAGCTAGTTCATGGTTTTTGGAAAATTTCATTGTTCAATGTTAATTTATGTCTTCAGTGATCATGAACTACCGATTGTAGAAAAACAAACCCACGGAGGGTCCATTTTTCAGCCGCTGTACTTTACAAGAACTAGCCTGTTTGATTCGGCTAGCCAAGGCTTACAAATCACAAATTGAAAAAAAAACTTTGACGCAAAACGAACAAGTAAAAAGAATATCAAAAACGTCACCCGGCTCAAAAACGTGAACCTTTCAACTGCAATCTCCCACTCCGCGTGCCACTCTGCAAGTGCAGAGATCGAGCCTCGGGGAAAATTAATTTATTCGCATCGTGCAAAATATTGTCTGGTTGTAAAGGTCTGAGCTCACTGATGACGTGGTGAGAAATTATTATGAAATGACGAATTTATTTATTTTATTTTTTTTTCAGAAAATAAAAAGTGTTTTAAAGCTGTCTCTGAAATTTAAACTTTTTTTATTACCTGAGCAAAGAATACTTTTAAAAAGAACTCTGAGCCAAGCCTTCTCATTGATCTTCTAGGTAAAGCCTTGTTTGGAGTGACAGATGTTGATGTTACATCCGTACTAGATAACCGAATCTGCCGCCTGTCCATTATAAAGCTGGCAAACAACGATAAGAGAGGGAGGAGGAGAGCAGAAGGCAGTGATTTACTACCGGTGTGGTTGCACTTTGTTGAGAGAGAGAGACAGAGAGAGAAAGAGAGAAAGAGACAGAGAGACTTGAACGGCAGAGACTTACTACCGGTGTGGTTTCACATTGTTTACGGCCTATTCTTCCGCTGTCATAACACTCTTTAGTCGTTTATGTTAGTCCCACCACATGTGGTCTCGGCAGTTGAAGTCAGGCGATTAGAAGGTAAGCAATGTTTGTTGAATCCGATCTCTCATCAAAGACAATGCCGATTCGATAAGTGGCCACTTCAAACAAGTAAACGGTAGTGGAAATGCCGGATTTACACGGAAACAGAGAAAAACAGGGGTTGGCTAGAAATTTCCAACAAAGCCTACAAAATAAATGAGTGGGATACAAATTGGAAAAACAGCGATCTGGATATTAAAATGTTGACTTTAGCGCATGTTAAAAGTTAAAAACTTCAAATTGCAAGGGCTGATTATATTTTCTGCAACGAAACTCTGTTTTTTTTAAATGCATACAAATATTAAAAACTTTTTCACAAAATGGAAGCAAAGTTAGCAAAGTTCCACGCATTTTTACTATAAAACATTAAAATATGCTTTAAACAATGAAAAAAGTAAAATTCAACGCCAAATGAATTTTTATGAAGAAAAAACACCTGCACCCTAAAAAATACATTTTTCTATCTATTTTTGCTGTCTTTGATTGTTGTTGATCAGAAATCGGGCTTGTTTAGGTTTATGGTGCGTGTACTACAACAATGACAAATGAATGACTATGAAATGATTCTAAATTGTTTATTTTTGCAAACAGATCATTAAATTTTGAATTAATTATTTTTTTGAAGACTTTGCAGTTATACATAATTTCGAAATAATGGCGACATAAAATTTGAAAATCCGTAAAAACGAGCGAACAACTGAAGTGACACTTTTTTTTAAAGTAAAATTTCAATTTTCGAAAACCCCTCTTGAAATTTGAAAATACTAGTTTCAGCAAGAATTAATTGTTTTACTAACACTTATTGGTTAATTAGTTGTAAGCTTTATAATTGCTACCGTATACCCAAATGAGAAATGCTCAAGTGATTGATATGAAAAATGATTCTTAAGTTGAGAAACCCACAGTACTCCAAAATTTTGACGTGAGATCCTGCGTTTTAGGACAAGATTAAGTGCGGACACCCTCGGGGCAAGGCGGGTTTGTTGACTCAAAAATGGCGCATGTATCAGCGATGCATTAGTGGCCATCAGAATCCGGCCATTACACCACATCGCTAGACAAATGTACCTGCCGATGGGTCGGAGAATCCCTAAAATGAAAAAAAGAAGCAAGAGAGATGGATTTCTAGGGAGGATGTTGGTTCAAACAGCAAATTTAATCGGCTTTTGGGAAAGAAAACAACTTATAAAAAATTAGAAGAGCTGGTTTCTTGAGGTGTAAGTCATCAATGATTTCATCACATTTACAAGGATTTCGAACGGTTTTTAAACTCCTAACTTCCAAACATTAAATTTTAAAAATATAAAAAACCAGGTTTATGCAAAAAGGTGTAAACAAAATTAAAGTTTAGTTACTAATACATTTTATAGCGGGGATTTTTTAAACATTACTTCATTGTCAAGAAATAAATTTTGTATTTAATTTTAATACGGAGTTTAAATATTAAATTTTTCAACAACTCCTTGTTTTTAAAATGTTTAAACTGAAGTTTTCGAACGTCAAGAATGCAGGTTTCGAAACGCAATTTGTTCTAAAAGTGCAATTTTTGTAAAAACTTTTAAACAGAAAAAAACACAATGATTTCATTTTTAATTTGCAAGCTTTTCAATTATTTATACATTTTTAAAATCTTTGGAGTAAAAATTCTTAAGAAACTTTTTTCTAAAACTAACAAAAAATATTCTAGCAAAGGTTTAAAAAGATATAAAGAAAGGTAGGGAAAAAAGAGAATAAAAGTTAGAAAAAACTGTTAAACAATGAATTTTCAGTTTTTTTTAAAGATAATTTTGCATTAAGTTTTTTTTCCAACTTTTTAAATCTTTTTTCAGTAATTCGATTGAAACAGTAAAAAGACAATTTTTAATAGTTAAAAAAAGATAAATTTAATTTTTTAAATGAAGCATTTCATTGGTTGCTTACAACTATGAACTTTTTCAAAAATCAATACTTGTCGAATCAAAAATCATCAGACATTTTCGGTTTCTGTGCAAGAGACGAGCTGCTGGATTGGAAGAAATGCGATAAGAGATCAGGAGAATCCGACACTCGTCGTTTATTCCGGATGGCCGCTCTGCAACGAGGTTGCTCTGCGCCGGACAACAGGAGGAGTACTCCACAACTACGGATTTCAAGTGTTGTCGAAGTTTTGAAATTGCTTTCAGCAGACATCACCTCACGAAAGGGCTTATTTTCGAAACCTTCGTCCAAAAAGTTTCTCTTCGGGTGACTTTGGCCCTAATTGTATGTTTCTGCTAAATAATTGTTTGAAGAGGATACTCAGGCAAGTTCTGTAAGCTAAATTGATTTTTCCGCTTGATTAAAGTACAAAGTACAAATCATAATTTCGAAAACTTCGCAACATGTGTCAACTGATCCTAGATCGAAAAAACTTCCTCTAATTACGGTGATTAGTACTAGACGGGTTCGGGTGGTGTGACCAAGCATCGGTTGAAATCTGAGTTCGAACTACGGCAATTAGCGGTTGGATCTTCGAGAGAAGGGAGAGTCTGGGTCCAGCTTTGTGGAAGAACAACACGGGAATTTCCAATTTGACGCCGTCAACCAATTAGCGAGCGTTGTCGTGAAGATGGAAACTACCTGTGGCAGAACTGAACTCGTTCCGGGCCACGTGGGTGGGAGGTGCGGTGACTCAGAGTTTAAGATGAGTTAAGGTAAGCTTAACCTTTGTTTCTTAAGCCAATTCTTAAATTCACCGGCATATACCGAACTTCACCACATTCTTTTCTGAAATTGGTATCAAGTTTTACATTTGCGAAAGGTTAAGTTTTTGTTTTCCTTAGGTACCGAGTGTCATGGTTTAGGTCTCTCAGATTACGTTAAGTTAAAGTGCTATTTTCGAAATATACTGAATGCTAACTTTTACAATAAAGTTAAGGTAAATTTTTGCCTTATTATCACAAAACTACGAATCATTTCTTTATGAAGTTTTGACGTTGAATTTTAGGTTCAAAACACAAAAATAATGTTATTCAAAATGTTAAGGTTTTCCAAAGTTAAATTAATGAGTTTAAGGTAATTAAAGGCACATGAAAATATAAGTAAGGTTCGATCTTTAGGTCTTACTACAGTTTCCTTAGTTACATCATAAACGTCATTTTGTGTTTTGCCGAGAACGTTAAGTAACGTTGTATGCTTAAAGTTACTTTTATTTAACCTAAGGATTTTAAGGTTAGGTTACTACTTCCTTAGGTACTGAATGCACAACAAAAGAAATCATAGGTGTGGCAAGAAGTTTAAATTTTTCTTCGATTTTAAGAAATGATCATACTGTAAAATTACTAAAGTTAAGTAACGTAACCTTAAATAGCTTTAAGCTCGCATTGTTAAAGAGTAAATTTTGACTACGCTATTTTCGTATAGCTTAGCCTAGTAATTCGCGGTGAGAATCGAGTGAGATAGAAATAAGAACGCCGAGCGATGGAAAAGGGCGATGTCCCTTTGATTAGGCGTAGTCCTCGAATGCTCTTTAAATTAGCTTCCTTGAATCGTGAATCGCCATCTACAATAAAAAATTGTCTTTATTGGAATTAGCTAAGATTACATTTTTATTGAATTAGGTAGAAAACCTCAATAATCAACCAAAAAAGTGTTTGTAAACATTAAACTTTTGAATTGGATTTCTTAATTTGAGAAAAAAACGGAATCCTGAATGGAAGAGAAGAATGAATGTGGCAAGATGGCAAAGCAGAAAACGCCCAATTCTTTAAGAGATGAATCATTTCCTCGTCTGCACGAAAATTAAATTAGTTCATTAATTCATAACGTAGTGGCGAATTTTCCTTTTGACGCAATGTCTGCATTCACATCTTTTCTAAAACTCAGAAAAACTACAACGCAAGTCAATATTTGCAGTTGCAGGATTGTTTGAACTTGTTGACCTTGCACTCGTCTTGAAGAATGGCTTTGAAAAGTTTGAAGTTCAAACGGTAACAAGGAAGTAACTGAAGCCTATTGTAAAACCAAGTAGGTCTTTGTTTTTCTTACTAACTAAAACCGGCCTTTTAAAATAAGTATAAAGAAAAATATTGGAGTAATCTGAAAAAATTGTTCTTTACAGAAGTAGGCAAAAATAGTTTTAGTTATATTTCAAAGTATAATATTACAAATTGTTCAGAAAGTTTACTCAAGAAAGCAAGATTTACAAAATTGATAAAGGGGCACGAAATAAAGCGAAAACACTTTGGGTGATGTTATTGTCAGAGAACAGTTGAACTTGGAAACCTAGGGGTTATATCCATTCAGTTGAATCTCTTAAAAATTCAACAAAAATCAATGTGTTTTTATATAATCAAATTATTATTTATTTTATATGGTATATAATTCAACTGTATATAATTTTTTAATAAAACGTTTATCAAGTTTAGATGCTTTTTATCAATTTTAAAACCAGGTAGGAGTGTAAGTCTGAGTAAGAAACTTCAAAAACGTGGCCTTATAAAATACAATTTATTTAAAAATGTATAAAACTATTATTTTATATTTAGTAATCTTTCAAAAAGTTGCTCAGGTTCGTGAAATACAATGAAAACAAGTTCCATTCTCATGCTTTTTTTTCAAAAAAAAAAAAAATAAAAAAAAAAAAAAAACTGAAAATACTGAAAATACTGATTCTTCGGTTCTATTCAGTATAAGAAGAAAAATTCTATGTATTTTGATGCAAACTTTATTTTAACTAAATTCAATAGACAGTTTTAAAAAGAATAAATTTTCTATTACATTTCACTTCTTATATGATTTTGTTTGAGTGACTGGGAGTTAATTTTGTTCTTCTTAAATTGTGACAAATCCTTTATGTATTCAAATAAATGTTTCCAAAAGTTTGTATGGTCTTGAAAAAATGAGCAAAACAATGTTCTTTTGGTTTTAAAAAAACAAAGGTAGAATGTGTAGGTTTTGTAGCCATGGGCACTGTTCGAAGACATGATAAAGCCAAATCCTAAAACTCTTTTATTTGTGTTGTAAGTAGGTATTTTTATTTTTATTGTTTTCGAAGACATAAAACGATATAATCAAATGTCAGTTCTTTCAGACACTGATTCTTAAAGCTAATAATGGTACAACATAGAACGCTATGTAAACACTTTGCGCAGGGTAGTTTCCAAATAAAGTTGCGTAAGTCTTCTCGGAACTTTATCCAGAAACCTTGTAGAACCTTGATCACAACAACAAGATGAGACTCAGTAAGCAATTCCATACACGACAAATGCGTAGTGAAGACGACAACACGGTTGGATTGCTAGATGATCACGGTCTAAGAGAAAGAGACGGCCAATTGAATTCCTGGCCAAGAAACTTGGCTAAAAGAAGGTGTCTGGTTGAGTTCCTTGATCGAAGGGGCAAAAAGTCCTGCACAATAGTAGAGATCAGGAAGGCAAATTTTCTGAAAAGGGGTAGTAATCTGCGCAGAGATCGAATTATTGTCGCCGTGGCCACTCTGCCTCCATGGTTTATTTGCGGAAGCGCATCCTTGTATCCTCTATACCGGGCGGTGCAAAGAGTAAACAGAGTGCAGATTGGAAGAATAGGCATTGCGCAGGCACTACGTACTAGCTCTCTTTTCAGGAGGAAGAGATGGGAAGAGCAGCCACGCTTGACCTAACCGGGTCCGCGAACAGATTGCTCTTCGCACTTCTCGCCATGAGTGCCGGGAGCGGTTGGAAATTGGCTCACGAGTACATCTTGGCGAGGGACACGGGTGAGTGACCGTGATGTGAGGAAGAAAAAATAGTTTTTAGTTCCTTGTATGGTAACCATATTTTAATATGCTTTAAAGTAAATCAACTTATAATGGAAACTTGCGTCCTTATTTAGAAGGCTGATCGAATAAATTCATCGATTGATGAGAGAGTCTTAAATAAACTAGCGACTCTTTTTTCAACTTGAAGTCCCTCCGATCTTGTAGGTACAAAATTTCCATTTTCCAGCCAGCGGACGACGCATAGGGGAAAACTTCCAAATAACGTATTAAACGTAAACGCAGGGCAGGTCATGCGTAAAAACCACACTCCCACCTACTAAACCTAATTTTTTTTATTTTTTCAACTTTGCGGATTAAAGAAAATGCCCTGTTTCAAAGTTTGCAATTGAAGTGGGCCGTAAATTTTTTATGGCAGATGTTCCAATTTACGACTATGATCCGGGATCATTTCTAAGAATAAAAAGTGTGTGCAGAAATGAGAAAAGTAGTTTTAGAAGTCTTGCCCATTTCAGATGAAAATTTTTGTAACAAATGTTCTGTATTGTAGTCAAAGTTGGTAAAGAAGTAATGATGCAAAGCAGTTCTAACTTCACCAGCTTTAGTGAAACAAAATTGGAGAATCCCATAAAACAGTTTAAAACATTTAACAACAAGAAATGTTTCAAGCTGATTTTAAAAATTCTTTTTTTAAAGAAGAAATGCTGATACAAGGAAACACTAAACAATTAGCATGAAGGTGCAGCCAGCGCCCTACTGATTCTGCAAATGAATAGCAAAATTCGTGCAATGACGTGGGTGGTCTAGAACGCAATCTTTGCAACTATGTTTTATGTCTAATGAAAGAAGCGCGTTGGTTTGCAAAATTAACGGCTTGCGATTGAATTCACGTTTTCGGCCTAACCGAACATTCTACTTATTGAACCGCTAACGGATGGGAACGCTTCCTTATTATCACAAATCGAAGGGTTGGTTTTGGGTTTTAAGGTTACTGAAATATAGTGTTAAAGTAAAGAACTGGGTTTTTTTAATAGAGAGAGAGAGAGATCGAGATAGAGAGAGGTGGAGAGAGGGATCAGTTCGAAAATCCGCATACTACCTCAGAAATCAGAAATGCGCTGCGCCCTCCTCTTCATTAAAAATTGAAGAAGGGTCTTTCACATTTTTCATTTCGCCACCCTTCCACGGTCAAGATGAATTGACCTACCGCGTGGGAGCCCGAGATTTGGACTCGAAAAGTAGGAGAAACAATAGAACCGGAAAGAGGAAGTGCTAAAAGAAGGTCTCTGCATGTGACGCCTCGTACATGTACATGTTGAACTATATGACCAGAAAAGTACACGGAACTTAGAAATTAGAAACTTCAGAAGAGTTCTCGTATGTTTTTGATCTGTTGAAATCCCGTAGTGGGGAAAAAGTTTCCTTACAAATACGATACAATTTTGGAAATAAACACAAAATTTGTAAATTTCCAAATGTAGAATTTAAAAAAATAAAGAGACTGCAAAAAATATGATATTTCTTGACATGTTTTGACTTGCAAAAAACTTTCGCAGTCAGCAGGATTCGAACCTACGCGGGCAGAGCCCAATTGATTTCTAGTCAATCTCCTTAACCACTCGGACATGACTGCACGTGAACAGATGCGGCGGGAGTGAAAGGCATTTCGAAAAAGTAGCCAAATGATAAGAAACGTTGTGACATAAACCTTAACGGCTATGAGCCTAAATGGGTGTTTAATTTAAAAGGAAACAGTTTGAAAAAGATATTCATACACTATTATAGGATACCTTATAGTTTCATACTAAACGATGATTTTTTTATAATCTGCAAAAAAAACTTTTTATTAGTTTATGTTGGGTTCATTTTAAAGGTCTGTTTTATGCGCTTTTTCGAGATTCTGCAATGTTAGATAGATTGTCATCGGTTTTCACAGCAAAAACGTCATATATTTACATTCAAATAATTTTTGGAGTTTTTGTTACCCGCTTGCTCTTTGAATCGCCCATCTTTCAAAACTTTCCGAACATCACGTTTTGCAGAAGGACCTGAACGGCTAATGTATCTTCCGTGTTCCACCCTCACCAGTAATTCGTTTTCGCGCACATATCCCATCCTCCTGCACTAGAATTTGATTGCCCAATTACGTTTTAATCGAGAGCTAAACAGCCGTGTGCAAAGGAAACAATGATACTCTAAGAGTGGTGGTTAATGGATTCCAAGGCAATTTTCGAATTGGAAGAGGGATATCCAAAATTTGGGTATTCATTCGTTACTTTGAGGTTAAAAAACTTTCTTAAAATTTTGTTTTGAAACTTTCACAGATGAAAACAGATAAACCATAAAATTCACTTAAAAATAAAATACTTTAAAAATAGCACTGAATCAATTAGTTAGGAAGGTAGGGTAAACCCGTACCATATAGGAAAGAGGACAGCTTTTATTAAAACTAACTTGGCAAAACAGGTAATCAAAATATGTAAACAAATCAGGTTCACAGGGGTTGAAGATGGCTTACTTTCCACCGCACTACCGTATAACTTTCCCCAAAAATGTTGATACAAAAATAGTTTCTGTGTACATTTTCGTAGTTAAACAGTGGAAGGATGTTCTAAAAATTAATTTAACAAAGATAACAAACCTCTGTCCACATTAGCAAAAGTTATCAAAGTGATGATCAAAGTGTTAAACAAAGAACATTCAAAAATGACTGTCTAAACAAGTTTTTGGTCACCGGGTAGTAACAAGATTAGTCAAAAGTTTTCAGAAGTGTTTCCTTCTGCGGGGGAGTTGACCTCATGTAGGAAGTTTGCGGCGGTCTCGCGAAAAGGCGGCGCCGAAGCAAGGCAGATGGTTATTAGCGAGTGCTTAGACCACTCGTTGTTTGGCTCTCCGCCAATTTGCCGACCAATCCCGAGTCCCAAATTGAAATCGTCCCCACCTGATTGCGCGCACTTACGGCGGTGAATCGTCACTACGATCAGGCACCCAGAACAAGGTTAAGAGAGAGAAAGAGAGGGAGGGCTCCCTACGGAGAACCACACAACATCTCGTTTATCTCGAGGTTTAGAGATTGTGCATTCAGATGACTGTCTGGGTTTCGAAAGGCAGTTAATGTGATTCGTAAGAGGACAAGGTGACGGAAAAAGAAAGGAAGGCACACAAGTACACGCACTCACTCGCACACGCACACGCACACACAGACACATATATGTACACGTACACGTACACGAACACGCAGAGACAGACACATACACACGTAAACGCACACTCACACCCACAAGCAAACACACAGGCACGTACACGTACACACGTACACACACTCACACGCAAACACACGTACACGAACACGTACACATACATTTACATGTACACGTACACATACCCACAAACTTACACGCACACACAAACTGACACAAACACGTTCTTTGCCACGCCAAAATTCAATCTAGAATGATGACAAATAACTGACACTCTCTTTTAAAACAAGAAAAACCTTTATTTCTGTACACGTCGAATACCATAAAACAACATACATATAATAAATTATAGGAATTCGATATTTCACATTGATGGGGACCCGTATCTCCCCCGTGTTTTTGTTTTTAATAGTTATAAAACAAACAACGAAAGACTTGGGATTATAGGACAAACAGGGGACTATTCCTTCTCTTGCTGCGCTTGCTCCGCCAGAATCTCTTCCTGGCTCTTTTGGGAGATGATGTGACCCTCGCTCATCTGCACGAACATGTCGTACTTGTCCAATCCGGAAGTTTTGTGAATAATGCTCAGCAGGGTAGTTCCAGGCATGAGGGTAGTCAGGAGACTGAAGAGCCTGGAGTGGTTCTTCTCGTCCAGATGGGAGGTTCCCTCGTCAATCAGGATGATCTGAAAAAGTTATTTTAAATGGAAAACTGTCAAACAACTCTAAATCCCAGTGTTTGACCCTTAGTTTGAGCCAAATTGCATATTTAACATTTCTCATTGGTGGAATTCCAAATGTTCAATTTCAAAACACAGTGAAGGATACGTTTCAAACTTGATGCTATTATAGGTCCCAAGCGTCGCAACATTCTGGCAAAGTGCGCAATAAACAAGCGGCTGAAACAGCCAAGACGTCATAAACAAGACCTAACGGGGGTCTAAAATGAGGGTGGCACCACGTGATTAGCCAGATTTTTGGAGGAAAAGGGTAAAATTCCACAAAACGGACAACTATTATAGTCAATTATTAATTGTTGAAAGAATGTAGGGCCATGTCAAAGACCCCCTTTAATTTGGGTACTACTGTAAACTTGAAATCTTTTATTTGCCTGTTTGTTGTACTGTATTTAATGACCTTTGGTCGCTTCAAGGGCCGCTTAGCGGTCTTACCTAGTTCACTCATGATTTCTGTCGCATGAAAAAAAACTTCGCTTTTTAAATCGCTTAGACAGAAAAAAGGGTTGTATTTTTTTTAGAACTCTGTGATTAGACCAAAAACAGTTAACCTACCCTAGGCCTAGCCAGAAGAACCCGACAGAAGGAAATGATCTGCTTCTCTCCAAAGGAAAGATTATCCCCGCTCTCCGCAATTATTCCGTGGACATCTCCAATGCGAGTGATGAGATCATCTGAAATAACTCAGTTTTCAGCTAATTAAATAACCTACTGAGGTTTCCAACGCGACAGACGTGGAGAACTTGGTTCAAATCAGGATTTTTGCAGTAGAGAGTAAGGTTATCGTATAGACTTCCACTGAAGATGAATGGATGTTGAGGGATGACTCCAAAGATGGAGCGGAGGCATGGAAGGGAGAGGGATTGGATGTCGACTCCATCGATTGTGATGTGCCCGTTGTTCATGCGGGCAGTTCGCAGGAGGCACTAAACATATAGACGGTTGCACAAAAATCGATATTTGACATACCGCAAAAATGCTGCTCTTTCCACTGCCAGTCCTTCCCATGATGGCCACCTTCATTCCAGGATCAATAACCAGGGAGACCTTGTTCAATGCCAGGGGCAAGCCAGCATCGTACTTCAGGGAGACGTCTTTGAGTTCAATGCGTCCCTGCACTCCAGAAAGAGGAATCTCCTTTCCGTGTACGTGCTCCTCCGGCAGGTCATCGATGTACTCCTCGATACGTTCGACAGCGACCATTTCCTAAAATCATAAGTTAAGTAGCTATTGTTTTGGTCTCACCTTCTCAGTTTCGATGAAGGAGCTCAGAAGGCCGTTAAGCATGGCAGTCAGGGCCAGGGCGTAGGTGATGGACAGACCGACAAGGCCTGAAAACCAACATATGAGATAAATAGATGAATATTTTCAAAAAGATTAACAAAAATTACATGTAAAGTGGAATAAATTGAAGAGTATGCCAAAACACAAATATTGTAGTTTTCAGTTACACAGCTGGAAACAACTTTCGGCTTCCTATAATTCAGTCAGAGAAAGTTAGGGTCATCTGATGCAAGGCAGCCAAAGTTGAGTGGCTGACAAGAGCTGTGGCATCATGCGCTTCAGACAACCAAAGCTGTGGTCTCATGTGGCCCAGTGGGGAAAAGCTGTGGCCTCCTGCTGCCCAGATGGTGAAAGCTGTGTCCTCATGTAACCCAGTCGGCAAAAGCTGTTGCAAGTAATTTAGTCGTCCTAAAGATGTGACCTCATGTGGCCCAGTGGACGAAATCTGTGGCATCCTGTGGTCCAGTTGATGAATGATGTGGCCTAGTATGGTTCCGTTGACAAACGATGTGGCTTTTTGTGACCCAGTCGACAAATGCTGTGACCACAGGTAGCCTAGTTAGCGACAGTTGTGGCGTATTGTAGCTCAGTCGGCGAAAGTTGGGGTCCCCTGTCTTATCGTATGGTCCAGTTGGCGTAAGCTATGGCCTCTTGTGGCCCGACTCTGCCGAAAAGCTGTTAGGCAGGACGTCAAGCTGTGTAATGTGTAAAAGATTTCCTTGTTTTTTGCACCCACGGAACCACTTTTCTTAACTTACCAGAGTTAACAGTGTCGATTCTGTGCTGAATAATGGCTCCAAACGAGATTGTAGCAATCACAGCAATTGCCAGCATGGATAGTCTAATGTTCAGCCATTGACTAGCAGCCAAGGCCGAAAACTGCGTCCTCATGTTGTTTGTCAACAGCGTTCGCATCTTCTTGTGAAACCTCAATAAATTTATTCAAACGATTGTGAAACACTCACTTCCGGGTGAATCTCTGAGCCCTGATCACAACCAATCCATTCACAGTGTCCGTCACGTGAGAGAAGAAGGGAGATAAGCTGAGGGAGCAAAGCCTCTTGAGCTCAACAGTAGTGCGCCTGAAACCAAACTTTTAGGCTTGACTGAGTATCATTTACCTGTAGTGTTTCTGGATAAAGTAGTAGATTACGCCCAGAAAGGCATAGACGAAACCGATGTATGGAAGACCCATGAGAGTGACCACAATGCTTCCGACTAGATTCACAAAAGTCGCAAAGAAGATGTTCATCTGAAACAAAGAACTGAAAAATGACATTTTAAAGTCTCACAATGAAGGGAAGACTGTCATCAACCGTGTAGACATCAGCACATAGGCGATTGATGATCCTGCCTGAGGGAGTTCTATCCAGCCAATCAACTGTGGACTGAAAAAGAAACAAAGTGAAAAACCCTTCTGAAAAACAACGAAACCTGGAGAATTCGGGTAAGAAGGGAGGCGTGGAGCTCCTTGCATGCACGGAGGCCACCGTAGGCAAATAGGAATGAACGAGCGAGGGTGAAGAGAGTGTTGGCAAGGGCGATGTAGGCGTAGATCTTTAGGAAGTGGATGGCCTTGTCTTGGTCGGATTCGTCGTTGTACCTGGAGATTGGATTATGGGTTACAGTTTGACCACACATTTACACGTACACGTACACATGCACACATGTAAACACACACATGCACACGCCCACACTCACTCGCAAAAACGCCCACTCACCCACTCACAGACTCCCACACTCAAATACACACTCCCACACGCTCACACAATCACTCAAATACACACTCACACACGCAAACATTCACACTAACCCACTCACGTCCTCACACGCTCACACACACTCACACATTCACACACTCACATACACACGCGTACATCCACCCACTTATGCACGCATGTGTAAACTTACTCATAGGGTCGCTCTCCGTACAGCAGTCCAGGAAGTCCGACAGTGGTGAAGTTCCCCTGGTCTTCGGTCCACCTAATCAAAATTTGTATTATATCAGGGCACAAAACCCACTTGCTCAACCACCAATCGGCTCCATTTTTTGACACTTGCATGGTCACCAAGGAGATCAGAACCATGACGGACAGAACATTTCCAACGGAACGGGCATAGGTTTTGTAGACGTTAGCCTTCACAGCCCCAGTCTGTCTCTCCTCTTCGCGAGGGGCTACTCTCTCGTAAGTGTGAACCTCATCGACAACCACTTCTTCATCATCGACGACTCCTTCGAAAGGCTGCTCATTGACATTCAGGAGCTCACGAGGGGGACCTGAACATATGAAAATGAAAAAATGGAATGGTAGCTTACCCTGAGCCTCAATGTTTCCGTGCTTATCGATCATCACAATATGGTCCAACCGAGCGAGCAACTCCTCATCGTGGGTGGCGATGATGACTAGCTTCTTACGTCCCTTCATCGGCTCGATGGCCATGGCATAGATGGTATGGGCAACTTTGTTATCAAGAGAGGCGAAGGGCTCATCAAGGATGTAGACAGAGTTATCCTAAAAGAAAGTATGAAAATAGATGCCAAAAACGGTACCTGGTAGAGGGCACGGGCGAGAGCTAGGCGGGTTCGTTGACCTCCACTAAGACTGGCGCCATTGTCAGAGATCATATAGGAGTCTCCACCGGGCATGAACTGAAAAAAGGCTGTGTTCATTCTCTCTCTCTCTCTCTCTCTCTCTCTCTCTCTCTTTCTCTCTTTCTCTCGCCCTCTCTCTCTCTTTCTCTTTCTCTCTCTCTCCTCAAAGCCTACCTTAATATCATCCCTCAAGCACGATCCCTTCAACACTTCCTGATATAAGATTTCGTCATAAGCCTTCCCAGCCAAGATGTTTTCTCTAACAGTTCCTGAATTTATAACAAACTAAGAAAGTAAATTAGCTATCTAACCTCTAATTAGCCATCTCTCCTGTCCCATGTACCCAATTCCATGGTCAATACAGTGCTGCGTCGTGGCTATCGTATCCTTAGCATACTGTGTCTCTCCAAGAAGTCCCAGCAGTAATGTCGATTTTCCAGCTCCCACATCCCCAGAAATGCCAATTACTTGTCCCTAAAGTTTACGTTTTAAAACCTTAAAAAGTTACAGTACCTCTCTTCCTTCCAAACGGACTCCCTTAACGCTGTGATAGCAATCTTTCCAGGAGAACGTACCGTTCACCACACTGAGCAGGGTGTTCAAATCTAAAGAGACGACATAAAACAGCTAAACGGGCTTCTCACTATCGTTCTTGCTGTAGACATCGCGGAAATCCATCTGTTTCAGACGGTAGAACTTCTGAAGACGCCGGAGGGAGACCCTAGCCTCGATGAGGCCGTTGAATACCCAAGGCATCGCATTAAGCGGCATGATGAGGATGTTGACGAGAGCCAGTACAGGGAAGACCTAGGAGTTTTGGACAAAGTTAAGCAAACAAAGCAGTAATCAAACCTTAGCGGCAGTTAGTCTCTCATGGAGGAAGACAGTATGAGTGACGAGGATGGAGATGGTGATGAGAAGAGGAGCAGAAGCCCAGAAGTAGACACAAAGAGCGTCTAGGTACTTGCGGATCTTGAGGTACTTCAACTCTTCGATTCTGAGCACGACGATCTTCTTCTCGAAGTAGTCTTCTGTTCCTGACATCTTGACTACTCGGAATCCGCGCACGACCTCGGAGGTCAACTACAACAAAGGGAAAATGTTGACAAGATAGGAATACTACCTTCATTCTTTGGTCCTTGGCTGCCATGAACTTTTCAGACATCTTTCCAATTTGCTTGGTGATGTAGTTGTTGACTGGGATCAGGATGAATGCACAGAGAACGCCGGCTCCGACAGCAAGACCAATCTAAAGTCAATGAAATAGAAAGTTAGGTGAGGTGAATGAGTGCAACCGTGAGCATGTATGCGACGTTGAGTCTGCCTGATCGTGTGATTGTATGTGCGTGAGCACGTGCGCGGGTCAGTGATTAAGACTCATACCTCTCGATAAAGCAGATAAATTCCAACTATCGCCTGCAACGGGAGACTCCAAGCTGCATGGAAGGAGTTGGTGAAATTGACAATCCTATCCACATCTGTCGTGATGAAGTTGATCAATTTTCCAGAATTCGCGCTCATTTCACTCATCGGTGTGCTCAGAAGGCGATCGTAGATGCTTGTCACCAAAGCGGTTCGAACTCTGAATTTCCTCATAGTTTAATTACTCGGAAACCCGACTTCAGCCCAATTTTGGTTGTATAGTAGGTAAAGTTCGTAGAGAACATGGCTCCAAAAAACTGGCAAATGATGGTCAACATGGTCAAGTAGTAGGCGTCATCCTGAAAAGGTTACGTATCTTTTGATTACTGTAGGTTTTGGTTACGGTAGGTTCCGTTTGACTGAATGCTTCCACAAGCAGATGGAGAAGAATAGGACCCGTGAAGGTAAAAACATCAGAGGCGAATCGGAGGAGACCAAGGAGGAGGAATTCAGTTCCGAAAGTGTTGAACAAGGCCCTGAAAATGAAGATCAAACTACAATTGTTGGGTTACGGTACTTGTGAACTTTGAACTGTTCCCCGTCGCTGAAGAGAGTAGGAGAGCATTCGATGAACTTTTTCTCGATGTTTTCAACGTTCAAGGAGGGAGGCAGTTGGAAAAGATCAGAAACCTAAAAAAATCGATGTAGCCACTTTTTCACATAATAGTCTACCTGATTCAACATCAGCTTAGAACCCTTCTTCACCAGTGGATTCGTCCAAATGAAGAAAATCTTCGACAGGAGAGAGCACCCCTCATCCACCTTCACATCGTCTTGAATATCCGTTTCAATCAGTCTAGTATGCGGGTTGGCATTCCTACAACAAAATCATGAATTCTCTGAATGGAAGCTTTCCCACTTTCGCAATTTCCAATCGACGATCTTGGTGACGCCGTAGCCTATCTGACTGAGGGACATCACGAGGGCAATGATGGCACGAGGGTCTCCCCACCCGTAAAGCATCACCCTGTTTACAGCGATCATATGGAAGATCTTGGTACCGAAGAAAGTGGTCCAACTGAGAAGGGTACTGGAGCTCCAGCTGAAAATCACATTAGGTTTTCAATCCGTTGGCTTCTATATCCCCAAAATTGAGAAATACGTTTTTTTTCTCTTTATTGAATTGGATGCATTGGCAAACCCCCAAATGTTCCGCTGTGGCGGATTGCTCTCACAAACAAGACAAACGGGGTTAGGCCGTTCACACACAGGTGAGTAATGTCTTAGTTGGTCGTTTTTCAACTCAGCGGGGAACAACTCATTGAAGAAGGAACTTGGGAAGAGAACACTTTTTCAATGCAATCTTTCTCTTTCCATCTCTCTCTCTCTATCTCTCTCTGTCTATATTTCTCACTTTCTTTCTCAGTATCTCTCTAGACCGATTTAGCTACCTGTCAGCAAGGCAAGATGCAGTCCAGAACGACCCGCTGACCATCCAAATCGGTAGCAGAATACTGTACTCCACAATGTAAGCACCCTTCAGATGGAAGATCGGCAAGAAGAATGAGAGGATGATCGAGAAACTCAGACCCAAGACGGTGATAAGGCAGATGTAGCACCTTGCAGCAAAGTTCCTGTGAACGTCATAAAACAGCTCAATCCGGGGAAATTCGCTCTGAAAAATCGTTGTTTGTTTAACATTCAGGTTGCCTTACCGAAAGCATGAAGAAGCTAATCACGAAAGCGACAAGCATGGGGAGAGACTCCGCCAACATGATGCCAAGTTCGGCGCATGGAGTTAGGGTCATGGTGGATTCGTCCATGAAGTACTTGGTACGGAAGGTGGAACCATTGCTGAACCCGCAGAACTCCCACAGGGTTTCCCCTGGGGAGGTCATACCTCCAGAAAAAAGCCCTGAAAAAGAACAATTAGAAATTTGATGAGGTATCTGAGCACATAAACTTTGAGATAACCAAAGATGCAAAAAAACATTGAGTTGTTTTCACTGACTTTTAATGAAAGAGATTTTAGACCTTAAAAATTGGCTTTTAGGTGTACCTTGGAACTACTTTCTTGCTGAAGTCAGCATCACTCCAGTAGCTCAGAATGAAAGTATGAAACTACCGCAAAGTTGCCTTATCTAATCGCGGTTCTCACCTATAAAGTGTTTAAAGTCAAATTACTGCTTAAATCAACATCTAAAATCCCTTTTTTATTATTAAAACATTCGTAAATTTCAAAAGCGGGCTTCAGACAATCGATACTAAAAAAACAACAAGGAGAAATCCACGGCATCCGCCGCTCTGAAGAGATTGTTGTGATCGTACAACAGCCGATCGTTTGCGGCTGTGAGAAAATATCGGGCTGATGTAAAAAGGGGTCGATATTTCATTCTTTGAATAATGCATCTGACTGGGAAATCTGTAGGAATTGGGGGGGGGGGGAAATATGAGAATTGGTGAAAAAGGCAGGTTTTTGACGCCGACACGCCTTTCCGCGCTATTTGAGTTGCGTCAATAACCTGAGAAAAACAATAAGAACGGGGAAATCGTCTTTTCTGGTTAGAGTACTGCCCTCGTTAGGTAAATATTAGGAAACGGGGAATTTATCATTCAATCAAAAAATTAAGTACTTTTTCAAAATAAATTCATTGTTTTGAAGAAGAACTAACGTTCAAATCTTAATTATGAATTTTTCATTTTACTAAATGCTAAATTATATGAATCACATTAGAATCATTTATTTTTTATTTTTTCCAATAAGTTTTTCGGTTTATGGATGTTTTGGGGGCAGCCAAATTGTTTGCGGTTCTTTTCTGTTATGAGAAACACAGGAAATCAAATTTATCTGTGTTCCTGCAAGATTTAAAAAAGATTTAAAAGTATCTGTCTAAAGTCATATTTCTCAGACAAACTGTATTTACAAGAAAGCTGCGCTTATTTTTCTCACTTTCGAAATCGCACTTCATACTTGAAATTGGCAGCCGCTGTAAAGATAGGCACCGATTTGAATGGTCAACGCGTAGGAGTCAAATTACTAATCGCTACACCACGGAATTGCCGCGGCACATCTGCGCCGTTCATGGGTGACTTAGGGCCGGACCGACAAACACAGAAGTCAAACAACGAGGTTTCGGATATGCCCAAAAACTTATTTTTTAACTCACCACTTTAAATTATTTAACAATAAAACAAAAATGCTTGCACCTCAACGGATCCGAACCCTCGATGGTTGTCGTGCGTTCGTGGTGTAAGACAAAGGCACAATTGCGGTTGCAGAGGGAAAATTTGTGAAAATTCCACAAAAGTACTTTTTTAAACAAAATGTTAGCCTCAGTGTCGTCCATTGTGTTTTTCTTTGCAATGAAAAATCAATGACTTGTATGAAAAAAGTTGCAAACAGTGAGAAAATGAATATTAAAACATTTATGAAAAGATTACATTTAAAACTCCAATTGTGACTATGTAAAGGTGACATTTCACAACTGTAAAAAAATGTATACAAGACTTAAAAATTTTAGGCAAAAAATAAAATCGATAAAGCCCGTAAAGTGGAACTAATTCCAAAAATTAGCTGCAAATGGATGTCCTTTGCGATTGTTGCGGCTTTCGTTGCTAAAAAGTAGTTATCTGATGAAAGATAAGGTGCGTAGGTGCTATCACAGCAAAAAGAGACATGCAAAAAAGAATTAAACAGCAATTACGACTGGCTTCTGTGGAAAATTTAGAATTAACCTCCTTAATTTTGTGCTGAAAACGAAAAATGTCGCCCTAATTGGTTAAAACTTGAATTTCAAAAGATTAAACCGGCACAAAAAGTCAAAAGCTGTCTTTGTTTTACAGATTACAACTGAAAATCAAGGAAACAATGGTGATAGTAGTGAAAATCGTGAAAAAAACTCTCAAAATTAAGATTTTCTTCATATTACAAGCGAAAGTATCAAAGAAAAAGGGGATTTTAAGATTATCTAGGTTAAATCACTTTAACAAATTAAATCAAAGGAGAGTTTTGGCGAAAGCTAACCACAAAGCTGTATAAAAGCAAAAATTAACAAGAAAAACACGTATTTACGGTATTTTTCGAATTTATTTTCGAAAACACTTAAATTTTAAAATTAGAATTGAAATAACCAAAAGAAACGGCTTGAAAATACAGCTTTCAGTAGGCGAAGCTACCGGAAGGGAATATATTCGTCTACTGGTCAGCAAATAATACTCGTACAGAGGCAGCTGTAAACGCGCTCTATCGAACAGCTTTTTTCTTTGCTGCTTTTTTACAGCTTTCAGGGAATTTTTGATGGGATGTTCTTTACATCAATCGAATCGATAATTCACGGGTGATTTTTAGAAATCAATTTTGTTTCCTAATTTAACGCGGCTGAATTATGAAATACAATGGCCTCCGCTTGGCTGTGGTCGCCCCCATTCGTTTGTTAGCCGACCGCGTCGCGGGGTTGTGCGGCGCGGCCAGCGCTTGGCCAGACGGACAAAAACAGGCTGCAGGTGGCCGACGGGAAATAGAAACCGCAATTTGCATAAAAACGAGACGCTCGCACCAGCGGGCTTCCGTAGCGCAGTAGGCAGCGCGTCAGTCTCATAATCTGAAGGTCGTGAGTTCGATCCTCACTGGGAGCATATCTTTTGCTTTTGTGGACTTGTATCAGAAACTGCTGATTTTCAAGTAAAATAGCTTTTTATATGTTTAAAAGGAAAGGTCAGCTTTCTCTTCGGGTGAACTACCCTTTGGAATACTGTTTTCTGTATTGAATCCCGTTTTTCACCGACATTGGATCAATTTAGTTGTTACGGCTACTCTTTTGTGTCTAATCGGTCATCAAATCGCGCCTGTTGACCGAACGGCGATATGCCACAGCTGCCCATTCAAAGCTTACCGCAACGGTCACCTGGAGCGCCAGCCCAATTATGTTATCTAACGACAGGATTAGCACTGATTGGTGTTCCCCCTCACTAATGATCAGCCTGGGTAAGCCATTGAAAAGATCAAATCAGGTTAATGAGAAGTATATATCTCTACTTGAATTCCAAAGAGTTTGTCACAAATAAAAAGGATTGATACATATGTCACCTAGGTTGGGTTAGCACACACTTAAAATCACAAGACGCGGTTACTAATGTGAATCAGGTGATGTGCCTAATGAGGACAGCGCTGACTCTTTGAAATGAAGTCGTTCTCGTACTCATTAACAGACTACGGTAGCTGGTAATCGCTTCCGTTACCAAGGCTGCATCATTATGTCCACTACCTCAAAACGTTAGAAATCCATGGCACTGTCCGGCTCCAGACCCGATGGTTTGCCAAATTGGCGCGGTCCGGTGTAATACGGCGGACGTTTGATTCTTACCGAACAACATAAGGTTTTATAACTTGAATTTTTGTACAAAAACTTTCCCTGCAAAAAAGGATTACGGCGTCCTCAACTTTTTCTGCCACACCTTATTGCAACCAAAGCCAGATGTTGCCACAAACTACACGCCTAAGTGCGGGAACAGACTTCGACTCTCATTTGTTCGCGATATAAAGCCAAAAAATCTTCCGTTTGAATAATAATGCAGGAAGCAAGAAAAGCGTGCCATACGCCATTTTGGCGCCTTTGCGCACTCCTATTCCGCGTTATTTCTCACGGTAAGATATTGGCGCCCCGTTTGATCTACCGGTGTTCTGTGCGGCACCAACCTTGCACCAACATCTTGTAACCGACTAAAATAGCGATTCTCCTTTGTACACTAACTAGACCAAGCAGTAACAAATACGCAAAAGATAGGCCAACCTCATTCTTGGACCATTTAATTGCAGAAGTTCAAGCGCCCTCCGCTTTCTAGGATTACGGTAGTTGTTTTCAACTAGCCAGACGACGTGTTGCGAAAGCGGTTGCCCTTTAAGGACAGACTGTTCGGACAAAGACCCGTCGAATGCGTCACTAGATTGAGAAGTTGCAAATGCCATTAGCGTAACTGTGAAGCATAAAAGCTTCTGAATAGGTCATTGTGTTGGTCCTACCAGCAAATTCTGTACAAGCTAATTCCAGTGATACTTTTACCAATACAGCAGAAACGCATTGCTTTAGTGAGGAAGATTGAATTCTGGTAGTTTCAGTTGGCCTTCAACTTATGGGAGGGATAATTTGGTTTAGAAAACCTATTGTTCCTATCTAATCTAATCAACAAGTCCCATTTGAAATGCCTGGTTTCCAGTGCTCACCAGAAGACCACATCTCCACGAGTTGACGTATCGCTTTGACGAACTCTGAAGATCCCGATAGTTCTTCGCTTACTGTACCTGAAAGAATCTGTTTTAGTCAAATGATTTCAGAAAAAGAAGAAAAAGAAGAAGGAGAGGACCTGGTGAATCTCACCGTGAGTTGTTGCTGACAGGCCGCTGTCCAGAAGCGCACGTGATGACTGGCACGCACGAGGCAGGACGGGGCGTGGCTTCTGCCTCTGACTCACCCACGACGGTAGCGGCAGAGGACGCTAACGAGGGTAATCGATAGGGCAGGCACATGGTTCGCAGAGTATCGTCATGGAGCTGAAGTTCCCACTGATTGTGGATTGTTTAATGAATCACGGACGGTTGGATCACGGGGCAGCAGGTTAAAAAGGAGATGGTAAAGATTGAAAAAGGGGTCGCGCAGCTCAGCCCAATTTTGTTTGTAGCCTTTAAAACAAAAAAACAAAAAAACAAAAAACAAAAAACTTTGAGAAAAAGAATAGCTTTATTTTTAGGTTTCATTGGTTCGATGGTATGAAGTTTTTCTGTGCAATTGGGCAAAACCGACGCAACACACTGAAACAGCATTCGGCACTGTTGAAAACTTGAGGTTGAAATATGAAAACGCAGTTTTTCTAAATTTTTGAAAGCGCTTACCTTACTAAGGCACTTAAATTACTAACATATTCAACTTGAGCTCTTAGAAATTGAGAAAAAAACAAAGTGCACCGACTGGGATCGAACTTGCAACTTTTCGCTTTCTGATGCGCACAAGAAAGACCTAACCTTACGGAAAAAATGCGGAAAGAGCCATGACTTTTGACATCAATCAAATTGCAGGGCTGTGAATAATTTTCAAACAAGGCTTGGCCTTTGGGTAGCTGATGATTAACTGCTGCTGGAATTGTGATAAAATATTGGGAGCGCCGAAAGATTCCTGAGTTAGTGAAAACGGAAAAGAAAGTAAAGTTAAATGTTTAGCGTTTTTCACATTCGTGTACCTCTCGCCGTAGTTTACAACATCACGAATGTGTCATGGCCGGAAACTAATGAGGTTCCAGGAAACAAGTGTGTACAGATAATATCGCGAATATTTATTTATCTGGGATGCAGAATTTGTTGAAACCTCCTCTGAACCAGAATAAAATCAGTGAAATGCGCCACAATCGGGTACTGGTCCTATAATCTGCAATTGCACAATTGTACCCTGAACAACAGGGCAGAAAAAGTTCAAAAGCTTCAAAAAGTCGTGAAAGGATTCCAACCCTTCCCCCCTCAGCCTTGTGAAGCTACAGTACCCCAATGACTCATTATGTGTGTTCCTTTGTATTGTTATTGTTGATGGCTGTAGGCGTATGTTTTTCAAACTTTCGCCGAATATGGAAATGTTCACTACAAACTTGGCAAAACACCCACTCCAGTTTTATTATTATTTACGATTGATTGCGGTAAAAGCAGCTGTAAACGGTGAGTGCGCGGAGAGCAAGACAATGCGACTTTCTGACAGGCGACACCCCATGTGGTGTTACTATAAACACCACACTCTTAGGTCACTCATCGGCCAGTGTCCGACGCCCAACCGCCGCGACCTGTTGTTGTTTTGGGATTATCTCCTTAAATATCTCTATCTCTCTCTTCCTCTCTCTCTCTCTCTCTCTCTCTCTCTCTCTCTCTCTCTCTCTCTCTTTCTCTCTCTCTTTTCTCCCTCTCTTTTTCACTTCATCTATTTCAAACGTTGACATATATTAGCCATTATATTTAGAACTAAACGAAAACAAACGGCTAAGTTTCCGCACTGCGACAAAAGTTTCACTCAATCGCGGCGCAAGCGTTTGTGACTCAAGGAGTCTCTCACAGCACGCTTGCGCAACGAATATTTAAATCTCGCTTTTTGTTGGGAACTTGGCGCGTCTATTCAAATTGGCTTGATGACAAAAGGGCACTTTGAAACCCATTAGATGCGCTTTCTTCTTTTGTTCTCTCTATTTCCAAGGGGCGTATCGTTCATTATCTCTCTATGTCTATCTTTCTTTGCGGCTCTATCTCATTAGCTTCTAAATTCTCTATTTTTATGGTGTCTTTCTATTGCACTGAGTTTCTTCCTTTCGCTCTGTCTCTCTCTCTCTCTCTCTCTCTCTCTCTCTCTCAATTTCCCCTCATCTTTATTTCTACCAGTCTGTTCCGTCGTTTACTATAAACTAAGAACATATCCCTATACCTTAGCTCTTCAAATGCACTTTGGCGGTATCCTTTGTGTATGCACATCCCATACGTGTAATACTCAGTCAGGTGATCGCAGCCAAATTTTAACACAAACAAGTGCAACAGTTCGCCGCCTAAGATAATCTCTAATTGTCTTCAACTATTCAAATCTTTTCGATCGATTATTAGAAAAAGCCCAGCCCTTAAAGCAAAACTTCGTCACCGCTTTCTGAAGGAGCTTTTATATCGACCTTTTTCGATTTTCATTCATTAATGGCGTTTGCAAATTCACATTCCCTTTTTTTCCCTTTCTCACACCGTTTCGTATTTTAATTTGAGATTTCCAGATTCGAGGATGTCTGATTCTTCCGATTCGAATTCTAACATGTCTGACTCATCTGCTCCGGCGGGCAGTTCTCCGCCGTCGGGCAGCTCTCCCACTGGCAGTTCTCCCCGATCCAGCCCTCCCCTCAAGTTCGGAGTGGGCGAGATTCTGAAGGAAGAATGTAAATACCAACAATTGAAAGTGTTTTCATTTCCTTTTTCAGCCATCAAAGTGTACAGCTGCTACTTGTGCAATGCCTTTTTCTTCACGAAGACCAGATTGGCCCTGCACCAGGAGTGCGAACGGAATTTGTATCTACAAAGTGGACTCAATGTTCCCCAAGCGCCTACAACTGTGGAAGAGGTTTGATTAGTCGAATTTCACTTTTTGGACTAGACTTTTGACTGAGAACCAGCTTTTTTCAGTTGATTCCTAACTAAACATTTGATCAATATTGAATATCCAAACTTTTATTAAACTTTGGCTTTTCTTTTCGCTTTTTTTCTTCAAATATTAATTGCCGATTTTCAACTTTTGGCATTTTTCATCGCTTTATTGGCTAAGGGACCATCCGGGCTTTTTTGTTCTCAAAGACCTCTGAGTTGGGCCAAAAAATACCTTTAAGTGGCAAATAAAATGTAGGGAGAATCAAGAAGCAACAAAAAATATCATCAAAATATCATTCCTCCTTTTCCAGATCGAGTGGACGCACAAGGACTTTGACCTCAGCTGGCACCATCTCCACTGGCGCAATAGAATCCGCCGTTGCTCTTTGTAAATGCCGAAGTTTCTACCTGTACATATCCCCAGTGTCCTATATCTGTTTCGAGACTAAAACATAGCTGTTTCAGAGTATTACAAGGTAGATCTAGAGTTTAGAGACTGTTGTACCCTTCGTTTCTGTTTCATGTTCTTACAGAAGTTATATTACTACTGTCCGATCCTCTCTTGAGAACTGTATAATGCTCGGTGACCTTTGTTTCTCAATGAATAGTGATTAGTCACTGTCTGCGCTTGGTTTTTTGGGGTGGAAGCTACCGTACCCCTGAGAATCTTCGGGACAAAGGATACGTGCATAACAAGATGACGATGTGGGGGATGACTACTACGTCCTGTGATGCGAAAACATGTTTGTGCAAAACTCCTACCATCTACGGCCCCTCTCCCTTCTGTCTATTTCTCTCTGTCTCTCTCTCCTCTCCCTCGCTCGCTCTCTCTCTCTCTCTCTCTCCCTCTCCCTCTTTCCCTCTCTTTTTCTCTCTTTCGTTCTCTCTCTCTCTCTCTCTCTCTCTCTCTCTCCCTCTCTCTCCCTCTCTCACGGTTTGCCATACTTCTTCTTGCCCTATCTCCCTCCCCTGCGGTTCTGTGTGACATCATCACTCTTTGCACTTTCGTTGAACCCCTCCTTGTCCCCCCTGATTCTTTCAATCAATGCCCCCTCCCACCCCCGTTTGCTCCTCCCCCTCCCCCCATTCCCTCTTCGTTGCGTACCAGCGATCGCCGGTGGGGGCAAGATGAGAGCGCCGGCATCTCAGCTTCGCCCCACCTGTGCTCGCCGAGGCGCTGATTCACCGTGCACGTGCCCTTTGTTCCCGTCTTCCACCACTTTTCACATTTGCTTCGATCAATGATGACCATCTTATGAGATTTCCCCTCAACCTACCTCACTGTCAACCTGATTACCCTCATCCGGGTTTTCTTGTCTCATGAGTGCTCTGCCCTTTCAAGCATATTATTCCTTGTAGATTACTTCAAAATTGTACAATGAAACCATGCTGTCGGGTAGCCTGAGGTCCTAGCAATTATCATCAGCGGTACGTGATTCTCGTAACATTGCGCTAAATCAGGGGGTGTTATCCCAATAGCAAGTGTTTCCAAGAAAAAAGAGGTGCGGCCATCTGGGGATGGGACGAGCACTGTCCGCCGCCGCGGATTTTACGCCGCGTTTTGTTGAAAGCGTTTTTAATGAGGCAGATGTTCCTTGACAATCTGCGGACAGGCGGTGCCCCCTTGGAATCCGACGTCGGACACGTCCTCCATTCTCTTAGGCTTATGTTTCCGATGAGACAAATCCAAACCCCTCTAATTTTTCGTTGTCTGCCGATGATAACTTCAAATAAAAACAGGTTTTACTGACCTCTGTGAACAAACGGCTTATCATTCAGCTTTCAAACGCAGTCAAATTGAGTGCGTTCTGTGTTAAGCCATTATTAGTTTAATGAACGGTAATTTATGAGAACAATGTTCACTTTTAAAGGTCTTTGCAAGCAAAGTATTCATTTTTAAAGGTTTAAGCCCATGGAAAGTGCAGTTTTCTAATTGGCTCGAGTTCAAAATCTTAGCACAAATGTCCTTCCTGCGCTTTTTCTGTGATTTTGTGATTTTGGCAGCCAAGATTCCTGAAGAATGTAATCTGCCAGGTTTTGGGAAAGCCGCTGTTTTAGAAAAAAACTTATATTTTTTCATTAAACGGAGGAAAAGCAAAACAATTGCCCTGAACCAAGATCGAACTGGTGACCTTTAGATCTTCAGTCTAACGCTCTCCCAACTGAGCTTCAAGGCAGCGGAGACACTACGCAGGGCAGCGCGTTTGTTGACGTTTATATCGATATTTTTTGCCAAAAGTTGTTTTTTTTTCAAAAGAAACCAAATTCCAATAAAACAAAAAGATCAAAACTAGAAAAAAAGAATTCGCGATTTTTGATAAATCGGATAGTGTCTTTCAAACAGTTTATTCAAATGATTTGGACACCTTTTAGAAGGCTCTTTTCAGAAAATCGATTTAGATAATACTTGCAGTGTTTTTGTCTTTATTGTTTAGCCACCCACACGGTTGGTGTCTTTAGATGACTTAGAAATCTTTGGACAATCTGCCTCACTGTTACAGTACATTTAATACTAAGTCATTATTACTTCAACGCACGCTAATTTATATGGACAATGATGGCTCTTGAAGGTCTTGAGGAATAATTTTCTACTTTAGAAAGTTACATATCGCAGAAACTAAATGTTTACAATAGATTAGAGTTTGAATCCGACATCAAACACTATTAATGTACATGTAAACTTGCTTTTTGTGGTTTTGAAAAGTTTCTTAAAATCCTTTTAAAAAGTTAAAATCCTTTGAAAATCCAGTAAACACATTAAAAGCAAAACAATTGCCCTGAACCAGGATCGAACTGGTGACCTTTATTCTAACGCTCTCCCAACTGAGCTATCAAGGCAGCAGAGACGCTACGCAGCGCAGCGCTTTTGTTGGCATCGGTGTTTTGGGCAATATGAATCGGAAATGATTTTCAATTAGAGTCCTGCTTGAAAGAAGAAATCAATATAATCTTTTGCGGGTAACAAGCTGTGATTTCTGAAAAACTATCTGTAAAAAACATTGCTTTTTGAAAATTTGACGGTGATTAAACCGGGTGAATCTTATGAATTGAAAACTTCACCCGGTTTTTCTCTTTATTTTCTCAATTTCTTTGAAGAAACCTTTCAAAGCAAAAAAAAACTTTTAGGCAATGGACCAGCCGCCTCGCCCTGTGGCGCAGCTACTGCCTCCTTCGCAAAGTAAACTATTTTAACCGGATTTCATAATTTTTAAAAATTTTCAGTCAGAAAGTATTACAAGTGTTGGCATTGCCACACGGCCTTCTCCCATCTTCACGAATTGGTGGCTCATGAGAATGAAGTTCAGAAGGAGCGGGCCCTTGCTAAGAAGAAGCCGCCTGCGGCGATGGATCGTCTTTTGGCGACTGGTAGCACAGAGCCGGTGCCTAAGCCTACTGTTGAAAACAAGGTAGGAAAGGCGGAAAGGTGTGTGAAAATTGAATTTCAGGAAGACGCCTCGGCTATTGTGGACACGGGAAAGCAGGACAACGTCTATGCATTCATTTGCTCTCCGAAGTAGGTGAAGTTTATCCGATCTGAGAAATTTAAAGACAGATGACACATTTCGGGCAATGCAATGCAAAGTTTCCAAGTACCACATGTTTTATAATAAAATTTCTTAAAATCTGGGGTACTTTTCGCAATCCATGTACACAAAGAAATGAGTCAATTGACTAGTCCGCTTACGAAAAAAAGCAATACAATCGTGTTTTAGGCTCAAGATTGGAAAAAGAAGTTTTAAAAAGCCTAATTTAAAAACTAGAAATAGATTTCTTGGTTTAAAGTTAATACGTTTCCCTTTTTTAATTGAAAACAGTTTGAGGAACCGGGATCAGTTGCCGCCCTCTCTTGTGGATCAGTTTCAAGTGCCTCCTGAAAATCGTAAGCTGTCGTGAAGGGCTTCCAAAAGAAATGTTACTTTTCAGTGAGTAGGTACTACGTGTACAACCAGAACGGCTTTGTCCATATGCAGGCGATGGTCTGCCATCAGAATGAGGTGCAGCTCGAGAGGGAGCGGGGAAAAGCGGCTGAGCTTCCATATTCTGAGGCGAGAATGAGGATCCTTGAAACTGGAAGCACCGTTCCTGTGCCTGAGCCCACTGTAGAGAACAAGGTAAAAAAGAGAAAAGGTGCTGGTTATAGTTAAGTTTCAGGAGAGTCACATTCCTACCACGATGGGAAACCTCGAGACTGGAAGCGCGGAGCCTCTGCTGGAGCCCACTAACGAGAAAAAGGTAGAGGATTAGGGCAGTTTGTGTATAAAGTTTACTTTCAGGAGAGTGGCATTCCTATGCCGATGGGCAATCTGGCCGATGTACAGGCTTTCCTCTTCCCTCCGGCGAAGTAAAGAAAGATCACCAAAGCTCAAAATTGAGCGGGTTTGAAGATAGATTTTATAAGGTGCTTTGTAACTGGCGACGTTTTCAAGTTTTCTTAAATTCCGGCATAATAAACTCCCGTTCTTCGGGAAGATCAATGATTGAAAATCGCAGTCCTAAATTTGGCGGAGATTTTGAGGTGGCGTGGAAAAAACAGTGAGGCACAAAGGGGAGCGCAGCCGCAATGTCGTGCCGACAAGACGATTCATTGACAATGACATCAGCTGAGAACAAGCGAGAAAGGGAAGATGGAGAAAAAAGAGAGAGAGAGGGGTGGAACGAGAGAACAAGACAAAAGACAAAAGAGAGGAAGAGAGAGAGAAAGATAGAAAGAAAGAGAGAGAGAGGGGGTAGAGAAGAGAGAGGGGTAGGGAAGAGAGAGCGAGAGAGACAAAGGGTGAGATAGAGAAAAGCAGAAGACGGAAAATAGTTTTTTGAGCATGAATTAACACTGTTCCGAGGTACCACACAAGACGAGACGTTAGAATAGAATATGGATGGACTTCATGAATCTATAGCGCAGAACGCAAGCAGATCAAATGGAGAAACAACTGAAATGGTTTACAAAACAAAAACTATTTTTGCTAAGTTGTCGGATGTTTAAAGAACACTCATAGAACACAGCGCAACAAATTCCCATGCGATTTAACTTTATGGTTTTCGGGGGTGAGGGTGGTAGCAACTATTTTCAATTTGCGTCACACTTTGCGCATTTGCGTTTATGTACCCGGATTGTATTTGGACTTCCACACGTGGTGAACGTTTTGGAGCAAAGCACGTAGAGTTTCACA
Organism: Oscheius sp. G VE-2021; assembly: GCA_022343465.1. Lineage (NCBI taxonomy): Eukaryota > Metazoa > Nematoda > Chromadorea > Rhabditida > Rhabditidae > Oscheius > Oscheius sp. G VE-2021. The sequence goes on from JAJQXH010000028.1 coordinate 1,307,114, forward strand.
ATGAGTTTTGAAAAATGGTCAAGCCGGGTCAAAAAATCTGAATTCTTCGCCAATGTACGTATTTCCTTCTATCCTTGAACAAGTTCGTAAAACTGAGACATTTTCCGCAAGAACGCAATCAAAAGTTAGACAAAGCGTATAGTTTACAATTTCCTTTATTAAGCAACATTCATCACACTTGAAAGCAATTTTGGTCCTTCGTTTCTAATCCTTGTGTGCTTCCTGCTTCATTGTGAAAAGATTCTGCGGGTGGTAGAACGGCGTCCTCTGGTCCTCTTCTGGAGGAGCTTGTTGAGCAACTGGCCTGAAACCAAAACTGGTTTGGATGCCAACTAGGCTTACTTTTGTGGTACCATTGGCTTCTTCAGTTTCTTCTCCAAAGCCAATTCTTCCTAAAAAATCCCTTTTTAATGACAAACTAGGTGAGTTTCACCATTCGTGCCCTAATTAGCTCCAACTTGTCGTATTCGCTTTCAGGGCTTAGGGGATCTTCGTGATGACGGAGATTTCCCAAGTTAGGGAGACGAAAACGACGAAGGTAGGGGCTGGGAGCATGACCTGAAGAATTAAAGTTTCACAAAGTTTAAATTTTAAATTTTTTTTAAACTATTTTAGTACAACTTTTGATTGAGATGCGATCAAAATATTAAACTTGTCGTAAATGTCCATCAAGGGTGACATCTTCTCTTTGAGTGGGCATGTGGTCAAAACAAAATGGAATGACACACGGAATCATACTTCAAATTCAGAACACATGCAAAATATCATTTTCATGAATTCAGAGAGAGAGAGAGAGAGAGAGAGAGAGATAGAGAGAGAGAAAAGTTGAAGAAAAACGACAAAGATCCCGAGGAACTAACTAAAGGGCAGAAGACCTAAAAGAACAGGATGCCCTTTCACTTTGTTTGCTGCGAAACTTTTGTGTTCTTTTTTCCACATCCGTAAACATGATGCCACTATGCACTTTAGTAAACAAGTTAACATTTCACACAACGGGCCCTTTCCTCGTCGGAATTTCCCGGTCATGTTGAATTAACGAACGTCAACAACCAACTCATTTAGTATTAGCCTATTTCATCTGCTGAAGGACAATCAAAAGTCCACGGCCTTCAATAATGGGTGGACACGCGACGATCGCATCTAATGAAACTTGGAAGGGCAATTTTGGAATGAAAACTTTTCGATTCCATGAAACGATGGATGTCCTCGACACTTACTAAAGTGCTGAACAAAACGAATCCGAGTTTTGAGAGAGAGAGAGAGAGAGAGAAAGAGAAAGAGAAAGAGAAAAAAAAGAGAAAGAGAAAGAAAGAAAGAAAGAGAGAGAGACAGAGAAAGTAGAGTCAACCAAATTCTCTACTTCTGGAAGTTTCAAACCTCTTTTCCTAGTTCCCTTTCACTTTTTACTTCCGTCTAGTGTGGATTAGAAAGCGGAGTGACTGACCTGTTGCAAGACCTCCGGCGGCGCGCGACATCGGGGATTTGAGGAGACGAATGGCCGTCTTTGCTCTCTGATAAGGCGAGGCGTTCGCTGCGATGAGCGCAGCTAGATGGGCACACGATTGGCCTAAAATCGGACAAAACAATGGACGCACTTCCTGAGGAGTTCTCGCACGCAAGACAAGGGAGGGTCAGTAGTCCCATGGGCGGATGAGGATAACAAGGGATTCAAGAGCGAATAGATGTACTATCAGGCAGAGATGAGAAAAAGCTAATGAAGGGTTGTTTGAAACGGTGGCACATGCTAAAAGAATGCAAACAATTGTTTTATTTTAGTTATTTTTAGTTCGAAGTTGTTTTCAATATCCACTTTCATGAAATTCTCACTGAATACTGCACAACAAGAAAACAATTTATGATGAAAAATTCCATTAATTTTCTGCTAAGCCGTCGCACGTGGCTTACTCAACGCTGAAAGTTTCTGTTGGTTTAAAAACATGGGATTTCCGGATGTTTTGGATTTCAAACGGTAAAGTGCAAATTTGTATGTTGCTCCGAAAACTACTTTTACTAAAGTTTGAGTAAAACTGAAACTGACAAGTGAATTTCAAAAAGCGGGCATTTCCACTTGATGCACATGGCTTTTGTCAGAAGGCTAATGTGAGGACAACACTAGGAAAACAAACCAAAATTTTCAAAACCAGTATTTTTAAAGCATTTTTTAAAATTTTTATTTTTGTTTTGTTTTTAGGGTGTTCCCGCTCAAGCAATTAAATCAACGTTTGAAAAATGCTGAACTATCAGAAACCTTTGGATGTTCTACTGTTTTTACACCCATGCCATTTTGTACAACTTTAACACTATTAATTATTAAAAATGTTTGTAAATTATGGGAACGTGGATAAGAGTTTTGTTTTCAAATGAGAATTTAGTTTTCGTTATAAAAATATAAAGAAAAATACATTTGAAATCGAAATTCAGAGTAACATTCATAAATTTCTTTGTTAACGTAAAAAGTTTTAAAAAAAAACAGCTGAAAATCTAGATAAACTTTGGCCATTCTTGTTTTTTGGATTTTTCGGTCTCTCTTAACTCACAAAGAATTTTTACGTTTGGAAAAAATATGTTTTTTTTATATTGGGGCAATATCAAAGTTGAAAAAGGGTTAAAATATTTGAAAAATGGTGAGAAAAACTAGGCTTGAGAGAGTTTTTGAAAAAAAAAAGTCAGTCATTCAAAATCAAAGGAAAAGTTGATAAGACAACGTGTCACATGTGAATTTCAAGGAGCTTGGGACTTCGCCGTCGGGCTGTGGTTTTGTCCGAAAATGAATGCAGTGCGCTGCATGAATAGCGCGGGGTCGACATAAAGCCGCCACAAGTGCGAGGGTATTTCGCAAGGAATGGGCGGACCCGCCCTTCTGTCCATTGTCATTCGCTTCCCTGGTTATGGGGTCATAATGTAACTGCAAAGAGCCTGCGGGAGGGGTTGGAGGAAGTATGAATCTAAAAACACTAGGCAATGGATACAGATCCCCGCGAACACATATGAATGCGTGATGAGGGAGCTCGGCAGGCGGAATGCGGGAGCGAAAGACAAAGTTCTATAAGACTTTATGCGAGAGAGAAACAATGTACACAAACAATTGCACGGGGTTGACTGGATAAGTGAATATTAGAGGAGAAGGCACCATAGGGCACAACCGCGTACTAGGGAATGTCTCAGAGTCGGTCTTTGAACAGCTTGCTCAGGGGCTTCAGGTGCGTGTCCATCCACTTCAGGCGCTGTTCCGCTGCCAAAGCTTGAACGCGGAAGCTGTCGAACTGAGCTGCGTTTTCAGCCGTCTTGTGGAAGTGTTTCAGCTGAAAACGGCAAAATAATTTGTTTTGTGACTTTGTGACATTTTGTTCTTATATACCGTAAACCAGATTAGAACATAAATGTGTTATTTGTGTTTTAATTTTTCTTCCAACTGTCGTCATATTTTGAAAACTGCTAGATCACATTGGTAATCTAGTTGTGTGTAAGCAACTAACGTGTAAAAATAAAATAAAACAGTGATTGATTGGTTTCAAAGTCGAAAAAGTGACCAAACAGAGGGAAAACTATGGAAAATTCACAGAGTTTGTACAAAATGGGTGCCAACTGCCGAGTAATTCTACATATCGTTTTATAGATTACACCATTGTGTCTGCCGTTTTCTAACGGATCGAATAAGCACCTAAACGGATCATTTCGCTCACTGGGAACCGAGATCCAGCCGTTTTTGTATGTTTTGTAGAAATTCCAACCGAGTGCGGGAAAAAAGGCTGCCGGTGGCCGCTGCCGGCGTAGAGGGTTATTCCGCAAGATCCCGCTTCTACAAAATGCGTCTTTTTCCGCCTCCTCTAGTGAATGAGGTAATGAACCTAAAGCAAAAAAAGAGGAAAAAGGAAGAGGATCCCGTGTCGCTCTTCAGTCCAAAATTTCATGAGGAATTCGTTTTCTCAGAAAAACACCATTTTGGCAGAAAATTTCATTGTTTTGCTCAAATAAGGGGTATATTTCCTAACTCGTATTCGGAAGAGCCGGAAATCGGCATTTGCAACATGATTCCTTCTGCATGTGGAATAAAAGGTTTTTAAAGGGCGGCTGATTTGTGCCTTTTTGTGACCTTGCCGCCTACGGACAATCCGCGGCGCCGCCGATCCGCTGCGGGTGTGCACCCTGCGAACGACAATGCTGAAAGGGACAAATATGGCGGGGAGTCTTGACCTAAATTGAATGGCTTTAACACAGGACCCACAGTTCGTCATTTACGGTAGAAAGTGCGAACGAACGTCGTCTGCACGTGGCAAAAACGGTCATTTGATTTCCGTTTTCTGAGAAACGAGACATTTGTTTTTGTGATCTACGTTTTGAGCTTAATAGAATAAGGCAAACTGCTGAAACTAATTATCCCTTCAAAGTGAGAGGGTCTCGTTACCTGATCCAGCTGGCTTTTTGACCGAATTCCTCCCGCACAACTTGAAATGATCCTGTTGATCGTGTCGTGAACCTCATTGAAGCTAAATCCCTTATCATGTTTTATTTATGCGATTGACATACTTGCTGTAGATGTCATTCCAATGCTCCAGGAGGAAGTTGAACACAAGTTCCCTTCCAACCTCGTTGAAGGCCACCCCACCGAAGACTGTGCTCACATCTTGGAATCGGAAAATGTTGGCCGAGCGGTCAACTGCCCAAGAAAGTAAACTGAAAATTGAAGTGTGTAACGATTCAGGAAACATCAAACGTCTTAAGAGTTCTGGGGTTACGGGTGCAGCTCAAAGCGTCCATCAACTTGTTTCTTTCAATCTGGACGGGTTCCTTTTTGTAGAGATTCATTATCTGAGTGTTTAACTTTGTTTTGTAGAGCTTGAATGTGTTACAAAGTCGAAATCAGCCTGTTCTCCGTATTCCACCGCACGGCAGTAGACGATGAACCGTAGTGGAGGCGCAACTCTGAAAAGTTTCGATGTAAGGCTTTTTGAAAACTTCTTATTCCACAACCAGGAGGAAAATGTTGAAAACGCCGATCCAAATGCGAGTGGCACAAAACTCACAAAAATGTGAATTTTCTTTCGACATTTTGGATTTTCTGCATCACATTGAAAAATAAGCCTGTTTTCAGCACTGTTTTGAAATTACTTGCAAAATGCTGCCTGGAAAAGTGAAATAAAAGCAAAATTTTTATCAAAAATAGTGTTTTTGAAGACAAAATACCAGGATTTGTCAAATTCTGACAGTACCGCTGAATTTCTGATAAATTTTTAGACTAGTGCTCAATGCGGACTCCCCTTCCCTTTTTCCTCTTCTTTACAAATTTGGAATAATTACCTCTTCATTCAGTAAACGACGCCTTTTCTAGAAGCGGGATCTTGCGCGATAACCCTCACTGGGCAGCCATGGTCAGGCTATTTTTGCTCGCGTGCAGTAGGTTTTATTACAAAAACAGCTGGATCTCGGCTTGTAGTGCACGAAATAACCTATTTGGGGGCTTATTCGACGCGTTTGGAAACGGCATACATGATGGTTACGTTTTTAACACGGTCTCCAAGACCACTCGGCAGTAGGGACCCATTTTGTAAATACTTAATTTATATTTTCGATGGTTAGCAGCCGATTGGTCACTTGTTCGACTATTAAATTAGTCAATCACTGTTAAATTTTGTTTTTATACATTAGATAAATAAATTTAACTAGATTTGCCTTACAATGTGGAAAAACGTAGGTCATTTTTAAACGTTTTTTGGCATGTAATTTGCTTGAAAAAAACATTCAAAGGATATCCAAAAATCGATTTTCTCAACATGGTTACGGTAACGTTTATATCGGTTACTTTAGGTACGGTAAAGAAGTCTTGCGTTCTTTGTGGCAATCGATTTTTCAAACCCAGTTGTTTTTCATTTTATATTGCAAAACCCACGTATTGCATTCACTGGCCACTTCTTCATCATCCTCACAATTGGCCTTGACCTTGGTCTCATACATGTTCCTCATCTCCTGTTTGCAGTGCGTCTTGTTGTAGTCACAGTAAGTCAAGTAGGTAGCAGCCTGGTGCAAGCTTAAAGCTCACTTTCGCATGTTATCCTTAGGGGTCTCTTACTTTTCAAAGAATTTGCTGTCATCCTTGTAATTAGCCGCAATCTGTTCAACACTGGTCTTGTCAAATTGCGTCTTCAGTCTCTTGAGGAGGTATTCTTCCGCTTGTTTGGATTCAGGCTCTGTGCCGAAGTAGTGAAGAAGACCGGAGAACTGCATGCGGAAAGCGCTCCAGGGCATGTATTCCTACAATTTGAATTTGAAATTAAAATTAAAATAGTCAATGTAAGCTAACCGTCTCTTTGTGGATATAATCAAACAGATCAAAGAGTTGTTCATAGCTCAGTTCTCCAATTTCGGCCATGGCAAAGGCATCGGAAACAATCGCGAATCGAGTTCTTGTGGAAAACATCTGAAAATATAAATTTTTCGTGGATCATTAATATTGGAGCATATAAAAAATCCGCAGACTACAAAAAACTTAAGTTTGGATTTATTTTTTCATTGTTTTCTGTTTATTCACTAATGGTAAGATGCTACTTTTACATAGAGTTTGGCAAAAAATGCTGCATTTTCGTTTAAGTACGACTTTTAAATCTGCAATTACGGCATCTAAGGTATATTTGCAGCTTCTTTCTGATGGCGCTGCTGAATTTTGAAAATTTTCAGTTTTAGATCTTAATCCAATCTAAGGTTAGAGTAAAAAACTTATTTTTCAAGTGCAATTTAAACCACTTTCAGGGAATGATAATTTGGAAAAGTGGCAATTCTATAGTTTTGAAAATTTGATTAACTAACATTTTTCTCCATGTAAAAATAGCTATCGATTGCTCCTCTCAAAACTATTTTTGGTTAGGGTTGAACCGAGTTATGGAGTTTAGGCCTTACGGTCTCCTTAAGGTCCTAAGGTCTCCTCAAGAACCTTATAGCAAGAAGAGGCAAATCAATGTTAGTTTCTGGGTTCTTTGGGTTCAAAAAGTTCCTTCTAAGGAGCAAAAACCAAAATTTCATGCTCCGCGGAGATGTTGGCCCTCACAGAATGTGGGTAATACAATGGCAAAGTTTTGAAACCTACGTTGTGGTTCTTCTTCAGCTGATCAAAGATTTCCTTCCAGTCATCTTTCTGATAGTTCATTCTAACAAACGCATGGGCATCTGCATTAAGAACAATCGGCGTAACATCATTCTTAATGATCAAGTCCTCATCTAAAAACCCAATTCTTTAACTTCCTTCAGAACAAACCATCACGAAGCCATTCCATTTTTGGTTTAACCTCTTGTCCCCTCTGAATCCAAACTGGAATGTCCCACTTGAACCTAAATTTCTATTAAGCTCATGTAAGTGTGCTTATATTACTTGTATTCGGGACTGGCGAATTTCTGCTTTTCCTTCGCTGCGGGGTCCAATTTGTACCTCTTCTGCATAACCTTCGAATGAGTGGCATTGAAGCGTTGCATTGTAATGTAGGGGAATCCCATCTGATGTGTCCATTTCCGGGCGAATTCGGTGACGTTCAATTTGCCACCGCGTGGTCCAATAACGTTGGTGACAGCCGCATCAAAAGATCTCAACAGATCGGCAGCGGCAGCGTTCGAGAAGGAATGCTCCTTGAGGTAGTTCTGGAAATGGGGGTTGAGATTTTGATTTTTAGGGTCAAACATACCCTAACTCCTTGGTTGAAGTTTTCTTCACCCATTGTGGCTCGGATCATAGCAAGAATGGAGCCACCCTGAAAAACAAAGTTTACCAAAGTCTCTCTGTTTCTCTTTTTCTGTCTTTCTATCTGTCTCTCTCTCTCTCTCTCTCTCTCTCTCTCTCTGTCTCTCTCTGTCTCACTCTGTTTCTCTGTCTCTCCCTGTCTCTATCTTTATCTCTCTGTGTTTCAATATCTCTGGGTCTCACTTCTTTAATGTGTCAATGTATCTCTGTCTCTCTGTCTCTTCTCTCTCTCTCTCTCTCTCTCTCTCTCTCTCTCTCTCTCTCTTTCTCTCTCACTTTCTCTCTCTAACCAACCTTCTGATATGTAATTCCATCAAACGACTCATCGATTTCCGCAGAGTGATCAATTCTATGAGTCAATGGGTGGCTAGAAGCAGTCTCATCATTCTTCATTGCATCATTGAAGGCATCAACCAAAAAGTAGTCCTCCTAAAGTTCAACCCATCAGGGTTACTGTAACCAAACTTACCATTTTGAACTTCTTGTCAGAAATTTCATCCGTTCCCAAGTATTCCACAAGGGTTGCGAAACCTTCGTTAAGCCACAGATCCTCCCACCACTCCATTGTCACCAAGTTTCCGAACCATTGATGAGCCAATTCATGGGCAATTACGGTAGCCACACGGAGTTTCTCAGATGGTTTGTAGAGTTTCTCATCATACAACAAGGAGTTCTCCCTGAATTTGGAATCATCGATTGGAAAGTCCGAGAAAGCTACCTGTAAGTGATCAGACCCCAATTTTCCATAGCTCCAGCTCCAAAGTCAGGCAAAGCAACCATGTCTGAAGTTTACGATTTCTTAGTTCTTTTGACATTTTACCTTGTTTCTTTAAGGGAAACTCCGTCTCATAGAACTTTTCATAGAATTCAATGCACTTGATTCCTGCAGCCAGAGCATACTTCGTCATGTTTGTGGCTTCCGGTCGTGACCAGATTCGGAACTGCAAATTGCTCACATGGCTGCACTTTTTGCAATCTTACCCGGATGGGTGTCTTCGTGTTCTTGGTAAAGTCTTCAAGGTATTTGAACTCGGAGATGAAGAGGGCCAGGAGGTAAGATGACATCTTGGGGGTGGTTTCGAAATGGGTAGAAATGAAGTCACTGTCAACCCTGAAGAATAGGTTTACTTTAAGGATAAGGTTTTAAAGGCAGAGGGTCACGAAAATGTGTCCAGACATTCACTCGTTTACTTTGTATGTTTTTTTTGCCATATTTATTGTTTTTTTCCTGAAATTGTCATTTTCAGCGTTATAAAATTATTTTAATACACACAAATATACCCACTAACACACAATTTATCATACTATTTCCATCATAAAGAGGTTTAGAGCCATAGAGACGTGAAATAGAGTAGTTAGCAGGGTCATCTTGCTATTTGCAGCTAAATCAGTGTTCTGAAGCCCGTTTGTTCCTTTTTCTCTTGGAAATATATAAGAAACCTCCTTTTTCTCGTTAAAAACACCGATTTCGGCCCAAATGAAAGCCAAAACGCATTTGCCGCAGACTTTTCGGCGGCCTTGCAATGTGCGCGCAGTCTTTTTGCGGCGTGGTGCATCTAAAACCCCTAACTCTAAGGCATCGCGGGAGAATTATATTTTCAAAACTTGGAACTTTTAATAAAATGCAAAACGCCTTAAACTTTTTTCACAGTGTTCTAGTTATGTATGGGTTTCAAATACACAAAAAACAGAAGAAAATAATAAAATAAATATCTATTTTGGTGACCCTCTGTATTTAGACTATTAAGTCCAATGTTTTCTGATGAGCCCAATGTCTTTTGATGATTACTCACGTTGATGGCTTCCCTTCCTCAATTCCATTTGCGATCGCAGTAGTTCCCTTAGGATGAATCACAGAAACCTTCCAAGTGGCTTTGTAAGCAGGTTCGTCAAAGCAAGGAACCATTTTTCTTGCATTCATAGCCTGCATCTGAGTCACAGCAGCGATTCTGAACCCAAAGTTTAGCTATCAAACTACAATTCTCCTACACTTGAGCTCCGTCACTCTTATTATAGGCCGTCTGGTAGAGACCTCCAAGATCTTCATTGATAGCTCCGGTGTACACGATCTAGAACGATTTGGAACGTATTTTGTCCTTTTGAATCCAACCTTCATTTCCACAGATTCCCCAGGGTGAATTGCATCATCCAACTCGAAGAAGACCTTGTCCAGTTCTGGTTGCATTGTGATTCCCTTCACTTTGACTGATTTCCCATTCTGAAAATCAATTTTGCCTTTTTTTTAAAAGTCACTTTTCAAAGTTACCTGGGTAACTTCAGTTTTCCCCAAAGAGATAGTCAAGTTCTTCGCGTTGAGGGTAATCTTCCGAACTGGTTCCATAACATCCATTTCAATTTTTACCTGAAAAGTTGTTTTTCTAAATGTCAATAGGGTAAATCACCTGTCCTTCAAAGGTGAATTCCTTGTCTTTGGGTATTTTGACGTATCCGGGGAGATAGACCTTCATCGACAAATCGTAGGAGTCTGAACACAGAGTTGCGAAAAATTTGCAATTTTTCAAACTTGGTCTCAAAGCCTTCGGGAGGAGGAGATCATCGATGAGGGGAGATTGGTCTTGGATCAGAGCTTCTTCTCTGAATGAATTCGGTTTTTCAACTGTTTGGATTCAAATTGTGTGTGTGCGTGTATGTGTGTGAGAGAGGGTATATGTGTATGAATGTGTGTATGCATGATTGTGTATATATGGATGTACGTGTACACGTGTGGCTGCATGTGTGCTTGTGTGTTTGTTCATGAATGTGTGTATGTGTATGTGAACATGTCTGTGTATAATTAGAAGCGTGTCCAGGGGTGCTTGTGTGTTTGTGAGTGTACGTGTGAACGTGTGAACGTGTGGTTGCATGTGTAAGTGTACATGTCTGAGTATAGCTGTGTATGCGTGTTTCTGTGCATATGAGTGTATTTATGCAGGTGTGGGTGCATGTGAGCATGTGTTTTTGTGTAGATGTGATTGCTCGTGAGGGACGTACGCGTGTTTACGTGTGCACGTGTGTGAATGTGTGTGAATGTGTGAATGTCTGTATGTATGTGTATATATGTTTGTGTGTGCGTGAACACGTGTCTGCGTTGATGTGTCTGTGTTTCTATAGGATACACGTATGTGTATGCGTACGTGTGCGCATGCGCATGCGAGTACGTGTACACGCGTTTTTGTGTATATGTGTATAACTCAATCACACTAAAAACTACTCACCCGGGTCCGTGATCTTCCTTTGTATAAAAGTGCCTTGTAATGAAGAACGTCGCCACCGCACTGAGCACAAGAGCTGCAACCACAGCTCCAATGACCGACATAAAAACGCCCATTGAGCATTGTTTCGCCTTGCTCTCGGGCGGACTGCCCATAGCCTGAAAATATGGAATTTCGGTAAGTTTGAACTAGAAAAAAAAAACAGAAATTCAATAATCAGTTTGACAAGTAATTTTTTTTTCATCGGGAAAAGAAAACGTTTAAAATCAACAATTTTTTCACGTAACCTACTTTAGCTGGATTCAACCCAACGTACTCTCCACGTCGGATCTGATGTTTCGAACTGGGCGGTAAATAAAAGTACGGTTCGGTGACATGCACCATTTTCCAATCATCCGGCATGGAAAGGATATCTGTTTGGCGCTGTTGCCGGATGAATGTTTCTGTGTGACGTCATTGATCAGATTCCAGATTGTGTGGCTGTCACAACAAATCCTTAGATGAGTCATGTGAAATGATAAAGAAGTAATTTCCGCCATCAAATTTAATACTTTTTAACATCTACAATGTTTGGTTTACCTCACATGAACCGTAGTTGGGAACCTGTTGTCGCATTGCATCTTATCAAATTCATGAACCCGGGTAAACAGTTCCTCTTGGTAAACATTGCCTCACTATTGGCTTATTAACCCTAGATAAGTACTGCAAACGTCTAGACCGTCAACAGATAAACAATGGGATGGGTTTTTTGCGACCGAACATTAAGAGGAAAATTTTGTGGCAAGAGTTTTCGAATTGACCTAAAAAACAAAAAAGGTGGACAAATTTTATCTTTGAAATTGAGGTGAAAACCGTTTTTAAATGATTTATGAATAGTTCTGATGAATGTTTCACTTTTAAAAGTCCTTCCTGTTTCCCGTTCACTACAGATTAATACAAATCAGGAGATCATCCACCGCGTCATGACGGGTTCCAAATGGTCTTTTTCTAGCGTCACCATTATCTGTTTTAATCCAGTGAGTAAAAAAGTACCTGTTACGATGAATTCACTCGTACATCGCTGAATCAAAGCACAAATGTGCATCATTTTAGGCATTTGTTTGAATCGCTCTTTAAACTGCAACGCTAATTAGGATATTCGAAATTCGTACACGGATGATGTCATGATTTTTGTGATAAACCATGATATTTTCCAAACAGTGAATAATCCTATCTCTGCAAGGATGATGCATATAAACATTGAAAGATGTCGCAAACTGCGGGTGTGTCATTACAGATCCCCAGAAAAGATTTTTTTAAACTACAATAAGCAAGGTTTTAATTTTGTTTAAACCTAGGAAAATCTTTTTTGGTTCACAACTTCCAATCTGTTGAATTTTAAAAAACATCAACTTCTTCTTTGCAAAAACAATCGAATGTTTAGTGGCGGACGGTACGAACGCACCCGACAACGCCCGTTAAATGTAGATGTCAGGGGGTTAAATGAAAGAAATAGATAGCGATGATTAAGGACGATTAAAAAAAGTTTCAAAATGAATTTTAATAAAAAATGCAATGGTCACACATCATGAGTCAACTTGAGGTAGTCGGGGAACCCTTATGAGATCATTTCTGGGCTTTTTTTAACAAACATGAATTATTGTAGCTTGTTTGTGTTAGTAAATACTTTATGAAGCTTCTTGAAGATGTCAAGTTTTTTTTTGAGAAACCAAAAATATTAGTAAATGCAAAGTGATTATAATAATAAGCTTAAGAGAAACGGTCTCTGATCAGTTCAGGAAAAGACGATAGCGGAGTTAAAGTGTTGTTACTGTCTGAGTGACAAATAGAAGCAAAAATGTCAACTGATTGAGTGTTTGTCCAGATTTCAATATTGAGAGAGCGAGAAGGCAGACAACAGATTTCGCGGATACGGGGGAGTTGTGATAAAGTGCGATATACAATAGTTTATTTGGGGGATATCATCGTGTAAACGGTCTGGCAACAGTGGCTCGCGGAAAATGAGTCAGAAAATGTGGGAAGGGGCACTGTTTATTATCATAGTTGTTTAACCATGTTTGACGTATATTGTATCAGCTAACTTGAAACATGATAATTTGGAAAGCGCTGTAAGTACAAACCTTCGTCCATATCTATAAAATGGGTCATCCGATCAAACTACAAGAATTATAAGAAGTGCGGGCATAGTTCTGAGCAAGCTGAACTCACGACTTTTCCCCTGTGGAAGTCAACATAGTAAAAAATGGAACTGGCACTTTGCCACCGCGAGCCATGATTCAGGGTCTGGGCCACTTGCCAATCTGTGAGTGTGCAGATATATCACACTACCAGAGAAAAGCTACCGCAGTTTTCGCGGCGTCGGCGGCCGTACGGAAAACCGGCAGGCTGAGCCGACAAAAATCTTCGGTCGCCCCTATCTCTTAGAAGTTTATCAAATTTTAATGTAAAAATATGCATGCGTTTTTGTGAAATTAAGTGGTTTTTAAAGTTTTGAACTCGAGAGATAGATTTACTTTCGTTTTCTAAATAATGCTCACTTTAAAATTTGTTAATTCAAAAATTATTTGGCTCTTGCCAAAAAAACAAGTCAAAAAATCAAAATTTTCATTTTGCTTAACCGTTTTCGCACATTTTCCCATTTTATTTATTTTGCCCATTTTGAAACATAAGTAAAATCGTGCCTAATTTGAGAATTAACAAAATGGGCACCTCATCAAACACAAAAAATGAATTAGTATGATTTTTATTCAGATGTTCGAGTTTTCTGATTTGTCTAGTTTGTATTACATTTTGTTTTACTTTGAAGATTATTCAATTGCAATGAATGTACTATGAAACAGTCTTAAAATTTAATTTTACTATGGTCGAATAAACAACAAAATCTTACGTATACTTGCTGCTTCATGACCACGGAAGATGATGAAGACTGTTATCACTATCACTCAAACGAGAGTGTTCGAAAGTGTTTACAAAGGAAGGTCTGATACTCACAATTTCAAACGCAACAACAACGGTCTAATCGCTTTGAAAAATAAACGCCGAGCAAAAAACTCGCGACGTCTGGGAGGAAAAGGGCCAACAGAAGGTTGTTTTTGTTGTAAACGGCGGGGAGAACCGTGGGGAAGAAGAGGATATTGTTGGGAACAATGGCAAGTATTCTATTGCACACGCTAATGGCAGGTTGCCAATGTTGTTTTCAGAGATTTTGATGGAAAGGGGAAGCTTTCATGGAATTTGATCAGGATTATTGATTTTCGAATACCAAACGTGTATGATATTGGAACTACCAATTTATGTAAGGGTGAAGAGAGTTGAGACAGAAAGGAATGTGTCTTGTCGTCATGTTCCGATCACAAATACCAAAGAATGGCAAAAATTTGCAATGAGACACTTGATTGAAACTGCAAAAAGGTAGAACAACTCATTGTTGTTAGCTTCGATTTTTTAAAAACATTTTCTTGATATACGATTCCTTTATTTGTTTTATTGGTTTTAGAAAATAAATTTGCTGAGAAACCCAATTATAAAATTAAAATTGTTAAAATCGCGAAGCTAGTTTTTTTGTAAAATTTTAATTAGATTTGTAAACAAAGGTTTAGAAAAAATGGTTTTGAAAAAAACATTCTAAAAAAAATTTCGACGATTTTTCTGATCAAAATTACATTTAAAAGTCTTTTCATTTAAGCAAAAACTTTTAAGCAATTTCTTCAAATCACGCATTATTTCTACCTTGAAGAAAGTTCTTTTTAAGTTTGAATTTCCACCTATTATATTAAATGACACTGTGTCACCAAAAAATTTTGGAATTCGCAAATTCTGTTTTAAGGGAAAGTTTGAGCCTTGCGTGAGTAACAAAAAAGTTAATTGAGAGAAACTCTGAAAATCAAAACGCGCTGAGATAAACTACAAAGTACAAAATTTTTAATTGACTTTTTTGGGGTTTTTTATTTTTAAAAAATCGGAAAGTGAACCGATCGAGCTAATTATTGGCGCCAAACTTACTGTGACTATTATCTATGGAAACAATGGTATTTCGCAATCGATTTCGCAATAGGGAAGAAAATTTTTTTTTGGGTGTGTTCTCAATTTTTTTAGATTTCGACCCTAAATTTGTGTTCAGTAGTTGAGTATTGAAGTGAACTAACTTTGTACCCAAAATGGTACTTGAGCAGCAAATACAAACACAGAAAAGTTGTATTATATGCAAAAGTCGACGTTTAAAAAAAGTTTGACGGTTAATAACGTGGCCGAGAAACTTTCGCCGAAGCGGAGCGCTCAAATATAACATTGGATGTGATGTATCAAAAGTTTGAAATCTTAAAAACCTAAATTTTTTTTTTTCTAAAAAAATAAAAAAAATTTGATGTCACTCACTTTTTTCAGAACTTGAAGAAACGAGTTTAGCCACGTTGATTGTTGGTATACATGGTTTACGTGAACCTACTTTGTAAAGCCTCAATTTGAATAACGGCTGAGAAAATCAAGAAAACCATTTTTTCGAAATTTGATTTTTCAGCCTTTTCATGCCCCCAAAATGTTTGCCGTTTTTGACATATAGGCGTCATTCTTATTGGACATCATAATCAAAACACTTTGTAGAGCTGTACCGAAATTCAGAAAGATAGCTCCACTTTAAACCGATTTATGAACTCGCAAAGTAGCTCATTTGTTAGACTTTGGCCGACAAAAGCGAAGGGGTTATCGCGTGAGGGCGCGGTAGGGGACTATATAAGGGTTATCGCGCGCGGGTGTAAGTGGCTTTATAAGACCGTCATCTACCATAAACTAGCTAAGTAATGTACGATGCTTAGTATACGAGGGTACGGCGGCCTGTTCAGTGAGGTTTATTTAAAGACCGTTTGGAGGCGGTGCTGGCGAGCGGAGTGAGCGAAGCGAACGGAGCGAGTCAGCACCGCCGACGCTGATTCAAGCTGTTAATTTTGAACCACGCAGGGGGTCTGGGGGGCCGCAGGCCCCCCAGCTAGGGCGCGTCTTGGCGAGCGTTAGCGAGCCAAGCGCGCCCTAGTCTGTTTTCAATACTCAAAAACTACAACCTACACAATCATTCAAATAATTTTCTAAAAACATTTTTTTGGGGTTTTTAAAGGTCTTGCCAGACCAAAATTGTTTGCAGTTAATTTTGAAAAAATTTAGAACAAAATTACAATAACTACGAAATCATCCACAACGAGACCTCCGTCAACGAAACGATTGGAACTATACCGGGGCTCCGAAAACAAAGAGGGAGACAGAACAGTTGCATTGCTGGGTAAATACGGGATCCCGCGCTTAGCCTAAGCGCCTTTTGTCGAAACCCTCACGACTAATGGGTCAGCCGGTCATCAACGACTAATGTCTTTCTTAGTTTAATTTGAAATAGTTTGAAGGAGTTCTAATTGAACTAATTTTTCTAACAATAAACCAAACAGTAAAAAAGTAAAGAAACCGGTTACACAAAAAAATTGAACTCATTTGTGCAAAATGCATGTTTCAGGGACTTTAAAAATATATTGTAAAAAACCTTTTTAACCGCAACTTTTTCATATTTTTTTCTTTCTTTGAATTCACCTTTTCTTGAATTAGACGAATCTCCAGCATCACCATCTTCAAAACAGGAAAAGTCGTGTATTGCAACTGATAAAAACAGATTTGTGTAACGTCTATTACTAATTTGGTCGTTGAGTCGTTAAGTACATGTGATCCTAACAGGAAACGACATGTTTCCTGTGTATGTAGTTTTTTGTCTGTGAGTTTCTATGAAAATATTCAGTTTTTTTATTATTTTTGTTTGTATGAATAAGCAATTGACTAAACTTAAACCAAAGTCTAAAGAAGCAAAGTGATGTGGTTTTGCTGTTTCCTCCTGACATCCGGACACAACGAAGACAAATGTGAGAAGTTTTTGCAGACTGAGGAGAATTGACAAACTTCTGGGGATTTGATTTTTTGGTGGTTCAGCACGGCTGAAAAGCCCTAAAAAGATTGTTTTTTTAAACAATAGTTATAAGGGTCGGTGTGTAGAAAGTTGTTTAGGACACTTACCTTAATGAATTGTTTAGGGAATTAACGAGGGGACAAAGGAAACTTTCGGAAAGTTTACCTGACTTTCTTGTATTTCACAACGTTGCAAGTTTTTACATAATTACACGTGAAAGAAGACTAAGAAACTTAGGTGATTTTCCCCCTAAAAACTTTGAAGTTTTTAAGCCAATTCTTTGTTTTTCAATATTTGTAAAATCAGTACCACGCTCTATTTCTGTTCCTTAATCATAGACGAAGGTAAAATAAGTACCCTCCACTTCGCTGTACTATTTCTTGCTTTTTTGGCAAAGTGAGTCTTATTTTTCTTATTGAAAAATCCAAATTGTAAAAATCTGTTTATGGATGGACTTATCAGCTAAGAATGCTGATTATCAAAAGGGCTTCCTACTTCCGACTGCGGAAGAAGAACTCACTTTGAAAAACATTGTTACTTTGTTTACTTAACCAAGTACTAAAAGTAGAAAATACAAAAAGAAAAAAATCAATAGTTTACACCACACAAATCTGTTTTTACTAAATCCGTTTTTATCAACTAGAATAAAATCAACTAATAATTTTATTGCACATGAACCGGGTAATAATGCACCATTTCTGGAATTTCCCGTATCTACTCACAATAATGCTTTACATACATGATTTAGGTAAGTGAAGTCTTGTTTCAAATTAGTCGACAAATCGGAAGTTGCTCAATAGGAAGATGACGCTCAGCAATAAGACGAAGACGAAGACGCTGAGGGCGATGAAGCCCAACCTAAATTGATGATTGGTGTGTTTTTTTATCTCGTACGGGTGCTACTATGTCAGAAAACCCGAGATTTCTGCGTCTTTTCAGTTGAGAACTTTGAAAATTCGAAAGTGACGACCAAAAAGTCGAGAAACCGATGGATTTGACAGGCGCGTAAACACCGTGCAAGCAGTTCGTTAGATTGACAGTTGTTATAAATTTTCAAACTTTTCCAGCTCTTTAAGATGAGATAAGACCAAAAAAAGTCTCTAAGGCTCTTTTAATACTTATGTACAGAAACATTGCTATATAATTTTATCGGTTGGTCTATCCGTCCGCTCAAATTGGTTTCCTTCACTACCAAATAAACGACCAAGGTTCGATCCTGGTCGGTGCGCTTCTTTTTTGTCTGATACTAACTGACAATTCTGATAACTAAACATATTGTAATGGCATTTAAAACTTTCTAATAATTAAATTAAACCAAATTTTTGATTGCATTTTTAGAGTTTTGTTTTTGCATTGAAGGGCAAGCCCAAAAATTCCCTATTCTCAACCCACGCCTGCTTTGGAAACCCTGTTTTTAATTTATACATAAAATCGTATTTCTCACCTATTATGAATCCCACTGGAGCATGTTCCTTTGTTCTGCGTTGGAGGAGGCGTAAATGGCTCTGCGAATGACGGCCGACTGACAAAGAGCTTCCTTGTTTTTTCGGAACTCTAAACTCACAAAGATTCAGTCCTAGAGGAGATGGAAATGTCAAAGTCGAGCGAGTCCTCTTCGCTCTCCATTCAGCTGCATTCGCACGGGATGCTAGAAGCACACGGCGTGTCGACAAGTTGGACAACTACGCAACACCTAATTGGCGGCGCCTCGTGAATATTCAAAGATTCAAGGCGCAAACAGACTGTGAATGTTGGGTTCGCCGGATGCAAAACGGAGATTTGCTCACGTCTTATGCAAAAGTCTGACATAGCGGAAGGAGAAATAAATGTCATCAAAATAGAAATTTGAATGTTTTAACAAAAAAGTGTCATATTAACAACATTTACTTAATTTGTACCAAATCTTGAAGCTCCCAAATAGTTTTTAGGTTTCCGCCAAATAAAATCTAGAAACTTCCAAGTTTTGACTTTAAAACGATTTTAAAAGTTTAAATGTAACGCATTCATAAATGAGGGAAATTGTCAAAAAAAAATACAATTTTAATTAAATTTTTTTAGAAAACTACAGATGAAGTTTTGACTAACGTAGTTTACTTCCGGTTATGATTTTCTAAAAACATTTATGAAGGAATTGAAAAGTAAATAAACTTCATTCAAAAATTTGGTAAACTTTTTTTCGAAATAAAATCGTAAACTAATAAATATTGAAAATCTTTTGTCTCTTTCCATGGACGTCTTTTAGAAGATTTGTAAAAATGTCTGTGAAAGTGTTAAATTCTCGTTTTTATTCTTACTAAAAATCGGATTGTTCTTTTAATCAAATATTTCATGCAAATGACCAGGAAGATTACGCCAACCAAATAAAAACTTTGATTTTTTTTAAAATTATTAAAACGATGATACATAAAAGAGGGTGAAACGAGGACACAAAATTCTTATATCCTAGCCGAAGTCTTTTCTGGAATGCAAAAGGAAACCAGTGGTATTGTGTTGCAATTTGAATTTCTAATGGTGATGCAATCACAGAAACCAAACTACACGTCGACTATTGTTTTTTTTCGAGGCCATTGACCATGTTCAGTGATTTCTAATCGTTCAAAACAAACTGCAACGATCGGACCCTCTAGGGAAAACGACGTTTAATTGCGCTGTTGCATTGTTGTCACTTCGCTACTGCCTTCAATGTGCTTGATGAAAGGCCAGGCTGGGGCATTTTTCAAAGCCGAAAAGGGAACAAATAAGTCTTTACCATATTTAATAAATTTTAATAAATTAATAACCTAGCGATTTAATAAATTATTTTGTTGTTGCCTTTAACATTTTTAAATCATTATTTCTTTTTAAGTCAATATGGTCGCCTTTAGATATTTTATTGCGAGCAGCACATCACTCTACTGTTTGGGTTCGGGTACTTGATAAAACCATAAGGATCCTCAATGATACATATATGCCTGCTCCTTCACAATTATTCGCAGTTTCTGTAAACAGGGTACACAGTCCTGATTTGCTTACAAAATTCTGGCCCGGAAAATGAAATAAAAGTTTCGCCAAATTGCGTTATTTTTTGAATTTTTGAATAGAAAACACTTTGTTTTTTTCTGGCAGGACCGTTGAATTCCTCGTGAAATTTTGGTCTGCATGGTAGCGCGGGTCCATTTCCCTTTTTCCTCTTTTTTGTTTTGGGATGATTACCTTACTCACTAAAGAAGGCGGAAAACGGCGCCTTTTATAGAAGCTGGATCTTCGCAATAACCCGCGTTGCCGGCAGGCTATTTTTGCCCGCTCTCAGTAGGATATTTTACAACAAGGGCTGGATCTCGCCTTCCAGTAAGCGACATCACCCGTTTATGTGCTCTTTCGCTGCGACGTTAGACGACGGATAAGCTGGTGTAATTTATAAGATGGTATCTATTAGTAGCCGGCAGTTGGGATCAATTATGTACAAACTCAGTACATTTTCGATGGTTTTCAGCCGACTTTATCACTTTTTTAGACTATAAAATGAGCAAATCACTGTTTTATTTTATTTTTTTTACGTTATTTGCTTAAACTCAACCATTTTAGCCATGATATCTAGAAGCGAGGATAACAATTTGGTAACCGGTGTTTGATAGTTTTAGGCATTTTGTTTCTCGTTTTATAGTTAAAATTTATTATTAATTCTTTGCGTTGGCTGCTCAACTTATTGATTTTTATTTGGTCAAAACAGGGTAACTTCGAAAACTAAAGAAAGTTATTAATTTTTTTTTCAAAAGTTGTAAATGTACCGAGCTTATACAAACAATCAAAGTGCAAGGCCAAATTTAATTTTTGCTTAGGCTTCTTGCAGATGACCGTAGTTTTCAAAGCAAGGAAAATAAATTTTTTTTTCTGAAAACAACAAAGTCTTGAACAAAAAAGTTATGTAACAGACGCTACTATATCTTACGGTTCGGTTTTGACAGTTCACCAAATGAAAAATTAATCCAAAGTACTTGTAGGAGGGAAATAACAAAAATATGAATCTAACGACCAAAAAACTTTGAAAGGGATTCACTGGCGCAGTGATGTTTCACAATGTTTTGCATCAAACCGAATGTTGTCAAAAATCGGAAGCGACAATCAGCGAAAGCAAGTTTTTCCAAGCCAAAAAACGGAACGTTGTTTCCAATTGAATATTTGCGCAGAACGCCGTAGGGAACTCTGATTGATTCCCACCAAGAAAGATGGATTGTTGCCAAGAAGCTGCAGCCCAGGGAATATCAAGTTGGCGTCAAAATACGCTCCAGCTAGATGACTGGATTAGGTGTAATGGATTCTGGATTCGATTATGGTAAAATAAAAAGATAAGAGGTAATAGAAACTACTTTCAAACAAAACAACAATGACACTTTTATTCAAGGAAATGGATTTTTTTTGCATTTTTCAATATCCAAGGAAACGCACTCTTGTGTATGAGGGTCTCTATGAAATTGCGCTGTACCCCGAGAATGACAGACGCATCGATCGACATATTGGTAGAAGTCATCGGTAGGTTGTCCGACACATGCCTTAATTGAGAATTAGTATCACACGATCTTGTTCTTACGGGGTTGACATATTCCATCCAAACACAATAGGGCCTTTCACAAGTTTGTTTTTTCGTGTCGTATCCATGTATGAAGTCTTCGTTCTTCGAACATCTCATGTTCACAGACGGATGACGTGGATCTGAAATGCAAAGGTAATGGCTTGTTTCGATAAAACGATTATGGTAAAATAAAAAGATAAGAGACCCTGAAACAAAACATTTAACTTCACGAAGTGTGCAAATCGATAGAAAATCCTACATCATCAATTCGTAGAGCTCCTACGGCAGCAAAAATCAACCAAGACACTAAGCGCATTTTAAAGGGACCGTCAGGGTCCTTTTTAAAGTTTATTTTATTCAATTATTTATAAGTTTCATATTTAGGTTTGAATATTCCATTTTGTTTAAATTGTCAGATAAAGTAGAAATTTTAAATTCCATCCTTGAAACAATTCTTTCCAACGGCTTCCAGCTAACGGGTTATACTATACGCAACTGCCGCCGCGCGCTGTTTACAGGATTGTATACGGCAATTGGCACGTTGGCACTGTGCCAAAATGTTTCGTGCGTTAAACGGCAGCTACTGAAAATAAACGGAAAGTCAGTATTTTAAATTGGAAAATGAGAAAATGCATTAATCATAAGTCAAAGTGCGCTGCCGTAACGAAATTTTTAAAAAAGTGAATGTTTTGTTTGGTAAGATTAGCTTAGAACTACTGTTTGGGCTGTTTGTAAATTTGATGTTTCATAACTATAACACCACATTTTTGTGTTGTAATGCATAACGCACATTTTTCAAGCAATAGCTTGCATTTTAAGTTTGAAAAGCGAAAAACTGATAAAACAAAAAAAAACGAAAAATGTATTTTGGCTGCAGAGCTTTCACATATAAAAAAATCAGCAAATTCCTAAACATCGAATTTTTCTGTTGTCAAGGGGTTCTGGTCCAGCTATACATTACGGAATTTTAGAACGGTAACATGTCAGTATCAAAAAACTGCTTCAAATATGGTCGCATTCGCTATTGTTTCTATTTTACTTTTTTTGAATGAAGCTGATTTTATCTGTTTACTATGAGTAATTTCTAAGATTTAAAAAAAACTGTTAAAGCAAAAAATCCATAAAACCTGTTTTGTAGCCAATTTGAGAAAGTTCTTTGCACAAAAACACGTATTAACTAAACAATGCTTGCATATTTGGAGTTTTTTTTAACTGAACCACGTCATTTAACCAAAACCACCTAGAGATAGATTGTTGAAAACTTACAGCAGTCTTCCCACATCACACATGTGTTATTCGAGGTACGATAAAGACCATCAACGCATTGGCAACCAGATTTTCCAGACAATTTCTAAAAAAAGTTAATTAAATGATAGACACTTGATTGATTCACTCTATCAATCTCTCCACATTTTCGTTCGGCTACATTTGGCCTCCATTCCTGCCAGTAAGGGCATTCCTTGCTTTTTTCTTCCCTATTTGCACGAATAGGAGTTTTGAAATACTTCTCAGCTAAAGAAAAAGTAATTATCATAATTGCCAATCAACATACGACACATTTCGACGCAATCGGCAATATCCCTTATAAATCCGGGTTTGCATCGGCAACTTGCAAATTTTTGGAATTGACTAGCGAAGCACATCTAAACATGTTTTTGTTTTTAAAAGTAAAAAAATATAACTCGGTTGCGAGGAGATTCACATGTCGGTTCACATTTAGGAAGTTTATAAGCATCCGTGTCGTTGTTAGTATAGAACACTTCGAGTGGACCACAAACTGCTTGAACAGGTAAATCGGGTTGCTCTGAAAAAGAGAACAATTGATGGTGCCCAATAATAACATACTTAATCGGCACCCTCCATCAACTATTCCTTTACTGTCCCGTGTTTCCCAGTGAACACACGACCCTGTGTAGGGACATTCATACATTCCATCCGCGCATCGACATCCAGGTTCCCCGGTACAGATCTGAGCAACAAATAAAAATAACAGATGGTTAACTTACCATTTTCGAATCAGTTGAACAGTTTCTGTAGCAATAGTTATCCACATACTCAGTACGATTTCTATGACACCAACATGTTGTTCCATTACAGGTTGGACAATGAACACCAACACAAGGTTTTTGTGAAGTACTGATAGTGAAAGACGTAGTTGGCGCGCTAGTCGGTTCAGTTGCAGGCTTCACAGTTGAAGGGCAGTTGTCTCCTTCACAAGGTTTAGTGGTAGGTTCGGGGCATTCGGATCCTACGCAAGGTGTGGTAGGAGCTTCAGAGGTAACACTTGGGGTGGACGGGCAATCGTCTCCAGTACAGGGTGTTACTGGCACTGGAGTGGATGGGCAATCGTCTCTTTCACAAGGTGTAGTAGGAGCTTCAGAAGTTGCTCCTGGCACTGGAGTGGATGGGCAGTCCTCTCCTTCACAAGGTGTTGTAGGAGCTTCAGAAGTTGCTCCTGGCACTGGAGTGGATGGGCAGTCCTCTCCTTCACAAGGTGTTGTAGGAGCTTCAGAAGTTGCTCCTGGTACTGGAGTGGATGGGCAGTCCTCTCCTTCACAAGGTGTAGTAGGAGCTTCAGAAGTTACTCCTGGAGTAGATGGGCAATCGTTTCCAGTACAGGGCGTTACTGGCACTCGAGTGGATGGGCAATGGTCTCCTTCACAAGGTGTAGTAGGAGCTTCAGAAGTTGCTCCTGGCACTGGAGTGGATGGGCAGTCCTCTCCTTCACAAGGTGTTGTAGGAGCTTCAGAAGTTGCTCCTGGCACTGGAGTGGATGGGCAGTCCTCTCCTTCACAAGGTGTTGTAGGAGCTTCAGAAGTTGCTCCTGGCACTGGAGTGGATGGGCAGTCCTCTCCTTCACAAGGTGTTGTAGGAGCTTCAGAAGTTGCTCCTGGTACTGGAGTGGATGGGCAGTCCTCTCCTTCACAAGGTGTTGTAGGAGCTTCAGAAGTTGCTCCTGGCACTGGAGTGGATGGGCAGTCCTCTCCTTCACAAGGTGTTGTAGGAGCTTCAGAAGTTGCTCCTGGTACTGGAGTGGATGGGCAGTCCTCTCCTTCACAAGGTGTTGTAGGAGCTTCAGAAGTTGCTCCTGGCACTGGAGTGGATGGGCAGTCCTCTCCTTCACAAGGTGTTGTAGGAGCTTCAGAAGTTGCTCCTGGTACTGGAGTGGATGGGCAGTCCTCTCCTTCACAAGGTGTTGTAGGAGCTTCAGAAGTTGCTCCTGGTACTGGAGTGGATGGGCAGTCCTCTCCTTCACAAGGTGTAGTAGGAGCTTCAGAAGTTACTCCTGGAGTAGATGGGCAATCGTTTCCAGTACAGGGCGTTACTGGCACTCGAGTGGATGGGCAATGGTCTCCTTCACAAGGTGTAGTAGGAGCTTCAGAAGTTGCTCCTGGCACTGGAGTGGATGGGCAGTCCTCTCCTTCACAAGGTGTTGTAGGAGCTTCAGAAGTTGCTCCTGGTACTGGAGTGGATGGGCAGTCCTCTCCTTCACAAGGTGTTGTAGGAGCTTCAGAAGTTGCTCCTGGCACTGGAGTGGATGGGCAGTCCTCTCCTTCACAAGGTGTTGTAGGAGCTTCAGAAGTTGCTCCTGGCACTGGAGTGGATGGGCAGTCCTCTCCTTCACAAGGTGTTGTAGGAGCTTCAGAAGTTGCTCCTGGCACTGGAGTGGATGGGCAGTCCTCTCCTTCACAAGGTGTTGTAGGAGCTTCAGAAGTTGCTCCTGGTACTGGAGTGGATGGGCAGTCCTCTCCTTCACAAGGTGTAGTAGGAGCTTCAGAAGTTACTCCTGGAGTAGATGGGCAATCGTTTCCAGTACAGGGCGTTACTGGCACTCGAGTGGATGGGCAATGGTCTCCTTCACAAGGTGTAGTAGGAGCTTCAGAAGTTGCTCCTGGCACTGGAGTGGATGGGCAGTCCTCTCCTTCACAAGGTGTTGTAGGAGCTTCAGAAGTTGCTCCTGGCACTGGAGTGGATGGGCAGTCCTCTCCTTCACAAGGTGTTGTAGGAGCTTCAGAACTTACTCCTGGAGTAGATGGGCAATCGTTTCCAGTACAAGGCGTTACTGGCACTGGAGTGGATGGGCAGTCCTCTCCTTCACAAGGTGTTGTAGGAGCTTCAGAAGTTGCTCCTGGCACTGGAGTGGATGGGCAGTCCTCTCCTTCACAAGGTGTTGTAGGAGCTTCAGAACTTACTCCTGGAGTAGATGGGCAATCGTTTCCAGTACAAGGCGTTACTGGCACTGGAGTGGATGGGCAGTTCTCTCCTTCACAAGGTGTTGTAGGAGCTTCAGAAGTTGCTCCTGGTACTGGAGTGGATGGGCAGTCCTCTCCTTCACAAGGTGTAGTAGGAGCTTCAGAAGTTACTCCTGGAGTAGATGGGCAATCGTTTCCAGTACAGGGCGTTACTGGCACTCGAGTGGATGGGCAATGGTCTCCTTCACAAGGTGTAGTAGGAGCTTCAGAAGTTGCTCCTGGCACTGGAGTGGATGGGCAGTCCTCTCCTTCACAAGGTGTTGTAGGAGCTTCAGAACTTACTCCTGGAGTAGATGGGCAATCGTTTCCAGTACAAGGCGTTACTGGCACTGGAGTGGATGGGCAGTCCTCTCCTTCACAAGGTGTAATTGGAGCTTCAGAAGTTGCTCCTGGTACTGGAGTGGATGGGCAGTCCTCTCCTTCACAAGGTGTTGTAGGAGCTTCAGAAGTTGCTCCTGGCACTGGAGTGGATGGGCAGTCCTCTCCTTCACAAGGTGTTGTAGGAGCTTCAGAAGTTGCTCCTGGCACTGGAGTGGATGGGCAGTCCTCTCCTTCACAAGGTGTTGTAGGAGCTTCAGAAGTTGCTCCTGGTACTGGAGTGGATGGGCAGTCCTCTCCTTCACAAGGTGTTGTAGGAGCTTCAGAACTTACTCCTGGAGTAGATGGGCAATCGTTTCCAGTACAAGGCGTTACTGGCACTGGAGTGGATGGGCAGTCCTCTCCTTCACAAGGTGTTGTAGGAGCTTCAGAAGTTGCTCCTGGCACTGGAGTGGATGGGCAGTCCTCTCCTTCACAAGGTGTTGTAGGAGCTTCAGAAGTTGCTCCTGGAGTAGATGGGCAATCGTTTCCAGTACAGGGCGTTACTGGCACTGGAGTGGATGGGCAATCGTCTCCTTCACAAGGTGTTGTAGGAGCTTCAGAAGTTGCTCCTGGCACTGGAGTGGATGGGCAGTCCTCTCCTTCACAAGGTGTAATTGGAGCTTCAGAAGTTGCTCCTGGTACTGGTGTGGATGGACAATCGTCTCCTTCACAAGGTGTTGTAGGAGCTTCAGAAGTTGCTCCTGGTACTGGAGTGGATGGGCAGTCCTCTCCTTCACAAGGTGTAATTGGAGCTTCAGAAGTTGCTCCTGGAGTGGATGGGCAGTCCTCTCCTTCACAAGGTGTTGTAGGAGCTTTAGAAGTTAGTCCTGGAGTGGATGGGCAGTTCTCTCCCTCACAAGGTGGAATTGTACTTTGTGTAGAAGAAACTGAAGATAAACTACAGTCAGATCCCACACAACGCGTACTTGGTGATGGGCTAGATGGGCAGTTGGAGCCGCTGCATGGTTCTTTTGTAGACGAAACATCGACTCGAGGAGTACTAGAATTTATTTCGCAGTCTGGACCGGTGCATGGTCCTTGAGTTGTTGGTTCAGGGGGTTGAAGTCCTAAACGTGTCTTGATCCGGGGAAAAAAACTTATATACCACAAGTTTTCACACATTTTCCATTGTATTCTCTGAGGTATCCTTTTTTACATCTGCATTGTTCATGTTTTTGAACGTGATTTTCATGGCAACACTGAATGTTAATTAGAAATTTTGATACTGTGAACTTTACCGTTGGGTTTTTCCGGTAGCAAGTGATTTCACACTTTGGATGTCTGTCACTTTGAATTCATTTGGAATAAAATCTTCGTTTGGGCCACATTCGGGTTTGGACAAGTCCAAATTTTCACCAACTTTAATTAAATTCAATTATTCAAAAAACTTTAAATTCTCACCGCAGCCTGCCCAGTGTACGCATGATCCTACGGCACAATCATACATTCCAGCATGGCATTGACAACCCGGTTTTCCTGTGCATATCTAAATTGCATTTTTTGAGTTTACCCATAAGGATAATTACCAATTCAGAAGGATTCGTGCAGTTTCGATAACACTCGTTCTCTGAGTAATACTTTAGTCCCGGGCATTTGATGGGAGGTTCCGGTGTCGGCAGGCAAGTCTCAAATGTTGGCAATTCTTCCTTTGGCTTTTTGTCGCATTTGTTCGTATATTTCGTCACCCTGATGTAGCCTTCTCTGCATCTGCATTGATCGAGAATTGTGTCGTTTACAAATGGACATACCTGAAATGTACTTAAAAATTAACGAAAAAGGTAAATCATTAGTGTTGTTAGAATAAGAACGTCTCGCCAAAAATGTGACACTGGAGAGAAATAAATAGATTTTGGCCGAAGTTGTTTATGGTTTTTGGTCGATAGAGATTTTTACAAGAATTATTGTGAAATATCAAAAAGTAACGGTACAACCACACTCAAGTTGCCAAGAAAGATTTGATTTCTATTTGGTTTATGTATGCGAAATTTGTGTTTTCCATCTAAAAATTAAAGTACGTTAAGGTAAAATAGAAAGCCATGAAACCCAAAAACAGAATTTTGTATCAAAAAGCTCAAAGTACTTTGAAATTCAACCACAAAAACTGTTAAAAATGTAGGAATTTCAGATTTTATCACATCGTCCATTCCATTTCAACATGCCTATTTTCAAACAGCAAATGTAAGTAAGCTTTTCAGCCTGATACTAAAATAATAATCGCATTTCAGTGGTTTCAAATAAAATTCAAAATTTTCAAACAGCAAATGTAAGTAAGCTTTTCAGCCTGATACTAAAATAATAATCGCATTTCAGTGGTTTCAAATAAAATTCAAAAATGGCGTTTAGGTGAAAATGCGATTCGAATATGCAAAAGTGCGTGCTAATCTTAGTTATTGGCAAGATTTAAAAATTCAAAACGAATAAAAAGTACCAAAAAATTTTAAATTTGAAAATAAAAACATTTTGGGCAAACTTTTAAACATGATATTAACCCTGGTTACTGTAGCGCTGACGCAAAATATATGTGCGGCACACCAATCGATCGAATCAACTTCACTGAAAACTTTTTTAGTGTGAAAATATCAAAAAACTTTGACCGACTTTATAATTATTATTTTCACTAAAATTGGATTTTAAAGTTTATTTGGAACACAAAGTAGAAATAATTTTTTTTAAATAATTTAAAACCTTTAGAACAAAAATCTCGGGTATCTTTTGAAAGCAAAAAAGCCGCAACAAATTGGTGTTTTTACAGGCTTTTTACATATATTTTAAAAATTCAGAAAAAAACAAATAAAGGTGTTTCTCGGCAATTCGGCGGCTTTTCATGAAGCAACAGTTACCCGTATGCGACGTCATATTTTCAAAATGAAATTTTTAAAACAGTCCCACAACCTCTTATATGTATCATATGATACGGAACAAGTATCCCCGGCGATTGTCCCTAACTATTAAAAGGCATATCGACCCTTACTGAGACACCGTCTTAAATCTTAACCGTAACTTACATAATTTGGATCTTTGTTTGGTTCACAGGGTTGGCCAACTAAGTCCTCCGCTTTCATAAATTCTTCCCCTAGGTACCCTGGTCCGCAATCAGGCGGTTGTGTTCCATTCTTAGAATCTAAAATTACAAATAAATTTCAGCATATCCACATTTCTTAACAGTCACAATCCTTCCACAGGATACACTTGCTGCCGTACCGGTAATACCCTGGTTTGCATACGCATGTCATGGTATTATGATTTTTGCATTCCTAAATTTTTATTTTAAAAAAATCTGTTTTTTTTTCTCACCATCTCTCCTAATTTGAACCCACAGTAACGTTGACAATCTTCTGCCCAATACATATTGGCACCACATCTTCTTTGACAAAGTACGGACACGGGCGCAAAGGCTAAACAGAGCAATGCCAGCCGAAGTAGCTGAAATAGTTTTATTACTTAACGAAATTGTTTTTTTTGGAATTGTATTAAATGAAAAGAAAATGATCTTCTTTGTTTTGGTTATCTATTATCTTTTGTATTTATTAAAAATTTAAAATTATTAAAAAAACACAACAACAGAATTTATATCGCTTAAAAATAACTCATCTACAAAAATTGGAAAATAACAATTAACGGTGATACATTTACTTGTTGCATGAATGCACAGGGATTTATTATCATAAGTTATTTTGAAACCCTACTTTAAAAATGACAATTTTACTGAGTTTTTAAACCCTACTTTAAGAAAACCTAGCATGCTTTCAAAGAAAGGTAAGTCAAGCGAATTCGTCGTAAAAATTGTAAAGATCAATTGGACCTTAACAAAATCCAATAATAATAGCACTCAATCGATTGTAATTTTTATTTCAATAACCATGTAGGGTGAATAATTGTATTTTAGCGGCTTGGCGAGTTCGTGAAACTTTCAACAACAAAAAAGAAGATTTGTTTGGGGTTTCCAACCCCAGTCCTAGAGGGTCCACGGAATAACGCGAGAGCAATTAAGGGCTTTCGCCGTTGAAAACCTTAGATTCCTAACAAAGTTGTTCAATTCTTAACAACGTTTTCTGTAATACTATTTTCAATCGATTTAACATTATTTTTTAAGATTTTGTTGAGGCCCAATTGAGTTGAGGACCCTATGGCGCACTTGTCTTAAAAATGGTTTCTTTGGTTATATACAAAATTTCAGCCGGATCGGAGACACACAATTTCGTTAAAAAAAATGCTCTATCCTTTCAGACATCGACTCTTTAAGTCTCTGGCGCGTGAAAAACCAAAGTTTGCATAAAGTACCTTAAATTAGTTATTCGCCATGGAAAACGGGGAAATTTCATAGCAAACGTGGCTTTTTAAAAGGGAAAATTCTTTCTACCCCGTCACGTTTTTGCGATTTGGCTGTTTGGCCTCTAGGGGTAGATAAGAAATCATACAGGAATTTAGAGCTGCGGAAGACAAAGAAACTAAAACTGACCTGGGTCCCCATCTCTGCGAACGGTGGTCGGTGATCGCAGTTCAAGCTTATATACCGTTTCCAATTCGCGCAATTGTATGGTATCTGCTAATGATATGCCCGAAATGTGGGAGCCTAGACGGGCGTACGCGCGCCCACGAACATTGCAAAGAATGTTATAGATTTATTTAAAATGAAAAGTTTCGAGTAGAAAAGGCTTTCTGGCTGTGGAGTTAGTAGCGGCAATGGTCGTGGTGGTGTTCAACTACGACGATCCTCTCGCCGTGGTACCTAAAATTAAGTTTTAAATGAATTATTCATAAATAAATTATAAAATACTACTTTTTATAAATTTTTTTTGATTTTGAAACAATGATAATATGTTTTTGTAAATTGTATTTTGTGTGGAGAATCTTCTTTTTTTTAAATTTGACACAAACACACATAGACACAGGCACACACACACACACACACACACACACACACACACACTTTTTTTCACTTAGTTTTGTTGAAATTGTGCATTTAGGCAGGTTTTTTGTTTCCCTTAAAAAAGGAGATATAGAATGTAAGTTCCAGTCCGTAATAAAAACTGATGAGAGAGAGAGAGAAAGAAAGAGAGAGAGAGTGAATCAGAGAGAGACAGAAACAGAGAAAGAGAGAGAGAGAGAGAGAGTCGGAAAAGAAAAAAGACCAATTGAAATAGACCAAGAAAAAAAGAGATAGAGACGGAGACGCAGACGCAGAAAAATGAAAGTTTTTATAACAATTATTGAATTACTGTAACAAAGATCTACTAAAGTACATCTTATACTCCTTGGCCGAGCCATAACAAGGCCAAAATATATTTTCTTTGTTCTTTTTAGTTACAGAGACTACAAAATATCGTAAAATCGGCTTACCTGTGGCTGTGGTAGGTGAGAATAACAAAGATGGCATGAATGACCCCCGGAATCCAGAGCAAAAGGGTCAGACAGCAGTTGATCCAGAAAGCATTGGTGCAGCCCTGATCGAAAAGCACGGCAAGAGGCTAAAACCCAGGATTAGTGAACAATTAATAAAAAAAATTGAAGCCTGGTTGAATTTTTGATATTACAGTACACATCCTTGCTTTATTTAGGCTCTTCAATAGGATGCACGATGAAAGCCCGCGTGGGATTTTCCCCTTACGCTATAGAATTGAAACTAACCGGGCAGAAGAAGGAGAGAATGATGAGAAGGATTTTGCACATTCTAAAAAGGGAAACTCTTTGAAGGGCATTTTAAAAAGAAAAAGAGAGAAATCGAAAGAGGGATCAGTCCGAACTGTTTGAGCTATGACTCGAATGCGACAAGGCAAATAGTGGCCGGAATTTCGCGATTGCCTGATATCAGCGGGTACTTTCGTCGCACTCAGGGCTTCAGGAAGGTTGTCCTGATCGGAGTGGAAGTGATAAGGCGGAACAAAATGGCCAAGGATTGGCTGAGTAGCTATGAGCAAAAAGGCCAAAAGTTCACTTTATGATAGCTCATCGGGAGAAATCACTTCTTGGCTAATCAATCACTGAGTGAAATCATTCGGATGATTCACTTCCATAAATCACAAGGCTTGCAAGAAATCGTTAAATTAAAAATCTATTTGGCTTTTTGGTGTTTAAATATTTTGAATCGGCGGTTTATTGCTTTTAAAAAGAATTACATTTTTCACAAAATGGTGAAAACATTTAAAAAAGGTTTTTTTTGTTTAGTTTTGGTTGAAATTGGCTGATTCCTTTTTATTTGATTAATACATTCTAAATAACCGTTTTAAGATTAACTTATAAGTTTTGAAGAGTGAAATCAAATTTTTGGACACAATGGAAAACCTAAACATTCAACTTGACATTTTTCGGCTTTTCTGTTCACCAGGAATATAAAAATTGTTTAATTTGTAAAAGTGGTCTTGTATTGTTTATTTCAAATTGTTTATAAGCATTGTTTTAAAATTTCTTTTAAATGTCAGTTTTTGCAGTTAAAAATAAACTTTAAAAAATTTGCATAAATTTGTTTAATGTATTTTAGGACATAACCAAGCTTTACTACATTTGCAAACTTTGAAAACTTTTTGTTCGTATGAATGTTTTTACAGACATTGTTTTAAATAGTTTCAAAAAATGAACCTTTGTAAATTGTTTCTATAAATTAAAGAAATTTTTTAAACAAAATGAAAAAAAAGCATTTTCCGTTATTTGTAGTCAAGAGTTTGCAATGAAAAGCCGAAAATTCAAAGGATATGCTTCCTAGTGATAAGTGGTGTTTGCTTTCTTTGTTTGATAACTGGCGGAAATCAGGCATCGAGAAAACGATTTTTAAAATCAATTCAATTTGAAAAATATTTACAAAATTTATAGATTGAACATTTACAATACTAATTTTTTTAAAGAATGGTGGGCTTGAAATCAATTGAGAAATCACAATTTTAAGAAAACTGATGCACACATGAAATCGAGCAATTACTTTTCACGAGATAGGAAGGGGGTTTTGTTGGAAAACGGTCAGGTCGATCTAATCCTTGAAAAACTAACACTGATGCTCTTATCAGCTCTTCCGGCGGTTCAATCAATAAATATAGCCGGAGGCTGGGTCAGCCTGCACAGAAATGACGATTGAGTGCTTATTCACCGTCGCAAAATGATTCGGACGGTAAACATAAGGGTTAGTCATGTGACGTCGTCTCTTTAGCGTACAGATTTTCCAAGAAAATCCAAGAAAATCTTGCATTTGTCGTTTAATTTGCTTGTTTCCTATTTTCAAAAAAAGTTTAAAGGATACAAAAATATTTATAGTTGTTGCCAATTCTAGTTCTCGGAAAAATGTTAATTTGTGCCAAAATTATGATGTCGAAGTTAAAATTTCTAACTTCGACATCATAATTTTGGCACGATTTAGCATATTTTTCCAAGAACTAGGTTTGGTGAGAGGTATATTGTAAGGGTTTTCACATCGGTTTTTTTACATGCATTATCGTTCGGGTTTAAAAAGAGATTAGTAACGACTGCGAATGTTGTTAGCGTAATCCTCTCCATTATCCGGGCGATAAAGAAGGAATTCGACCGAAACTGAAGCGAACCACAAAAAACACACCAAGTAGGATTCAAAAAACAACTTTCCGACATTCTGGTTTTTAAATACAAAGTGGTTTCCTAATGAAATTGTGAGTTTTATCAATTTTAAAATGTTTTACAAGACGCAATTGATGAAACAAGATAAATAACTGAATCAAAGTTCTCTTATAACTTTAAAAAAAACCCCAGAATTTATTTTAAGAAAATCGATTTTGTTTTTCTTTCAAAAAAAATTATTTTTTATCATTTTTTTTCAAATAAGTACTTTTAAAATTAAACCACAAAATATGTTTCCTCCACTAGCTCCGATTTTTTTTGTACAGTCTATTGACATCGAGACAGTTTGCTGTGGATAAACTCCACCCAGATAGTGTAATGGTTAGTAATCTGGTATAACAAACTGACAGTTCCTGGTTCGCTTCCCCTCCTAGGCTACGATTTTTGCAAAAAAAGAAAGATTTCTTTTAAAAAATTTTTAGTTTGTATGTCGATCATGGTAGTTTTTGTTGCTCGATATGAAAAACAAAAAAATATTTTGTATATACCCAGATCCCATCCTATTTTTTTGACAAGTTTCTATTTAAAAAAATTCAGAATCCAAACCCCCAAATAAAAACTTCAAGTTCAGATCTCCAGCCGTGTGCATCTTGTCGGCGAGATATGCAGCGTCATGTCTTGTAAAGCGACTAATCGTGTGAAAATACAACGATTGGATGACAATAGCAGGCGAAATCACCAACGAACATGCAGCTTTACAGACAGGAAGTCAAAGATTGCCTAGAACCTAAATATTTTCCATTTTTAACATGTACAGTGAAAGTATAAAGTTTTACATGTTTCTGAATCAGCTCAACCAAATATTTTTGAAAGTAGTTTGAAAAACTATAATGTGAGCTCAAACTGAAAAAAATACTTGAATTGAAAAGTGAGGTTGAACTGGAAACTTGTTTTTAGACCATAAATAATACAAAGTAAGAAATATAAAACAATGAAATCTTTTCTTCATGCTCCATGTGTTGTTTTCAAAACAAAACCGATTGTTTGATGTGGGTGTTTGAACGGTTGTGCGCCACTGGCAAAATTCCCATTTATCGAGGTTTTAATGTATTTTAGAAACGGTTACTATTTTGAACTGTAGGTAGAAGTAGTGCCAAAATCCCATTTAAATTAGGGGTAGCTGTTTGCAGGTTATTGTCGCCTAAAACGCCAAATGTAGAAAAGTCACGAACTCATAAGGGTGAGTTTGGTCTTATCTGTCGTTTCAGTTAACGCCCTGCTAGTCTCAATCTTCGTCCAGATTAATCCAAACCAATGAAACAACGATATAACATTTCAACAAGGGGTCAAGAGAACAAGTCGTCTTACCAGACAAACATCGAAGGTTCGAATCAGCCTTCAGGACGTTTTTTTGCGCTTTGTTATCGTTAAAGTTTGCCAGTTAAAATACTGTAAAAAGCCTTTTTCAGTCTGAGTTAGCTCAAACTTTTGCATATTCGAATGGTATTTCTATCTGCACACTTATTATATTGGCATAAAACACCTAAACTAAATTTTTTATGCAAAACGCTGTAAAATTGTTTTTGTTAAGAATAAAAAAACTTTTTTAATGAAAATTTTAAAAAAACAAATAAATGTTTTTCTTTGAAAATTGAAAACAAAATTTCATAAAAAAGGCTTTTCTCCAAATTACCCATTAGCGCATCGCGGCGCGCAGCACCTGTGCTTCGTGTGTTTGATCCCAGGTGCAGTTATTGAAAGTTATTTTCTTACTGTAGATCGTTTATTCTTTGTTTCATAAAGGAGTTTTATTTGGCGAGAGCAATAAAATTGAGTTTTAATATCATTTACTAAATCTTTTGAGCAATTTTTATACACACCGAACCGTAGTTGTTATACATGTTTTTTGGACACAAGTGTAGGACGGCCTCCACAGCCACTAAAAATAATTAAATGTTATTTAGTAGGATGACGGATGAACCACAGATCAAACTAAAGAAGTTTTACTTCCAGTGAAGGACCCCTCCTTCGATGCGAAGACAAGTTCATACTTGATAACTCGGCCCAAAACTTTTTCGTAACCCAGCACCCAATCACGTTTTTCCCATAAAACTTTTGCTGATCTATGGATTCTGCTCTAGCCACGCCTAGCTCGAAAACAGGGAGCCTCGTGCATGTCAATTTGCCCTTATCAACTTCTTTTACAGCTACCTCTTCCAGTTTTAGCGCTGAATCTGCTGTAAAACGACAGTCTTTGCATTTATGGTCAGTTTTGTTGCGGAGGCATTGATTCCCACCCATTTATAGTTGTTCGCCGTTGTCTTATGTGTGTTTTATTTCTGCGTCGGTGTCTCGGCGACCAATGCGACAAGCGTCGATGATCGGATCGTAAATGTAACGGTGAAGGGAACGGAAGGGAATGTGAAACAAAGGGAAGCAGATGAATTGAATTGTATTTTTCAATTAAATGGTAGCAATCAAATCTGAAAAAATTAACCTCAAAGTTCAGGTAAAATGTCTGGACAGTATTTTAGTGATGATGAGGAAGTCATTCAATGTGAACCAGGAGTGAAGTTCTGTCAAAAAGTAACCGCTCATTACTGTAAGTTTCAGAACAATTGGCTAAAACGATATGGCCTTAGCCGGTAAGTTTTAATGAACTTAACACTTATTTTAAACATTTAAAAAAACTACTTAGAAAAAGTTCTTTACTGTTTTTTCACCTTTTTTTAAAATACTACATTTTCTGTTTCAATAAAATCGATATAACAACGGGAATTAGAACTAAATTATACACCTTCATGCCGTTTTTCTCTCTTTTTTCTCTGTTTTAAAAGGAAAATCACAAACATCGAGGAAAAAAACTAAACAAACATATATTCGATATTCGAAGTTTTTAAACGCAATTTTTGATTCGTTTTAAACAAAAACTGGTTAAATTGTAATTAAAAGGTTTTAAAGTAAGAAAAAGTATATAACAACCAAAGTTAACACTCTTGCAACTGCTTGTTTTTATGCTTATATGTGATTTTTTTTAAAGTTCAACTTAATTTATTATTAAATTTCATTAGTTTGCGCCAATTTTGAATTTGCGGAATACTAGATAAAAATCAAAATTAAGACAAATAAATTTTTAAAAAAAACATAATATTTCTCTGCCTAACTTATATTTTCTTGTTGATTTTTCAAACCCGGAGAAATTCGTGACATCATCGAAGTTGAATTTGGTTTAGTTGAGATCTAATAGTAAGCATAATGTAAGCTTGCAAAAAAGTAATCATAAGAGCGAAAGCGCAATCGCAATGGTGCTTAGGTTATGTACGAACGGGGGCACCCTTCACCCTGCGATCTCGTGGTGTAGTGGTTATCACATCTGTCTAACACACAGAAGGCCGGTGGTTCGAGCCCGCCCGAGATCAAATCTTTTGCTTTTTGAGAATCTTCGCTAAATTCATTAACGATTCTCGCAAAATCTCAATTCGCTTTTTGTTTTGTTTTTCAGAATTTGAAAATATTTAATTTCCAGATGCCGTTGGCAGTGAAACTAAAATAACTATGCGTGGTTGTGATGACCTTCAGATTCCCGATATTTACGAAGGAATTGCATGTATGGTAAGGAATTAATTCACTTTTTGTTTAAAAAATGTTTTCAGCAATCAGGTTGCAGTGAACAAACAGTCGACATGGAAATTTACACTGTTTGTTGTTGCACGGACCATTTGTGTAACCGGTCAACTAATAATTACTTTATTTCCTCTTTTTTAATGATTCTATTTGTATTTTTTGTTTAAACATTGTACAAAATAACAATTTATTACTGAATAAATCCCGTATTTACACGTTAGAAACAGCAGAATTGCGCTTGGAGTCGATTTCAATTAGAAAAGTTTCCATCGGCTCCTGAAAAAAACATAGGTTTTTTTAAAATATGTTGTCTTACCTTAACACCCTTAACCTTAATCTTTCCCCGACTATGTAGCCTGAATCCGCCTCTTCTGAGGATTTCTCCCATTTCAGTTGTAACCTGAAACAAGGGTTAAAAAATGACTACAATTTTCTCTTTGAGAAAATCAAAAACTAATCCTTACATGGATTTTTCTTGGTTCTCCGTGAGTGTCCATTCGACTAGCGAGGTTGACAGTGTTTCCCCAGATGTCGTACTGAGGCTTCTGAGCCCCGATTACTCCAGCTACCAAGGGTCCAACGCTCATGCCTGAAGTCGGTTGATGAAACATTTCACGCCGAACTAGTGTTTGTTACTTAGGCCATTGGTAGTAGTCAAAAACACGGTTTATTACCATTTTTCGTAAGCAGAGATCCTTGTTTTTAAGTTATGGAAGTTATTGTAAAAACCAGTACTTTACATCTCACAGTAAGCACACTACCTAACATCAATTTCGATTTCAATGTAAACATGAGTTTTTATAGTAGTTCTTTGATTTAAAAAAGTAGTTTTAAAGGGTGTTTTAACATTTTTCAAAAATTTAAACCCCAATACTGATGGTACTTCTTACGGAGTTCTTGGGGATTGTTGCGTTTTGAAAGCAGAAACAAAAATTGTTAAAGCATTTGAAAGTTGAATAAAAAAACTAAGAAGGCTTTGAATATAGCCGTTTGCGCGCTCACATCAAAAAGTGTCTTATATTGCTAATTGTTTCATTATCATTCTGTTTTTATCTACTTTTTCATAACTTCTTTGCTTTTTAAAAGGGGCATAAACAGAATAAGGGTATACTTACCTATCCGAAGTTCGAAGTTCTGAAACGAATCCCTGTTCAACTGCTCCAAAATCTGCCACATCGCCAATGCAAACTCGATCATGACTGTCGCGTTGCGGAAGGCCTGAATCTGCAAAATTCTTTTTACTAAACTACAACATTACGAAATCTTTGTAGTGGGATATTTTGTGAAGGTCAATTCTCACCATATTCACTGATCTGATTGACGAGTCCGTTTTAGTCACTTGTTCGTAATCCTGGAATTTTATAAGTTATTTGTTCTGAAAAGGAAAACTTACAAAGTCATCACAATCTTGTTCATTTAGACCAGCAGCCGCCATGTAGGTACTTCCAACTGTCTTGATTTTTTCGATTGAGGAGAATTTGGGTTTCGAGAGAAGCTGAAGGTAATGTTAAAAATGAGTAAATGGAAGTTTTACCTTGTCAAATTCACAAACAATTTCGTTCAGAAGGCGAAGGCACTCCAATTTTCTGGAGGTGTCCCATTGGCTCCAGAAGTCTTTGAAATTTGGAATTGATGCAAACATCACACAGACGTTTTCATGCTGTTTTGCATAGAGTTCCTAAAAGATTAAAGTTTTAATAGCAGTATTGATTGAAAAAAAAGCAAAGTTTCACAATTCTACAACTTTGGAAAAATGGCTCACCTCAACAGGTCTATCAGGAGCCAAGAATTTAGCAGCTACAGTACTCGGAAGAATGTTTTCAATCAATAGCTTGTTGATATCTTGCATTGTTTCAACATCCCTTTCCTCATTTTGGAAAGCCACATGGCACGCAACTTCCGCTTTTCTTTCATAGTTTGTCTGAAAAACGGATTTGCTTCATTTTGAAAACAACTTACGATCCAATCGAGAAACAGTAGAAGCACCACCAAGAACCCAAGACTAACAAGAACTGTAGTCAAGTGAAAACTGGAGAATACAGGTCATTATTAAACCTGTAAGGGCCTTACCTTAAGAACCCACGAGCTGGAGTAGACCGATAAGTTGGGAAGACACAGATCAGCACCACGAATAAGGCAAAGTCAATGGTGAAGAGAATACACCGTAGAGAGTAAGGGATTCGGTACAGAAGGAACACGGTAGTTAAGTGAGTTACGCAACCTAAATTATTTTGTAAATATATCCCAATCATTTGTAATTTAAAATTCTTTAAAGGGGCCTTCATCCTCCTTTTCTTAGGGGTTCTTTTTTGTGCTAATTATACTTTCTTCATTAGCATATTGTTTTTCAGCGGTGCTCCAAATAACGGGCTAGCACAAAGGGTTCCGCATACAAAATTAGCATACAAAAAAGGAACCCTTCAGAAAGGAGGTTGACAGTCCCTTTAAGATAAATTGTGATCTTTTAGGTTTTCCCATCAACTTTTGTTGAGGCTTTACTATTTATAATTTTATAATGCGAGATGTTTGTCAGCTTATTTTGGTCCACTTCAATCCATTTTTCCTTGATTGTTTTCTGAGTCCCGTTTGCCGTAAAAAGCGCGCTTGAAATCTAGCTATAATTGGTTTTAGTGATGGTTTTATTAGTTGTTGAACTATTTTCAATTCCAATATCTTGTTTTTCCAAACTGTTGCATAAGAGTTAAACTAAACTGTTTACATTTTGAGACAAAAAAATTCGTTTTCCTTGTTCGGTTGAAAACGTTTTTTACACGATTGAGTTCTCAATAAAGATTTTGTTGAAACGGTTTTTCTAAACAACGAAAATGGAAATGCATTGTTGTTACGTTACTTTTAAAATGACAATGATGCAAAATGTTACATCTTTGAAACAAACTGCTTCTTCTTAATGCCTTGTCTTACCTGGCAGGAATACAAGAGAAGTAAACGGATCGACATCTTCAGACTTGGCAACAATTATCTGAAACTGTCAATTGAAGCACAGATTCCTTGAAAACTCACATGTGGTCCTATCGTAACAAAAGAAGAGACCAAAAAGGCCACACACGACAGTAGATCATGGGCGTAGGGACACACCCGATCAAACAAAGACAGCACCAGAATTACCAACAGGGAGAAAAACTGTTGCAAGCCAGTTGTCTGTTGAACGTCAACTCTGAAAATCAATTTTATCCTTGAAGTTGAAATTTTGAACTCACGGGCAATATAATTTGCAAAGTAGGATATTTGACAAGGCCAAAGGCAGGGATAGAAAGAAGAACATCATACAATCTGATAGTTTGCAGATTATGGCTTTCCGGCTGAAAAGGCATTTTAAAATTCGAAATTTCATTTTTTTGTGTTTTACCTGAACGGCCAAAGGAGGTAGGGTGAAATTTGGTTATTTACTTGTCGACAGTTGAAAACGTTGTTTAAACTAAAACAAATTTTCTTTTCAAAAAGTATTTTTTACAAACTTGTTTAATGAAAAGTTAGTTAGGTTGTTTTCAATCAAAGTCATTGACTGAATTGTGTTACTGTAATGAGGTCTTCGAGGGCCGTCATCCTGAAAATTAGGGATTTCTAAATTTTTAAACTTGGGTACTACCGTAATTATTCCAGGTTCGTGGCAAGTTGACGACTTTTTGCGGTTGAAGTTTGCGAATGGCATCTCAGCTCCCCAGAATTCTACCATTTTGGAAACCTTAAAGAAGGGTAAATAAAAATGAATATTAAAATTTACAGATATCCGCGGTTGAGCAGCTGAAGGAGTCAGTCCTGTGGTTTTTTCATCTCCGCTGAGTTCCATAGTTCGTCTGAAACAGAAGAAAATGAAATCAAACACTAAGTTGCAAAACATTTTCCGTTGCCGGGAATCGAACCCGGGCCTTATGGGTGAGAGCAATAAATCCTAACCACTAGACCACAACGGACATGCCATCTTAACTCTGGTCCTGACTAGATATCCTAGTGACAGCTGTCAGTATCGCGAAGCTATCAGTAACGCCTGTCAGTTGGAATGCCAACCAATTACACTGCTGACAGGATATGTCCGTTGTGGTCTAGTGGTTAGGATTTATTGCTCTCACCCATAAGGCCCGGGTTCGATTCCCGGCAACGGAAAAGTTGTTTTGCTTAGTCAGTTTAGATACAATGACAATTTTGTCTTTTACCTAGTAACTTTACATTATGTAAAAATCGAATTGATTGGTCATCGAATGCAATGATTTCATTGTTTCAAGCTGATTCTTGTTTATTTATTTAATGCTTTGTATTTACCATTTAAAATGGTTAGATATAAATCCTAACCACTAGATCACAACGGATATGTCGTCTAAAATATTTTCACAAATAATCGGAGAATACGAATTTCATAATTTTGCAAGCGTGACACTAATTGAAGCGCATTTTCGCTCGTAGGTCGCTTTCTTATTCCATTCGCGTGTCTTCAGAAACGTAATTGCGATTTTTCTTTATTGTTGTGGTTTTTGTGGGCTTTTTGTTAATCCAACTTTGTTAAATTTACCTATTTCTGTAAATCGAGGCAGTCCTTTCAACAACTGACGTCTTATCCGGTAAAATGTGGTAGGTCGGTTCACCATGAGCTTGGACGTGAGGGTCGTCGGTTCTAAATTCAAATTGTTAATTGACAACTTCGACAGCGAAATAATGGCACGTTTGAGTTTTCTTTTGATGATTTTAGTTGCTACTGTTCAACAATCCGAACCTTTCCAAGAAAACCAGCTTGTTTTCCAAAAACGGCCTCAGCTGTACACATTTCCAGTTTTCCCCTGATCTCACCTGCTATTTCCCTAATTCCCCGTCATTTTCCCAAAATGGTACCTACTTTGCCTCGACGATACAGTAATCTCCCAGAAGCATATCTTTTGTCGTCTTCGTAATGTGAACCGCTCTGAAAATTTCTATAAAACTTTTGCCATTTAATACCGTACCCAGGAACCCCAGCAGATTCCATATGATTTGCCAGAGTGACGTCATCACTCCAAATATCGAATTGCCATTTTCGAAGGCCCAATATTCCACAGAGAACACTTCCAGTGTGGACTCCAATTCTCATATTGACATCTACTCCAGTAGCCAACCTAATTTGCCTAAAAGTATACTGTATTCCATTGTTTCGCTTCTTTTTACTTGATGGTCTTGATCATTTCCAGTCCCATGACCACACACATGTCCGCATGGTTCGGTCTGTTGACAGGCATTCCGCTGACGCAGTAATAGCAATCACCCAAGAATTTGATCCTCATGCATTGAAGTTTCTGAAAAATTTTAAAAATTAAAGATTTTTCGTGTTTGGCAGCAACCTTCAGTCCCAATTTTAATGTTTTATTTTTACGAAACGGAAACCGATTAATCCGTTCATTGCAAAATTGTAGTTTGATCATTGGAAGAAAAAAAAACTTTAGATTGAGCACCAAAAATTCGAAATCGTTGTTATTGTACATATGTATCTTCTCATTATAAAAAAGGAACAAAAAGTAAATGGAAAAACTAATTTTTATGAATTATTTATTTTTAAAGTTAAGTTTTTTTGCATTAGCTATATTTACAAGTTGGTAATATTCATATAAAACCAACTTGTATTATATGTATTGAAAACTTTAAAATCAAGAATACAACATAGAAAAGAAGTATTTTTAAAGATATTTTTAGACTCTGGTTTTCGATTTGTTTTCGGTATTCTTTAAAAACGATAAACATAAGTTTATTTGTATTAAACCTAGAGCAAAAAAGTAACTGTTAGCCCTGAAGTTTAGAAATTGACAATTTTAGTTTTTTTAACCTAACGGTGTCGACGCAATGAAACATCCCCATTTCATGGATTGAGGTAGAAAATTAAGTTTCGAATGATGTCATCTGATCATATGTGCGTACCTGTGCATCTCTGTCAAATTTACTGTAGAGTTCATTCAACGTCCGAACCAAATCCTTCGCGCTCAACTGAGCTGCCAGGACTGTGAAGTTCACAATATCCGCAAAGAGAATGCTGAAATTTTCTTATTCCGAGTATTAGAAGTTCCGTACCTGACATTGTCATGAACTTGCACATGCAGATCATGAAACAACTTTTGATGCTTTGAGTTCATCTTCACTGCGCTGCTCGAGTGCACAATGGACTTTGAGACCTTGTCGGCCAAGTAAGCCGGAATCACTGAGAGGAGTAATTGCTCTTGTCTGTCCTTGAGAGTTTCCAGCTCTGTTCTCCGATGAACTGCTTCTGTCAGCTTCTGGGCTATGTCAGCTCGGTTTCCTGCTTCGTTGGCATCACTGACTACTCCAACTATGCTGACGACTGTTTGGAGGAGAATGTAGGAAAGGAGCTAAAAAGCGATTGAATGGGATTGGGAAGGGGCTTACAGAGCAGATGAAGATAGGGTCTGCTCCAAAAGCATCCCAGTTTAAGAAAATCAGCATTGCGACTGTAGCACCCATCCAAGAAAGGGTTGACAGTAGGAAGAGGCGACGATGACGTGGTAAAATGAAGTATTGGACCACTGAAAACCAAATTTTTTGAAAAAGAGCTAAGTTATAAAGTTGTATTTCCAGTTTTTGTAATT
Organism: Oscheius sp. G VE-2021; assembly: GCA_022343465.1. Lineage (NCBI taxonomy): Eukaryota > Metazoa > Nematoda > Chromadorea > Rhabditida > Rhabditidae > Oscheius > Oscheius sp. G VE-2021. The sequence continues at coordinate 1,350,866 of JAJQXH010000028.1, forward strand.
TCTCACTGGCCACATTTGACAAGCAGGCCCGGTTTGGATTGCTTTCTATAAAGAAGGGTTGTTTTGTGGCGCACGGCAGCGCACGGTTGTTTATCTACGCGCGGGTGCGCTTTGCACCCAGCGATCTCGTGGTGTAGTGGTTATCACATCTGTCTAACACACAGAAGGCCGGCGGTTCGAGCCCGCCCGAGATCAAATCTTTTGCTTTTGTAAAACAAGCCCAGAAAATATCTAATATATCGTTATTTATAAAAGTTTCATTTTGTAAACATGTTAAATCATTTTTTGACCTACCTGAAGCAGATAACAATGAAGCATACAGCGTGGAATGGTCATACTCTCGCATGTAGATCCGTTCCTAAACATTTGGAAGTTTCTCTTTAAATGGAGATTTTCTTACCATGCTTACAAAAAGAACTAAAGGTAGATGAAGGATCCACACAAAAGCGGGAAGTAGAACTGACGTCATTAGAGACAATAAAACTAATCGGAAACCACCACCCTTCAAAAAACGGGGTTTAGCATTTTTGTGATGGGGTTACCTTATCCCGTAATCGTATTGAAAAGCAGGCTAGAATTAAGTAGAAAACAAATGCAAGTGAAGTTACGAAGCAGAGAGTAGTCCAGGGTTTCGCCTGAAAACTCGTTTTTAATAGCTTTAGAACATTTTATCAAACATTTTCCTAGGATAAATGTGAAAAGAAAGAGTTTCTTCTATTCAAACCCTAATAAATTCCTGCAGATTAAAAGTTCAATGACTTCTCAATTTTGGCCCGCGTTCCCATCCCCAGATTTGCCCTTTTTTGTTTGCGACCCGGATCTTCCGTCCGCAGACCAATGACATTTGATCCCGGCGTGCCAATCCGACACCAGAGCAATTCGCCCTTTATAGGAAAGGCGAAAAGTCAAAAATAATTTGTTTTGTCTGACATTGGACCTTCAAAAGGCGTAAAAGCTTACCGAGTCGCGATTGGCCAGAGATTGGGTGCTGTTCCTGTTGGCAATTAGGAGAATCTAAAAGAACAATCTGTTTTTGCTGACAAATGACTGAGATTGTTTTTGTGCCTAATGGAAAATAAATCAGAAAATTGTAAGAAATACAGTTAATTTTTGTAAAGAACTCGAAAAAAAAACACTCAAAATCGTCGCTTTCCAGCATTTAGGGACGCGAAAATGTATTTCAAGATCTTAATTTGTTTGATTGCACAGCTTTTAAAACATTTATAAAAACTTGCAAATGTCATTTGAAGGAACGTGAACTGGTAGATATAACTTTTTTTGTGATTCTCTTATTTATTTTGATTACATTTATTGAATAATTATTTTTCCATATATTTCGTTTTGTTTCTAGTTTGAAAAACTGTCATCACTAGACAAAAGATTAGACAAAATGAAGCCTTTAAAGTTTTTTGTCGACGAAAACGGAAGTCCCAACAACAAAAACGTAAACCTTTCAAACTACCGAAAGCGGGGTTTCAACGTTTTCAAACAAAATTATGTATCCAGCCTAATGTTAGTTGAGTAATCTTCAACTACGTTTTGCCATTTGATAAGAGTAACATTTAAATGAATTCCAACGAAACACAAAACGACATACGGGAATTTGGTATTTCTTATTGCTTAAAGAAAGTTGTGTTTTCGCATATTAGTTTGATTTGTAAGAAGATTTAGTGGATTATGTGTTGTTTCCAAAATGTAACTTACAACATTTACGTCTGTAAAGTAGTAGACCACGAATAGTTGAGCAGCTGTAAAGATGAGTAGCCAGAAGTGCATTGTTTGTAGCCTGGCTCTGTCCAATGCCCTCCAGTGACGGACGAGGACAGCCCGTATTTCAGATTTGGTCGCTTCTACCGTCATTTTTCTGAAAAATACTAATTAAAATCTATTTTAATATTTTAATAATCAGGAAATCATAAAAATTTAAAAGAAATTTATAAAAATGAAAGTCATGTAGCAAAAAAGTGATAATTTTGTATGAAGTAAGTGATGCTACCGTAACAAAAATCATATTTTTGGTACATAACAATTTAAAGAAATATTAAAACGTTCATGGAAACTTGAAACATTTGTGGTTTTTCAAAATTTTAAATTCAAAATTATTTTTTTTTATTTGGCATTATGAATGTTCAACGTAGGATTCAAATCAAAGTGAGAGATAACATATTTTCTATGAGCAAGATTAAAGTTTTATGAAGACTTGGCTAATCTTTCATAGAATTTGATGTGATTCGATGGTATAAATATCATCAGAATATCAACAGAATCAAGAAATAAATTACCCATAACTAGTTAAATTTAAGATTTTATTTGAATAAACAAAAGAAAGATTTTTTGTGTAAAAATGTATTTGAGATTTCCAAGAGATCAACAAAATGCAAGTTTAAGCCGATGCGCAGGCGGTAGAACTATTTGCGTAGGACGGTTCAGGCAACAAAAGAGAGCTCTAAGAATCGCATCGAGGGTATCTCTTCCGGATGAACGGGCAGACGAAAGCCCAAACAGACGTCTGTTTGCTTGGTTCACAATTCGCACAATTAAGTCAGGTCTGCAGGGAACATGATTCCGTCTTCTCCACTCCTTCCCTAACCGATCAGAGGTGAAGTTAAATAGAAAATGGAGCCCACAAGAGAAAAAGTGCGCATTCATGGATTAAGCGGATTTTGGATTAGGCGTAAGAGGGAAACCATGCCTGAGGCATTGGAATAGAGTTCAATGAAAAATTGAAATAGCGTTGTTTGAAAGCAAACCTTTTTTGCCTTTACAATAAATCAAGGTAAGGAAACATGAAAATAGTTAGTTCATAAAATTGTTCCAGTGGTTCGTTTGATGTCAAAATTTGAAGCAGGCGGTCGAAATTTTAAAAAAAATATAATCCACTGGTTGGGGAAAACAAACAATTTAATATATGTTTCATTAAACAATGACCTGACTTGCAAATTTACTTTAAATTAGGGGAAAATACAACTTTACAAAGGTTTTTTGAAAAATGATTTTAAATGGCAACTTTTGTTTCGCATTCACCACATTGTGAATGCGAAACAAAAGTAAATTGTTTTTTGCTGATTTTAAAACAAAACATTCTGTTTTATTAGTTCGATCATTAAACCATAATGTTCCTTTGATTAAAATGCAATTGTTTTTAAAATAACCTGTCAAAATAGAAAAATTCCATTTGGAATTCACAAATCATTTTTGAATTGTATTCCAATCTTCGGTCAAATATTACAGAATTTTGAAACACACACATGATTTTTTTAAATTTAAAAAATGTCAAATTTAACTCGTAAAACATTTTGAAAAGGGCAAAAAATCGTTTAAAAGGACAACAGAAAACATTGAAAAAAATGATATTTAACAACATTTTGGACAAATTTTTCCGCTTATCACGTTTCAAACGTTTCCACAAGTGTGATCTTTACTTAAAGATAGTCTCGTGGTAAGGCCAGAAGCAAAAACAAGTATATTTAGTCAAAAAACAATGAAAAAACAAGTACCTAACAAATAATTCTGAACAGTCCTTTTTAACCAAACCATAATAAGTGAAAAGAAGAATGAACTACTCCATGAAAGATCTCTGGGTTGTGGCTGAGGTTGCGTAGACAAGATTGTTTATAGCTCCAAAGCAAGTGAAGCATTAAAATCGACGTTTATTGTCGTCAAAAGTAAGGGTCTTTCTTGAACCCGAATAAAATTGTTAGCTAAGGGACCAATCTCCGTTCGTTCTTAACGCGAAACGGAAAGGACGCCTCTCCGGGTGGCACATTGGGCTCATCTGTGGTCGTGGCGCTATGTGATGCCAATTTCACTCCCGGTCATCGACGGCAATCAAAGGAATGAAAACAAATCTCTCGAGGTCGCCGCCCGCGCCTCAAAAGGCGTCAAGTTTTAGTCTGAAGGAGCCAGTCCATCAAGCCCACTCGCTAAGATCTTGGCGTTTCCCTTTTCTAGACAAGCAAAGAATGGGTTGGAAATCAGGAGGGAGTCGAAAACAATTTGTTTCTCCGGAAATGGTTTTGTCACGTGAAGGAGTGCCCTTCCGGTAGACACACTGGAAAGAAGTTTGCATACATTGACGGCAATGTCACACGCAACATCCGCACGCTACGGGGATTCTTGGGATTGGAGCATTGTCAGCGAGGAAGTTCGGAAGATGAACGGCATTTCCTTATTGGATTAGCTTTGAGAGGTATCTTCACGTTGGCTTTTATGCTTGAAAAAGGCTAAAGCAAATCAAGAGAAAAGATGTCAATCAAAAACAACAACCTATTGGTGATTTACAAAACTTTTGAATAAGATTAGATATAAAAGGTTGTTTGTTGAAGTCTATGGTAAAATTGTCTGGACTATATTCGACAAATATCTTTCGACCTTATAGGCCCAGTCAATTTAAATCGTGCGAACAGCATCACTCCACTGTTTCATTGTTGATTTTGAGAAATTTCTATCAATTGTGTTAAAAGTTTTAAAACAGTTTACCAATTCAACGTTGAGATGTCAAGGTAAACCAGTAAATGTAGTTCAGTTGCGTGTATACCTCAGATTGGTGGGTTAAAAGAGTAATAAAGGTTAAAAAAACATTTGCGTAATAATTCTGAAAACCAGAACATTAGATTAAGTTTTTAGGACTCCTTGCTTGTTTGTCTAATAGTTGAAGAGTCTCTTAAGTGTTATCAGGACAACGCTAGACAAAAAGAAAAACACAAATCTTTTCATATTTGAGAGACTTTGTTTTAGCCTGCTTGCTTTAAATGCTTTAGATAGACAGAAAGGAAACAGGCATTTCAAAAAAAAGCTAATTTCAATATATAACTCACATGATTTTTTAAACATTTAAAAATTAAATAAAAAACCAGAAAAAAAAACAATTTTTCATCAATTTCCAAGTTATTTTTTATAACATTTGCCATTTAAATAAGATCTCCTATTTAAGTTTGCTTTTGAATTAAGTGAGTTATAAACAATTCAAGTCAATGACGTCATTACATTCAGCTAAACAATCTAAGTTCTTGTTGCCGAAAAATTTGAAAGATATCGAACATTTCGAAACTTTAAAAAATAATATTTCTAATAGTATTCCTGAAACTTCCTCCTTGTTTTGTGAACTTTAACAGATAAAACTCCAGGCCTAATTAAATTCCAGGAAGCGAAAAAATGAGAACCCGGATACAAAGCAAACTTCCGTAACACACAAGAACAACATCACCCAAGGCTTTGTTAATGCCATTGGGTTTTATGCAAAATGTAAGAAACATAAGACAAAAATAATTGAGCATTTTCTAAACAGCTAAAATGATCTTAATTTTGAACATTGATACGGAAACATTTACACATAATTGTATCAATAATTCAATCACAAAATTGTTGTAAAGGACCCTCCTTAGGTAGGTTAATATATGTACATCAGCTTAACATTTGGCCGGATCATAATTCGTCTTATTTTTTGACCTTTATGAATATACACTGCCCTTAGTGGATAAGGAAGAAGGCAAAAAAAAATTGACGAGAAAAACATTTTTATTTTTGAATTTGGTTTGGCTTTAAATCTGTTTGCAAATTTTTGTATCAACACAAAGGTTACTCCAACAAATCTTGCACGCTGACGTGGTAACAATGAGGAAATGACAAAAACTTTGGTTCTTAATTGAAACCAACGGAAACGGGATGCGTAGAAATGGCTTGGTGCACGTAGGGCGTCCTTTCACTTCCTTCGGGTGACGACTAGAAGTCAAATGTTTAGCATTAATGGCACATTATTGAAAAGAACATGATTGCAAAGGTTTCTTAGGACGGTATAGCTTGGTTGGCCAAAGTTTTTCCTTTGAGTTGGAATTGAATAAATACAATAATAAATTAAAAGGGAACAATAGGTATAAAAACAAAGAGATTAATTTGGTGTTTAGTAGCGGAACAGGTTTTTGGTGCCTCGATTTTTACTGTTAATGTAATAAATACTTAATTAGTAAGGCCCAATTCATTCTAAAGGAACTTCTCCCCGTTCTTATATATTATCTCTCTCTCTATCTTTCTCTCTCTCTCTCTCTTTTTCTTTTGTTCGATCTTGGCTGTTCTCTATTTTCCCTATAGTCCTAGTCAATCTAGCCAACACTTGCGAAAACTTCTGATGTAAAGTGGGGTTTCAAGGGAGAGATATTTTTCACAACGGTGAGTGTACACAACAAAAGTAACGTAAACAAGCAAGCTAAACGCAGATCTTTAACAAGAATTAAAAGGTTGACTTAGGCAATATTCTTAGCTAAATAACAATTCCTAGCCAACGCAGACTTTCCGGTTGTGACCTTTACATATTTGCGTAGCTTTTCACGAAAAGGATGTTATTTGAATTTGACGACAGGAAGAAACAAGAAGGTCTCGACCTATATCGTCAAAATATAAGGTAGCAAATCAAAAACCATGCAAGTACAAAGAAAGTTCAGTATTTTTGGCTTATTACTTTATAAGGCCAAATGATATGGTCCCAATCTAATGTACAAAAAAAGGATTTCTTTATATCAAACATCTTTTTATTAATTATCATCTAGTAATATGACAATTAATTTGAATTTTCAAGAAGGTAAGCTTTAATCCAAGAAGTTTGGATATATAACGCGGTATTGCACTGAAGGGTTGCTTTAAAATAGGTACTCACTCGAAAATCCTTTTTTGAGTTCGAAATGTGTCTTTTTTGAACAAATTGTTTGAGAAAACTATCAGCCAAAAAGGGTTTTTGTATTTTTTCTTTGATTAAAGTATTCTGAAAAGATGATCCTGCATAAAAAAAGTTAGTCCGAAAAGCTCAAAAGATTTTGCACATGGTCCCACACGGAAAGAGCAAAGTTGCCAAAAAAGAGCGCAAAATATGGTACTCTCGCACACAATCGAGAAATCTTCTAATTGGCTCTCCGGTACAGTGAAAAGAAGTATGTAGTAGCAGAAATGTTTAGCCTATTCTCTTTTTACAAGTAGTTGCCGACGATTCTTCCTTTCTTTTTGCAATTTGTTATTGAGGTGTCCCCAGAGAGCGGTTGAGTAATGTAAGCGAGAGCAATCCACACTCGGGCGGATTGTCTTCTGATACTTTGCAACGTTCCTGTGGGTGGACACGGATCAAGGGTCCACAATCCATCAGCGCCAATTTGTGAGCAGAGCTGCGTGACGCGGTTCCCAGGGAGCAGCTTGGAAATGTGGCGCTTAATCGCATCGCAGATGTCGTTCTCAATTCCGGCAGGCAAAGAAAGAGACAAGTCGGTGTGAGGACAGCACAATTGTGAATTCAATTAAGGCTGACTGGTAGCTAAAGCGCTGGAAGAATGGGTATTTCGGGAAGCAGTTGCGTCACTTCCCAGTCGAGGGAGGGGTTAGGGTAATTCAGGAGGTTTATTCTGGGTTCATTTCCGAGATCAAAGAAGAGTGATTTGTCGCACACACACACTCACACACACATACACACAAACACGCACGCACACACGTAACCACAAAAGGAATGGGTTTGTGTCGTTTCATCGTTTTTTTTCCATTTCCTCTTCAAAGGGTGATCTGTCACGTCCATATGTCTTTTGCAGAATTGTCATTGTCCAATTCTGTCATTCGGTTGCAATTATTGCAAACCAGCAATAGCTAATTTGACACATTGCCACATTGCTGCAAACATGACGGTTTGCGGTCTTCTGCAAAGCAACATGTCATTAACATCTTCCAGTAGAGGCCCTGGGGATGTGACTCTCGCAACACTAACACAATATGGGTTTTGCAATGGGACAGCTCATTATAAATGTTGCTTAATATACCTGTTTTAAGACCGGTAAAAATATACCTGGGCCAACTGCGGATATAAAGTAAAAAAGACAAACTAAAGGAGGGGTGAAGAAAAAAGAGAGAGTAAGTGAGACAGTGAGTGAAAGAGAGAGAGAGAGAGAGAGAGAGAGAGAGAGCGACAGAGAGAGAAAGCGACAGAGAGAGAGAGAAAAGTGAGAAAAAGAGAGAGAGAAAGAGAGGGAGACAGGCAGAGAGGGAGAGAGGGAGAGAGGGAGAGGGGGAGAGAGAGAAAGAGAGAGAGAGAGAAAGAGAGAGAAAGAGAGAAAGAGAGAGAGAGAGAAAGAGAAAAAGAGAAAGAGAGATAGAGAAAAAGAGAGACTACCCCTGTCTAATAGGGTAAGACGAGTGGCAAGTTCTGAACCCCTCTGGGGGTGATTAGTAGCTGACATTTCAAGCTCCAGTGAAATTGGAAACGCGCAGTTTGAAACATCTCGCGACTTCAACTACGATTTTCAAGGACAACAAACAAACAAAATCTAAGCAAGCTAATAAACAAGTCAGAATTGACTAATGTCCAAAACACTTGCAAACACACAAGAGGTTAGGATAAACAAGTGCTCGTAGAAATAACCGAGTCACCACCGATTTGACAATCCATTCTCTGGGGAATTATTTTGGAGACACTCCAAAACAAACCGAACAAGTCATTGTCGAATAAGACATTGGAGTAGCAAAAATGCCATGGAGAGCAAGAATCGAGGAAACAAGGATTACATTTTAAATTTGGACTATTTCAATTTTTTAGACATTTTGAAAACCCAACCTTTTAAGATTTTAGATAGAATGGCTTAACTGTGTGTTTTATGGTTTCCTGAGTTGCTGGATAAAACATTGGTAAAAGTTAAGTTGCACGAAAATATTTTGCATGCATTTTTTTAAAAATGAAGTTGAAAATTTTGCCTGAAATGGTTATTTTGCTTGTCCTACATTTGTTTTCACAGTTTTGAAAATATAAAAAGTTTAAGTTTTGAAAATTTAAAAAAACATTTAAAAACAAAACAATTTTTTAAAGCTTTCATTGTTTATGGAATGTTTGGTCCTGCAGCGAAAATCTTGGCACGTTAATTGTTTTTACAAAGATAAGTGATTGTGTTGAAAAGCAATTAATTTTAAATTTTTAGCGCAACAACAAACGCGATAACTTTTTTAAACTTTCCCTTATGGTTCAATTAAAAAAAATGTTTTCTTTGAAAACCCAACAATTTGGTTAGGTTAACAAAACATTACTTTTTTTGCAAAGAATCACCAGGTTTTAATTCTGCACATAAATCTGCATTTTTTTTCAAACAGTAATTTTTCGTATTCTAATTAGCGCTTCTAAATTAGCATATTAGTTTCCAACGCGGTAAAGGGTTGTTCACAGAAGTATATAGCAATTAGCATATGAAAGGGTACCCTGTGCAGGGAAGCTGATGATGACATTTTAAGATAAGGTCGACAATCATGAAAGTTTGGGTTAGTTGAGTTAATTTTTGAGTTATTGTGAAGTTCTATTATTCACATTAGACGGTGTTGGGAGAACAAACAAGAAACAACCTGCCAATCTCAGGAGTTGCTTGAAAAGTGGCGCTTAATCGCGTCGCAGATGTCGTTCTCAATTCTCCGCCGGCAGAAAGAAGAAGACAATCCAGGAGAGGACAGCGCAGATTACGAATTCAATTAGAGTATTACCTCGCTGAAAGGCCTTGTTCTATGCTCTGCATACCGAACAGACACCAAACCCGCATCAGCAACTGGAGCTCTTGCATAAGTCCTGTTGTGATTCCACATTCATTGACTGGGAACAGAAAACCAAGAAAAGCAGGAAATGGCCTACCTGCGGGGCAAAACACGAGGAGGTCTGCACGAGGTTGCATGGACGACTAATTTATTCGCCTATGATGACGGTTGTTCCGCGTTAGGGTTGACGGATAAGCGAAGAATGCCATAAATCAGAGAAGGCGGGATAACGCTACTCCCAAAGGCGGTACATCAGAAGGGCGTCAAGATGGACGAATGAGGGCAGACGAAACAACAAGGGCAAGGATAATGCTCCTGGGAGAGCTTTCAGACGGTTAGTTTTGGAGGAAGAAGAAAACATCATAATGTGACGGACGTGTTATTTCAATGGACCAAACAGCGTGCAGACTCTCTAAAGGACAATGATGCTTGCTAATCTTTGCGTGAGCGCCTGCGCAATTTTAACCAGCATGTGTCTAGCGCCTAGAATTTGCCAAAATTAGAAGCCAAATTTTGGTTATGCCATTTGAAATTCAGTTCCATTGACATGCAGGGACCGCAGACATAAATTTATTAATCTATATAATTGGAAACATTGATAAATATTTATAGTATCCATAATGCTCAAACTAACACTTTGTTGTTTTTTACCTTGAAATGTATACCAAAACAAACAGAGTGAAGATCTCTTTTTTTGAGTCATGAGTGGGCGTGGCTTGTATGCAACTGGCGCATAGACCCTGCTACACGCAGGACAACGTGCGGAGCCAAATTCCCTGAATAAGCAAAATTGCTTGAGAATTTATTCAAAACGAGGTTCAACTTCTGTTTCCGATAATTATGACAAAATAACTAAATTTAAAACAATTATTTAAATAACCGTTTACAAACAAACGATTGAAAATTTAATTTTAAATTTAAATTGCGTTTTAGCAATGGAGCGCGGAATTTAGTTGAATCACTGAAATTCGTGTTATCGTGACATTTTTCTTGACAAGTCACTCAGCGGAAGGTAATCCCTATGCGTCAATGCAACGTAAATCTCAGATTACTCAATACTGAATTCATTCTCAAGCTAACCATCAAATGTGAGTTATCTAGAATTCATAGTTTAGTTTCATATTAAAGTTGATGTTTTAAACTTTCGGTTTCTAAATATAGAAATGTGTTATTGGTCTAAGATTTCACCCTCTGGAATTGCATTAGAGGGTTGATCCCATGAATGACTTCAAATTTTCAACACAGATCAACTTTTTTTAGAGACCATTTTTGAACAGCTAGAAAGCAAAATTTTTCAATTTGTAAGTGAAATATAAAAGGCACCGTTCTCCCCTTGTCTTTTTGGCGTGTTCCACAAATTGCCTGGAACTTTTTTCACGAAATCACCCAACTATGCAAAAAACCAGGTTTTTCTATGAAAAGCAAATGCATAAGCAAACGAAAACGTCAACATCTAATTTTTGTAAGACGCAAATGTCGGTCTGTCTGTGTGTGTGTGTGTGTCAGTGTGTCTCCTAAAATTTTAGAGTTTCCCTTAAGTTGTATGTTGAAAGAATAGTACTAGGTAAACGTATTAAATTGCTCGAATATCAAGGAGAACCGTTCACAAATGGCCGAACGGCATCGTTTCCAATACGGCGAAAAAGGTCGAGGGTTCTACTCCCCACCTTGACCCAATTTTTTCGCAGACACCTTGAGTTTGGCTAACGTAGTTCCAATGTCTTACAATGTTGTAGGGCGTACACACATACAATTGCCGATCTTGGGTCTCACCGCGACAGCGTGCCAGAAAATCGATAATAGCAAAACTTAACCAAATTCCTCGATTTTTTGTGCAAATGATAGTCCTTTGTAACAGTAATCAAACGCCATAAAACCGAATTCAACCGATAACAAATGGCCGAGTGGCAGTGTTTTCAACATGGTGAAATGTGTCACGGGTTCGACCCCTCGCCGCGACCAAATTCAATTGACGTTGTAAAAAATCGTCTTATATGCACATGGCAACGCTGTAGAAACTACTATGTTAATCCTAGAGCAAAACAAATCTGAATAACCCAACATAAGAAATTCTTATGTTAAGAAAATCTTATGTAAGAAA